>CM029552.1:22791724-23391724 GCA_017141385.1 Sogatella furcifera | reverse complement strand
CCTCTCCATGATTTAAATCTGTCTATTTGTGAAATAATTATCTAAAAGTGACTTTCAATGATGTGCTATATATATTTATATATGTACAGATTCTTGTTAACACGATAACTCCCGAAGGGCTTGTCGGAGAGCGACCAAATTTTGCACAAAAATCATTAGTGTTGATATCTCGGTCAAGTTCGTTAACCAGCCAAATTGGTCCAAGGGTAGGGGGTGAAATTAGGGGATGAAAATTTTGAAAAATTACTACAATTCGACCAATAACTTGATTGTTTTGAAAATTGGTGTGTATAATTATGCCCTACAATTTGAGCCATCAACGAAAAAATTCAGTAAAAAATGGCGAATAATATGCCAAAGATTGTGTTTTTCATTGGTTTTCCGAAAACGGCACCTTTGAATTCTTACCCTGAATAGATCATTATAAGTCATATGATTTGAGCCATCATAGAATTGCATTTGAAATGCACTCTTTCCGACCGCCAGCTGCCGGAGCGAATTTTGTAATATACTATTACCAAATAGTATAAAGGAGGATCATAGGAATTATTTCAGACTTAAAGAGAATCAAATTCTCATAGGTCACAAAACTCTAATTTTTTAAGGGTGATTCCCACATGACCTCTTTCGCTTAGGGATGGGTAATGAGATCTTGAGAGGGATGGTGATGAGAGATGACCAGATGAACATTTTTTTAGCATTACGGCTTATCGCCTCCTCTAAAAAGAATTTCATACCATAGCCGTGTTATTTTTTTCACAAATAACCCGAACTAATTTCATCAACCATTTCCAATTGTACTGCTCCATTTCTTTCCCTAGTAACATCCGTAGTTACTGTACTGTAGTATCGTGTACTGTAGTTTCTTTTCACCTTTCAATCGTGTTTTGAAAGGAATAGCTGCTTTATACTCTGTTGTTAGGAATCAACACATAGACATTTTTCCAGTCACTCTGAGATCAGAATAATGATCTCCAGCCAAAGAGAAAGAATATGTAATAAAAATAATTTACTTTTATCCACTTCTGTCTGACTGTATCGTACCATAGCTTTCCTTTAATGCATATTAATAAAGTTGATTTCAAGTTTATTCCACATTGTTTTTCTTTAATACAATTCCATGTCCAATCATCCGAATTTTTGTTTATGCGAATTCATCCCGTTTGCAATAATTAGTTCGGATAATCGGCGTTCTACTGTAGCTTCTATCAATGGGAGCTGTGATAGTACCCCAACTTGGAGTATGTTTCGGTCAAAACCGTTCAAGCGCCGAGCTTCCTCTGCGCATGTGCGAAGAGTTTGAGTTTGAGCGCCGAGTTGCGAGTTGCGATCTCAGACAGTCGCCAAACTCAGTTTCAGTGAGCGCAGTGCCGCAGTGTTCAGAGAGCGACAGAAATGTGACGCGCTACAGTGTAGTAGAAGTGACGCGCGACAATGATCGCCGGTGATGCGGACTCGGGGCTGGCGACCTGCAGCGAGCTGCCCAGCTGCAGTGAAGCCTACTGCCAGGAGTTGGCTGCAGCTGTAGCTGCAAGTCGGAAGCCGGCACCCACTCTCAAGCAGCACTACTATCCGGAAGGTGGCTGGGGATGGTTTGTCGTGTTTATTGCAGTTGTGGTACAGGTGCTCACGCATGGGCTGCACATGGGCATTGGCGTGTTGTTGCCCGAGGTGGGCAATAGGTTTCCCACGGCTCCCTACACTGCCACAGGTAGGCAAATTGTCATTTATTTAATGGAAAATCTGATCTGAAAAATCTGCACATAATTTATAGGTGTAAATCTCACGTGAATTAGAATTTTGCCTCCAAAAATAAGGTGAGGCTGGAAATAATTGCCTAAATCGACTTTGGACTTCCCAAATAAGTCTAATATGAGTTTGCGGATTCCGATCTATGCATAATTCAGGGTGACAAGAAAATCACAAAATATGTCGGTTCTGTTTTTTATTTCTCGAAATTTTCGCCAGAACGAAGCGTCGCATAGAAAGTTCTATTATTTTTTTTTTTTTTTTTGTTAATGGAAGAGATTGGTGTGGATTTAATATTATTTGGGTTTTCGCAATTTACGCCAAAACGAAGCGTAGCACAGAACATTTTTTTATATATTTTCTAGTTAATGAAAGAGATTGGAGTGGATTTGATATTATTTGTGCGTTGTGCCGACCTGTTATTTCAAATGTTATTAGAAGTGCAACCCATATTTTACTTCGAAGCAGATGTGTTTCTTTCTGTTTTCGACCTACAATTTATTGTAACATCTGTGGAATCGGAATGGAATTTCTTATTGACAAACTCAATAAGAGATGAAAAGTTCTTCAAATAAAGGTCACTACGTAATTAATAATTGGGAGACAATATTTTGTATTCAAAAATGGATGTTACATTTTTAAAAGATGGCTGATGACTGACTGGTCCTATCCCTCCTCCATCGTCGTATTATCACAAATAAGAAAAATGCACCCTATTTGGGTATAGAAGTCTCCGATATGATATATCCTCATTTTAAATTAGAAAGCTATTAGCTTTGTAACTTGAAATTATTTCTCGTAAAAATCATGGTAATGAGAGGAGAGATCAATAACATTGAATCAATATTGCGTCCATAGTGTAATTAAATTGTCATAGAATTTTGTTTTGTTTTCAAATTCACACTCATATTTTCTCTTGGTCAAGATTACAGCAGATAAAAGATTCTTCACTATAAATAACTACAAAATAACTTTTTTGCCGTTTCCGATCTCAATTTTCCTTCGCGGAGCGCGGAAATGGATCTTGAATAGCGTCCATTTCATCTATCTTGGCTTCTGGAGAAGCTCGGAAAGGATACAAACACAAACATAATGTTCAAAGATATTAGTGCTTCTTTTCAAAAGCCGTATGAGCAAAAAGTGTGTTGGAGCAGCGTGGCAAATGGGGCATGGAGTTGATATTTGCGATCAAATGAGACTCTTGTCGTCATCAATCACTTTGGACGGCTACTGCTCAACACTACTAGCTTCCTTCTCCTCCTTTACAAAACCTCCACCCATCTAGTATTTATTTTTATTAGATACTGAATACTAGATACTGCTACTGGATACTGGAATTTTGTACTGTACTTGATTGCATCACAACAATTTCAATAATGGAAGATACAATGCTCAAAATATTTTCTAACTATTCAAATTTTGATTATTTTTTATAATTATTTTCAACTTATTCAATTATTCCTCCCAACATGTATAATTGTATAATGAGACATGTTCTTTGATTCATGTTAATTTGTTTATTACTGCTAAGAATTATTTCTAGTCTTTGGTTTTTTGGGAGCTTGAGTTCAAGATACGATTTTCCTGGTTGTTCCCTATTTTTATCATAAAACGTTTAGTTTTTACTGAGTGAACATGTAACCACAGAACCAGAGGAGGTTCAAGGGAGTTTATTTCCTCCCTCCCCGAAATTTCCAAACTCAATGGAATTTATTAGCCTACATCTCTCCTTTTTCTCTCGCGTTCATTCCCACAAAATCACAAGATTTCAAATTTATTTAGAACTTTTCATATGGTTTTGGTAATTTATCAAATTATTTGAATGGTAACTCATAATAATACCATAGAGGAAGGTATCCTTTAAGGTCTCATTCAAGTCGCTATAACACGTAAAAAAATGTATTGGATCATTCTAGTTACGCCTCAAAAATGTGTACCAGCATAAGAATTTTCCTAATAAATTGAACCTCATAGAGTTCAATAATAGAGTTCAATTGAAATAAGTATATTAAACTATGATTTTACCAAGTTGAGACACTTGTTTGCTTTTTAAATAGAATTCGTGATATTTGACAATTTCCTATGTTTTTATTACAAACTAAGTAGGCTACTTATTGTATTCCGTCTTAAATTTAAGATTGTTTCTATTATTCCACATCTACTTCCATACCGATGTTATGATTTGAAGAAGATGCAGGTGTGGAAAGTGGCTTTGGATTCTTTATTGCAGTAATGTAAGTAGCAAATTCCCTCATAAACTTGGTAGGCCGATTCTGAAAATTATAAGTACATAACTCTATCAAGTTGATTGAGCATTAACTGGAACGAACTGGCGCTCGAAGACAGAAGAAGCACAAGTTGATAGTGAATAAGTTAGTGTCGTAGACTCAAGTGGAACTAATTGGACAACTTCATCGTGAAAGGGAGATCGCATTCAATCCAATCTGAGAGCAGTACAGGCAGAGGCAGCTACTCTGATTATTTGTATAGTCTGTCTAAGCAAAGAAGACATTCAGGCAAGATGGGAAAATTAATCCAGCTCGGTCAATATTTGTACAAAATTTTTAAATTTGGTCTCAAATTGTAGAAAACATTCTGGTATACAATTTGAGACCAAATTTATAATTTTTTAACCAATATTGACCGAGCTGGAGTAATTTGCCCATCTTGCCAGAATGTCTTCTTTGCTTGGACAGACTATACATCTCGTAACCCTCGTGAGTGTCTCTCACTCTCAGCAGTTTGTTGCAATTCAGAGTTGGTGTTGAAAGGTGGTTTGGGATGGGAGGAGAATAGTAAAGGGTTGGGATAATGGTTGAGGAAGAGAATGGTTGTTTCAGCTTTCGAGCAAAGTTGGGTAGTAAGTTGTGGCAAACCATAGTCTGTGGTAACAGTTCTTGGCTGGTTGCTAGGGCGCGCGATTTCGTCATGGTATGCACTCCACCAACAGCTCCAGTGCACGGTTACTGAATTTCGGTAAGGACGCAAGTTAAATTGAATTGTGCATAGTCGTCAATTCCAGATTCAGACCTTTGCTATTACGTACAGTCCGTATAATTTCGTTGCATACCCAGTTGGGCTTCACAAAAGTTACAAACTGTACTCTTCTCATTTCCGTATTATCACCACTCTCCGCCACACACCTTTCAACTTTATTTCTCCCTAAAATTTGTCCTCCCCTTACTATTTATCCAATCACTCCTCTTCTATTCACATCTTCATGCTATTCTTGATTGATTTGTACTTTGATTATTTCTTCCCTGTTAATGATTTCATTCTTTTTCTAAGTTTTCAATATATCTTCTAAAACTCCCATTAGCCTACTCATAATCTTCCTACTTTTCATCTATAGACTCTTCCTCCCTTGTCCCATTTTTCCTTTGTTTTCTTCTTCACTATCCCTTCCTCTTACGTCTCATCATCATTCTCTCATTGATCTGCACATTCACCTATTCTTTTTGTTTTCTACTATCCTCTTCCACTATTCCCAACTCCCAAATAATAAACTTGGTATTGGAGGATAAAAAGTGTAGTTGATGTTTTGTGAAGTAATTTTCAATTGAAAATTCAATCAACTATGAGAAACTGAGACACTGAAAGAACTTCTATATCCCTCTATTTCCTCACCTTCTCCTTAATAATTTTCCCCCTCCTATCTTTTACAGCCATGCTTCATTTCTATTTTATAATTTTCTTCTTATAATCATCAATATGCTATTCCTTCCAATATAAATTCCACTTCAAACTTTCTTTCATCCCGTTCTATCACTTCTCCATCTTTGACCTCATTTTCTCCTCTTTTCACCCTCTCCTTCTTCTCCTTCTCCTGTCCTCACTCTCCCTTTTTCTCACTCACCACCTCTCCGACACTCACAATTCCTTACACCTCCGTTCTCTGTTCTCCTACGCATGGAACCCCCAACCATAGAATAATAGAACTCTCTCTCTCTCTGTCTCTCTCCTAGAAATATCAGGATCCTCTTTGCCCCAACTCTTCACATTACCAAAAGCAGCATTCAACAACAAAAAGCTGTACCAGTAATGGTCCTTTTTTCAATTTAGTCCTCAGCGCCAATTTTCCGGGCGAAATAAACACCCAACGACCTATCACAACTGAACAATCCTAACCCCGGCAGACGAGGCTTCAAGATCTCCGCTTTTATTTTCTCTCTCCTACTCTCTTTCCAACTTACTCAATCGCTTCCTCTCACTCTCACTCTCTATATGTCTCTCACACTGTCACTCTTACTCTCTTACTCTCCTACTCACTTTTCCTCTTTCTTTCTCTTCCTTTCTAGACATTGTTGAAATTTCACGCAGCCACTTTCTTGCATTAAAACTTTGCCTATTACCGCTACGCCCACCGCGGCCTTTCTTTTCTCACCAAAGACAAACTCTCGAGTTTGACTTTTTGCCGACAATCTCCCAAAATGGCCGTAAAATATTTCGGGTTTCGCTCGGATGAATTCAACTAACAAGTTTGGAGAGTGATCATCCATCATTATTATCTTCTTGGTTGGTTGTTGTATATTTTCGTATAAATTTACTTAAACTGACACATTTTCAATTAGAGTTGTTTCCATTGGTTTAGTCATATACAGACCGAGATAATGGCGGAAAATTGAGATTTTTCAAAACATATTAATTTTTCTAATTTTTTAGAGACTTTAGTGAGGTTCTAAAATAATCAATTCCTATGTAAAATTAGCTGAGGAATTGAATGAAACCAGTTCCAAGTTTGTAACTTTAGCGGTTATCGAGATAATTGGAAAAATATGCTAAAAAACGCCATTTTTCAACAATAAGGGTTATAACTGGATAAGGAATAATAAAATTGTATCTATTAACTATGGAAGTTGAAGAGAGTCTAACAAAGTTAAATGGAGGCGGTTGTGTAAATCTCACCCAAATCTCAGAAATAGCGATCAAAAATCGCAAAATCGCTACTAAACACAAATTCATCACTCTTGTCAATTTTGCGATTTTTGATCGCCATTTCTGAGATTTGGGTAAGATCAACTTTTTGTTGAGAATCCGACTCTCTTCAACTTCCATTAATAAAAATACAATTTTAGGATTCCTTATCCAGTTATAACCAAATGGCGTTTTTTAGCATATTTTCTCAATTATCTCGATAACCGCTAAAGTTACAAACTTCTAATTTTACATAGGATCATTTTAGACCCTTACTAAAGCTCTAAAATTAGAAAATTAATATATTTAAAAAATCTCAATTTTCCGCCATTGTTATCTCAGTAACAAAGCGTTTTTGGGGTTGGTCCCATGGAACTATAAATGGATGAAAATTAGTAGTTATCAACAAAAAATATATGACAGATTCATTTTAAAACCAATTTAAACGAATAAAAATAAAATATATCCACAAATGAACCATGGAATCAATCAATCGATCAATACTCAAGAAATAAATCGATGAAAAAAAATCTATCATCAATTTTCAAATTAGCCTCTAAATTCTGTGTTACTCATCAGTAAGGGACGCACATCTCTATCAACGGCATATAAGTCACGACTTTCTTGACAACTCCATTACAAGAAGGTGGTCTGATTGGCCAATGCAAGAAAATGGCGATGCAGAGACTCCATTTTGTTGGATAAACCGATTTCAAGCAATGTGATCGCATTATCGTGGGCTACTGTACAAATTCTTATATATTAGATGAATTTGAGAGTTATTGACTTATCAAACTAGTAATGATCTCATATGGATCATTAGTGATTGTTGTGATCAGTGATTCGTAATAATTTATTGTGAATAGATTATTTTTTACATGATGTCAATTTTCGAAAAATATTACTTTATAATGAATTGAGTAGGAAATTGAATATCAGATTTGTCCAATTCAGAAATTTCCATATTACGAATGGTAGCATATGTTTCAGTTTACTATGATAGTTTATTCTACAATATTTGCAGCCTAATAATGTTTTATCTTGGATTGAATAAATTCAATATAATATTATTGAGATTTCTTATCGTTTATTCTTGTTGGTTTCAGGTGAGATACAAAACTTCTTCTTCGTAGGATATACCTATCTTTCATCAAGAATTGTAAGTGCTTGCAGTCTACTGCCCAATCACTAGTGTCTATAATTTTCTTCATGTCTGCACCACTTATTTTGAATCTTATAGACAGATCCAACCAGTTCTCTATTTTCTCAACCTTGTTTTGTCAGTATAAATATTATCGATCGCTCATCGGAACTCCCCTAAATCCAGTTGGACAAGGTGCAGTCTGTCCAAGCCAAGAAGACATTCTGGCAAGATGGGAGAATGACTCCGCCTCGGTCAATATTGGTTCAACAATTGTAAATTTGGTCTCAAATTGTAGAAAACATTCTGATATATAATTTGAGACCACATTTATGAATTTTGAACCAATATTAACCGAGCTGGAGTCATTTCCCCATCTTGCCAGAATATCTTCTTTGCTTGGACATACTATACTTGTGCAACGTCAAAAACACGATCGGATCACAATCGTTTGTTGCCGGCCAGTTGTTCTCCGATCACCGCCGGAAGCCAGCTTTGTGGATCTGAAATCGCCTTCAAGATTGAAATTGCCAAGACTTGGACAATAGCATATCAAGCAAAAAAAAAAGAAACAGTGATCCCCTGAAGTAATGTAGTGATCTCAAAATGAAAATCGTAATCTAAATATTTCTCCCAAGATTCAAAGAAAGTAAGATTTACTGTCGAATCGGAAAACAGTTTTTCCAAACAATACATAATCATTATGAGAACAAAATATAGTTTCGTATTTTCAAAACAATTGAAATCATAAAAGCTAGCGTTCTTTAAACTGTATCGTAAATTAGATAATGTACTATTCTATAACATTAATATGCTGATAGAAAAATATTTACAATTTTATTAATTCATTGATAGAATATTGAAAACCCCTTGAAACCACCTTATAATCTTTAGAATAGAATAATATAGATAGGAACTTCATACGAGAATTATTTTGCTCTAGATTTTTCATTCATTCTTATCTTCAAATGAAGATTGATCTAATATGTTAAGTCCGCGCAAGCTGAGGAGACACTCTTAAAATGCAATTTTCATTATAACTGCGTGCATTCTCAGCTTGCTTGACCTACCTCATTAAAGTTTGTAATTCCTTCTTTTGTAGTGCCTAAATATCCAACAGTCGAGATTCAATCCTAAGCTATCTCCAAGTTTTTGATGCCATAAATGTTTCGATTCGTGTGATCTCTTGTCACTCTCCCAGAAAATAGAGCTTGTTTCGCAAGTTCGACCACATATTTTTATCCGAAAAAATGCCCCCTGGGTGTGTACTGCCCTCGGTTATGGGTGGGGCGGAAGACATGAACTCTTATAATCCACTTTGTTCTTGTTGCATTGTATATGCTGAAACGAACACTCTAATTTGTTCGCTTAGCCTACCTTGTGCGTTGTGTTGGTGTGGTTTTAATATTAGGCTGGATGGTGTTGCTTCAATTGTTACAACACGTTTGGTCTCATTCGCGTTCATGGCAGACGTGATGTGTTATTAAATAAATTGCCTCTCCCCAGCTGACATCCTCTCACTTTTTAGCTTACTCCCTCTCTCACTCGAACTCATTCTCAATCCCATTCTTCGTCTCTGTCTCTAATATTAGATCTTTTTCTTTTTAGATAAATAACAAAAATGATCAATCACTCACAAATTATTTCCATTCTTCGATTCTTGTTTAAAATAAGAATAGGATAGAGGATAACGAAAATTGTCATAATCTTTGATAAGCAGTACCATTAAAGGTCAATGAACTTATAACTCCAATTTGAAGTTGAGAGTATCATTTAATAAATTTTATCAGTTTTCTTCAGCACTCATCTACATTCAGTTTAATTAGTTCTGCTTTTTAATCCCAGTTCCACTTTCCTATGTTCTTTTCTTCAGTGGTAGAATATTTGTGAATTTTCCAACATGAAGATTGGGTTTTCTTTGAACTTTAGCTAGTAACTTGTCAAGAGAATCAAACTGATTCAACCACCTACTTATTCTTGATAACTTTCAAAAATAATCTACAGCTTAATTATTATTGATATTCTATTTGTATTACTCTTTTCATTCATTTCCATGCCTACTTAGATGTAGCATAATGGTATTTTTCTTATACTCAATTTCATCTTTTTACTTTTGCTTCCTATCAATTCTCTCCCATATCTGCGTCCATAGTCTCTCGTATTCGTATCTATCATAATTCTCTCACACAACTCCCTTTTTTTCTGTATCTCATCCTACTTTCCCTCCATTATCCCTTTTCCGTTATGTCTTTGCTTGTTCTTTTTCTTCATCCTGATTCTCCATTCACCTTAGTATCACTCTACATTTTTCATTTATTCTTACTGTATCCTATCTATATCTAATTTTCTCTTTTTATCCTTGCCACGCACTCTCCTTATCTTCATCTAACTCCTCCATTGGTTTCTCACTCTTTCTAATGTGCTCTCTCCACTCCAACATTGACTGGCAATATATTCAAGTCAGTTGCAATATTAATATGAATAAAGCCAGTGCCGGATGAGGTAAGAGCCCGTCGAAACCCCGCAATTTGTGTCCTCAGGCATCGCGCCTTGTTTCTATGTTGATTTCAGCTCGCACAGATTTCTGTTCTTGCTGGTAAAGTCTGTTCACGCAATGAAGACATTCTGGCAAGAGGGGAAAATGACTCCAGCTCGGTCAATATTTTTTCAAAAATTATAAATTTGGTTTCAAATTGTAGATCAGAATGTTTCCTACAATTTGAGACAAAATTTATCATTTTTTAATCAACACTGACCGAGCTGGAGTCATTCCACCATCTTGCCAGATTGTCTTCTTTGCTTGGACAGACTGTATATTATATGTAGTTGGATTAGTCGCCCGCATATAAACAAACTAATAAACTTGTTCCGTTCTGCTATCATTTTGGGCTGCGCGTGTTGTGGTGCTGCCAATTTGTGAAAAAATTGTCGAAAATTTAATGAGTTTTTAATGATTTGTGTTCCATTTGCTGGGGAATTGATTTATGATATTGATGTCGGTTATGAAAGTAATAGGAGGTAATAATCCGAATCAGTATTGAATATCTTTGAAATGGATTGAGGAAAATCCAATCATTGATATGAAATTGTTTTTCTCGAATTCATGAAAGGACTGTGATTTTCGTTGATATTGAAAATAGCCTACAAAGCATTATGGGAATGCTGGAGAAATGTTGAGCAACATGAAGATACTGAAAAGTAAAAGCTCAAGTTCTTCTTTGGTCGATCTCCTCAGTACGTTATTTTTATGTATAAAATGGGGAAAAATTGATTTTCGGATCTCCATTACTGGAATCATTTCAGTTATTTACATTATTTTCCTATAGACTCACTCCATTGTTTCTCAAACTGATACGATTAATTACATAAAGTGGTAGTTTTAGTAGCAAGAATAGGTCGGGTATCAGTAGTATATTCCTCATAACATCCTTCCAGCTCCATGATAGATTTTCCCCATCTCATATTCACTCTCAGAAGAAGTTCAAGTCTTAATTCCACGAATAAGCAAGTTTAAATAAGTTTATTCTTATATCGCTGTCAATACAAATTAGACTTCAATTTTAAGCATAGATAACAGTATTGGAAGTAGGAAAAATTCATGTTCCAAGCTCAAATAATAGCTTTATAGCTAGATAGCTTTATAGCTAATAGCTTATTAGCCAAGCTCAAATAATAGGAATATAATCAGCTTTTTCTTCTCAATAACCCAATCCGTTGAACGAATGAGTCGACTGTCGACTGAAAATCCAAAAAATTTCGCTCCGGCTGCTGGCGGTCGGAAAGAGTGCATTTCAAATGCAATTCTATGATGGCTCAAATCATATGACTTATAATGATCTATTCAGAGTATGAATTCGAAGGTGCCGTTTTCGAAAAACACAATTATCGGCATATTATTCGCCATTTTCTCCGCCATTTTTGATTGAATTTTTTCTGTTGATGGCTCAAATTGTAGGGCATAATAAGGGTATTATACACACCAATTTTCAAAACGATCAAGTTATTGGTCGATTTGTAGTGATTTTTTCAAATTTTCATCCCCTAATTTCACCCTCTTCCCTTGGACCAATTTGGCTGGTTGACGAACTTGACCGAGATATTAACACTAATGATTTTTGCGCAAAATTAGGTCGCTCTCCGACAAGCCCTTCGGGAGTTATCGTGTTAACAAGAATCTGTACATATATGAATATATATGAATTTGAACGGATATCAGATTCGTGTTCTAGGGGCTCGGAAACGTGTAAAAAATGTATCACATAATAAATTTTCGATTGTCAGGGCAAGACCAATAGTGCATTTTTTCGAATGAAATGCACTAAAAATTGGCCTCGTGAATCTGAAGGCCTCTCAAGTTTAATGAAGAGCAAAGGAATTCCTTCAAAATGAAAGAGGATTGGAAAGGAAAGCTTTCGTGATCTATTCTGTCATCGGTGTTGGCAGATATTAGCATTAGGTCGTGACGTACTTAAGCTGTAAATTGAAGAGGACTTACCTGCTCAACATATTGACAAAGCATGCCACCCAATTGCTCACAGTCTAAACCGTTACATTACTTCATATCACACGTCATCGATGAAAGCGCTTCTAATCATAGATCAACCAACTTTCTTGTTTCAAAGTTCACTCTTCAATGTTCTGTTATTGTTACCTTCTACCAAATCATTTATCAATATGCACATGGTGTATTTTGTCGAGCGAATGGAAATCAATCAAATAAATGATCCACAATAATCTGTTTGAAAATAATAATGAATGTGGATAAATCTATGTCTAATGCCTTTGTTTTCCACAGCATTGACTCGATAATTATTCGTTGTTATAATATCAAGAGGCTTTAGCATTCAAACAGTTAATTTGAAAAGATTGATAACGATTCTCAGAAAAAAAATTATGATTGACAAAAATAAAATGGTAAT
This sequence comes from Sogatella furcifera, assembly GCA_017141385.1. Lineage (NCBI taxonomy): Eukaryota > Metazoa > Arthropoda > Insecta > Hemiptera > Delphacidae > Sogatella > Sogatella furcifera. Next base: position 23,379,001 of record CM029552.1, on the reverse strand, counting down.
TCTCATTGCCGTGTAATTAAGTCTTGCATCGGATCACGGATCCCCATACAAAACAAATCCTTTTTTAACTTTATTAAATGAGACAACCTCCATTTTAAATTGGATTTTCGTGCAAGCAGAGACTAATGGGCTATATCTGATTCCAAGATAGGCCTAATGTCGAGGAGTAGACCTTTCTGCAAACTTTATAATACAGTACTGATAGGCATTTTCCATTGGATTGCGAATGTTTTTGGAGGTGGAACATTGTGGAAAATAATTTAAGACTAGTGCATTTCTAACCAGAAATAAAAGCTTTGAATTGAACTTGGTTCTATTGATATAACTAACTTCATATTCTATACTTGCTGTATCTAACAAATAGCAAACTCTAATAGTTTGCTGTGCTATCATTTCATTTTAAGACCATAAACACTGTCTAATTGTCTCATACATTCACGAAATAGTCAACTAATTGAGTCATTTATTCTTCTTGTGCAGCTAATTGTCCCTTTACAACAGCTATTACGAGTCTATTTACGTAAATGACTGCCCAAACTGATTTAGCAGGCGAGAGGTGAAGGGGAGGATCTTGTCGGATGTCGGTTATTTCTTGCGTGTCATCCTTCAATCAAAACTTGATTTGGAGGCTTGGGTTAGCATTTACAAAGCATCAGACACGAAGCCTACAAAACAATCAAACCATCCCCAGGAAGATGAGCTTGCCTTGTATAGTTTGCGCAAGCTAAGAAGACACTCTGTTGCAATGTAAAGTGGATTGTAACAACGTGTCTTCTCAGCTTAAGCGAACTTATATAATAAGCACTGCTGATGATTTTACTCATCGGAACTGTTGGATGAATTAGTATGTGGCCATCAACTTGTTAGTGTTTTTAAAAGGTTAAGAATGTATTTTGTTGTTTGATATCTAGGAGCATACCAATTCGACTTTTGATATGTATTCCTTGAGTCATCTCCGTCATTAGATAAACTAGAAAAATATATGGTGACCTAATTCAAATAAAGACGTAGATTCTGTGGAACTTCTACCTTTATAGGCGAGCGAAGCAGTGGCGCCGACTTCGGGGGGGCAAGGCACTTTCTGCCCCCTCAATAATCACTCAGGGGGGGCAATGCGTGTATTTTGCCCCCCCAATGTTCATAGGTTACTAGAGAAAATTTCATCAATTTTTTGAGTAGGCTATCAATTATCAATAAGTAGGCCTATTAGAAGAATATTTTTTGCCATCATCAATTCCAAAAAGCCCAAATTGAAACCAATTTTAAACAATGGACCTGTCTAGCTATTTTTATTATATGTATTCACATCTTCACGTATCCACATCCATCAAATGAGTGAAATTATATAGGCCTACTGCAATTTTTTTGAAAGACTAGGCTACTTCCACAATGTCCACAAACCATAAAAATAGACAATCAGTCTCCTGTTTATTATTTGCAATACCCAACTAGGCATCTGGGCTTAGATTGTTATAGCCGGACATGAGTCATCAATTGCAACATTTTGCAAGAAATTCTTTAATTCATTCTTGATTTTTTTTAAGTATAGTTATAGTTTATGAGAGTTCTCCCACTCTTCTTTCTTTGAAAATATAATACATAGTCTATATAAGTAGCCTACATAATCAAATACAGAATCTAGATAAACAAAACGAACTACATAATAATGGAACTAACATTTATAGCCAGAATTACTTAAGTTTTAAGTTGACTCATGAGAGGTGAGAGTGGTCGGTAGCACATAACACATCTATGATCTATTCATGTTTTGTGGCTTTCGTACGATTTTTTTATAGCCGTTATAAGTGAAAATGGTAAAAATTCTAATTGAAAACTGAAGTTCCTGATAGGAGTAAACTAGATAAAATTATGTGTAAGTCAGATGTAAATGTGCCTTCAACCTACACATTGAGGAAATTCAGTAACTCAACTATTTATTTTTATTTCTAAATATTTTCTTGTGTTCAAAATTGAAGGAGAAACTTGATTCATTCACTACCTAGAATCGGTTATAATCACGATTATAATATTGCAAATTTGAATAGGGTAATAATATAGGAAATTCAAAATAGTTGAATGGATCAGATTATCTCTATACTATAGAATTTAGAACGAAATCACATGCAAAGATGCAGTCTAAACTGCTTGTGTATTCTTGCGTATTTTCACAACCCCCTCCCCCATCATCGCCTGACATACCATCCCCCCACTATTAATCTTCAAGGTGGACTCTGCCCCCCAATATTTTGATGAAGTCGGCGCCACTGGAGCGAAGCCAAATGAGAGAATAAGAAGGGGTCGCACGACACCGCTCGAAATGTCTCCGCTCCGCTGAACTTCTTACTGATTTTTTTTCCTTCAATCATTAATAGTTACTGGTTGAGAATTTTTTTCAATGAAAATGAAAGTTCCTATTACAATTAAGAGTCACATAAAAACAACAGACTTAAAGAAAGAGTGTGGCACAAACTACTCACTCTATTGTCAGACAGGCCAATAACAGTGACATGTGATAGTACATGCTTTGTACTTGTTTGAACATTCCCTGTAAAAACTACTCCCACAGTACAATTCCATCGCGTTGTCGTCCGATTTCGCATTTTGACTCGATGTGTAAAGTTGTATTGAACATTGAACCATTCATCATTATAATTCCTGTTTTGATTTATTCTCATTGTTCTCAAACATTTCCTCCATTGTTCCGATTGTTAATCGCATGAAATACATGGTTTGGTTCTCCATGAAATCAACTCTGTCTAGACTTTGAAAAGAAAATAGCGAGTAAAATAATAATTCAGTCGAGTTTTGATATTTAATGAGCCGTTACGTCCATACATCCGCTCCAGAGTTGGACAAACCCATAAATAATCCCCAAAATATCACTTTCTACTTTGCCAGGGTCAATTTTTTTTTATTTGTGGAAGGGAAAGTGCTATAAAATTGTTTTCTTCCTCGAAGGGCAAGTTTTAGGGTGGATTTTTGAGCCCGATCTGTACGCTGTATCTTGCTGAAAACCCTTGAATTCGATCAAAAGTGATTGATCTCATAAATCCTCGAATCCTTGTTTTTTACAATCAGATAAGAGAGACGGCTAGACTTACGTACTTTCTTAGTTTTAATGATGAAGTATAAAATTTCTGACAAGACCTTTGTAACTTCCGCTTTACAAACTCGGGCTATGAACCAGATTGTTTCAAAAAAGAGACAGATCCTTGATAGTATGTCTACAACTGCAAAATATTTTTCATCCTAGAAACCCTTTATTCAATCTTTCTTGTTCAATGATAGGGAAATTTCAATTCCATTACTAATATATAACGGAATAGATTACGTAAATCTTGAATAATTTCAAATAAGTAATTAAGTAGTCTTCTCTATTACTGAAAAAAAATTTTTTCAACAAAAATCAACGACGTTATTATCTCAATCCTGGAATCTCCTCTACTCATGAACTTAGTCCAGCTGATGGTAGTAGGAATTAGTAGGATGTCAATTCCATTTCGTATGCAGATCAAGACAACTCAGCGATTCCTTATCAGCCCTATTATCTTTTTTCCATTGACCATAATTCATCAGAGCAGAATTATTTGAATAAACTATACTCAATACTATACGATCCTACTTTATTATGAATAATTTCTGACGACTTTCATGATAAAGATTATTATTACTTATTGGATAAGATTATTTAAACCTCTTTCTCTCTTCACCCGATCTTTCCTTCACACATTATTTTCTTCTTTCTTGCTCCAGGTCTTTGAATCATTTCCGTACACTGCCTGAACCAGATTTATTGTTGTCCCCACTACTACTGCTGCGTCTAAGCTATAAAACAATTCTGTCATCAGGAAAAGGAAGATAGCTGTTTCCTACTTCATTTCCCTTTACTTCTTGTTCGTTTCCCGCGTTTTCCGATTATTGTTATTATTGTTTCTCACAAGTTTATTCACGATTATCTCATCTAGTAAGTTAGAAACCTTCCGATATAGTTTTCGCTTCCATTGTTCCATTTATCGTACTGTAGTTTTAGAGATTGTTCAATTGACACGGATTTGAAATTACTTTGGTGGGTGATTTATTCATAGCTTGAATCAAAAGTTGTCTGGAATAAACTTATTTCACAAAATTTACTACTCTTTCTTACATGCTCACTTTATGGAATTTATTAAGCAGAAACTCTTCTATGTTTCTCTTCAAACCTCCTTCTTCTATCTCCACCTCTCTTACTCACACCTCACTATCTTTTACTTTTATCTCACTTTTTTAAGGTAACATGAATTATCTTATTACTAGCATTCTTGAAAATTCAAGCATTTTCTATGCTTTTTGGGCCTTTTATTTCTTATGCTGATGTTATCCAGTTTATTACATAGAATCTCTATGTTCTAGATTGAATAATTCCAACTTATTTGCTTTAACCGATTGATCTTTGAATGAATGGTTGTAGGTAAGAACTGTAGCAGAACCCTTCCTGATAGTGTGATATAGTACCTTGCGTTTTAAATTTATTATTTCCTAGATTTTCATCGTATTTTTCTTGAAAGATAATTTCTAAATAATCATCTCAAGCATTTGCGCGAAGTGAAGAGGTGCGTGACAGAGAAAATCTGAAATTCTGTAAATTTGGAAAATAATCAATCAATCTTCCTATTGATCAACTCTTTCTCCTTCACCATCTACCTCTTCACACTCTTACATTATTCTCTCCCATTCGTCTCTTCAATTTTATTCTAATGCCTACTCTTTCTACCTTTGAAGATATTCTTAAACGTCAACCTCAGCAGCTAACAAGGCCGTCAGTCACGTTTGAAATTGACGAGCGCTGACTTATCGTGAGCAATCCCCACACAAAGAAAGCAAACTGAACTGTAACAGAATGCTTTGAATATTGTATCAAGTTCATGCGGTTGGAATAAAGTGGTCGACTATGTGTGCCATCGATATATCGTTTCAAACACTATTGAATATTGTATCGAAGTTCATACGGTTGAAAGGAAGAGGTCGACTGTCTGTGACCGATATGTGCCATCCATATATCGTTGCAACGTTGCAAGCACTCTATTGTACCAAGTTCATGTACAGTGGTCGATTATGCCATCAATATATCGTGGCAAGGACTCGATGTATCGACAGAAGGACGACCTCAGCAATGACCTGATTGGCAGGAAGACTTGTGTGGTGACTGGAGACGCTATAATACATTATCTGAGCCGTTACTTGGAAGGCAGCTTGAAGGTTAGGTTGAGTTTGACGCGATTGTGATAGTTACAACACTCGGGAGGCTGTGAGATGTCGATAGGGTCTCAAGGGTCTGATTTAGAACGGGCCGTCTGTGAAAAGGTCACATACTGAATTACATTACACCTCATCGAGAGGGGTTTCAACATCGTCTGATACGATTAGAGTGCTAGGATATCAGTTTGCTTTGCTTGAAATATGAGCCGGAGTGTGAAATTGTGGTCCAGGTTGCTCATGTGGATCTAGACTATGTTTTGTTGTCTTTGTTTACAGGAATCGAACCTTTCCACAATTTTTTCTCTTGTCTTTCCTCCCCTAAGTTTGATTCATTCTCTGCTGTTCCATGTATCTTATCAGTCTTGCGTTCAGGCATCTTGTCAGTGTTTTTGTTTAAAATTTTTCCATATTCTCAAATTCCCATGAATTTAGGCGACTCTCCAACACTCTTGCTCTCTTTCCTTCTCGTTCTTCCTTCGTCTCTTCTGTTGTTCACTATTCTTGATTTTAGCTCCTTTACATATTTACACAACCCGTTCATCACATTCATTAGTTAATATCATTCATTGGTTCCACATTTTTCAAGAACTTGTGAATATTTCTCGTAATTCCTCTATTACTTTATCTCCTCTCGCAAATCCTCATCTTATCTTATAATTTCATACGCTTTTTAATTTAATTTCTTCAATCCTTCGTTTCTTGCCAGATTTCGAATTTTTGAATCACTAAATAAATCATTTGAGAACTTTTCTTTCAAGCAGTGTAGCTCTTTCAAGCAGACTACTTCTAGAAAATAATGTCAAATATGAATAAGAAATTTTAGGCTGTTTTCACCGAATAATTCGCGTTGAAGTAATGTTGAAAAGTTTTTATTGTCTTATTGAACAGTTTCAGAAAGTTAGTGATTGGCAATGATACCCAGATAGCACAAAAAGCTGGAATCTAGCTGGTTTCCTGCTGGAATTTTCAATTTAACATACTGGATTCAAGCTTGGAGTTTACAGTCTTTAAGCCGTAATACAGCTGAATTCTAGTTAAGAAGTTACCACGTTTCAAGCTGTTTACAAAGCTTGAAAGTTCAAGCTGGAATCATGTTAAATGACCCAAGCTTGAGAACTCAAGCTGGAATTAAGTTAAATGACCCACGCTTGATAATTCAAGCTGGAATCAAGTCAAATCAACAAGAGCTGGACTTGAGCTTGGAACTTACAGTCTTCCAGCTGTAATATAGCTGAATTTAGGTTAAGAAGTTACCACGTTTCAAGCTGTTTTCAAAGCTTGAAAGTTCAATCTGGAATCAAGTATAATCATCCAAACTTGAAATATATCCATTTGAAGAAAAGCTGTTGTTATATTAGACACAAAATATTGACCAATTGAAGAAGAGGAATAGAATACAAAAGAGAATACAGTGAACAAAATATTGATATATATATTGGAAGAGAAATACAAATGGAATCCACTCACAAATCTGACAAACAATAGAATATGTTCTGTGTATATGAATATGTGAATATGTATTTTCTTATGACAAAATTGAATATATTTCACATTGTTCAACATAACAGTTATTTGAAAGCTGCATGATGTATGCCTGTATGTATTTTCTGATGACAAAATTGAATATATTTTCTTTGAATAGTAATGTTGATAATAAAAAGCACCGCCGCAACACCCACGTCAACAATGATTACTTGTTACACTAATCGAACGGCCCTGAAAGAAAAAAGAACAAGAATAACAAATCATAATAAAATACATGATTATACATTTCAATACATCACAGTAATTTTGAACAAGGAAGAGAAAAGGAATACATCAAAAAAGTATATAGAAATCAAAATATGAATAGGCTAACTACAACCGAACAAGAAGAAATAATTTAGTATTCAAATTTGTCATCTATCAATATTTGAAATTTTTGAAGCAAAATTAAAACAAACTTACTACACCTATAGTAGCCATTATAGCTGATGGATTGATGGATAGGCATGGGCTGAAGAAAATTTAGGGTTAACAAATTGTATGATGTAAACCCCAATTTGGACTTCATTTACTTTTGAAGAATACAAGAATTATATCCTACGTAAAATGAAGTCAAATAGATGTATTCCACTCACCTTTGCGTTTTAATGAATAATGTAAAGTTTTCGTATTAGAAAATTCCTAGGTTGGTTGATCAAAATAAGATGCAAACAAATTTGGTCAACATACGCTTCAAAAGTTGAAAGTTGAAACAGCGCTACTCGTGGTAGTTACATGAACTTATATGTTAGTCACGTGATGGTGCGAAGGATTTTGCCTCCAGAGAGACGGCTTGAAACAAGTTGGGCTGTAGCTGGATCATTCAAGGTTGATTATTTGAGATTAGAAAATTCAGCTTGTTACAAGTTTGAAACTTCCAGCTTGATTGCTTACAGCCTGAATCTTGGTACTTTGATCAAACTGTAAATTCCAATCCAAAACCCACTAAATTTACAGCTTGAAATTAGCTGGACTGTAGCTGGAACATTCAAGGTTGATTTTAAGATTGAAAATCCCAGCTTTATACAAGTTTGGAACTTTTAGCTTGATCACTTACAGCCTTTTACAGGTTTGAATTAAGCTGGTTTGATCAAACTGTAACTCTCAATAACAAAATCCACTAAATTTTTAGCTTGAAATAAGCTTATGTGCTATCTGGGTAGCATCTCCTCATTCACAGATTAAAACAATTATAGATGAAATAAAACTGAAATTATCTTATTCAACGTAGGCCCTATGTTGCACCATCAAATATTCAAGAATCTGAATACATTCTGAATTGTTTCCAATGGTGGTCAAGCTCGAATACCATTACATTCGCACATTTGATTTGTGAAGACTTGTATGGCTGTCACATAGATATAATTTTGCTACACGGATGTATCATCATTAAAATTCATTCGAGCTTCATAAAACCAAAGAGATGTGGGCTGATATGCTTTAAGTTTTTTCTCTCTTCATACGGTGGTGAATAATTCAATAAAGTTCAGCTCTCTTGTCCAAGCTACAAGCAAGATACTTGTTTGGAAATATAAAAAGTCGCGTTATTCAAGTTTAATTATAGTAATAAATTTGGAGAATGATAATATTGTCATATGTTGTCCTCCTCAATAACTACGAGTAACATAACATAACGGAGGGATCCTGCTATGGTTGTTTAATGTCTGTGTGCCCATTTATGATTGAACAGGCATCGATGACCATTGATGTTTGTTCTCCATTCAACCATTGATATTCATCCAGAAGAATAATGATACACGAACGAATCGTGAATATATCGATTCATAAATTTGTTTCTATTGCCGAACTTATTGATTTTCATGTCGTCATTCCAATCGGTATTCTGAAGAGGTTTTACTCATCCAGGTTACACGTGGAAATGACATCTTGATTTTATGTTCATCTCGTTTAATTCCACAATAATATAAAAACATATCATTCTTCCAGTACCAGAAATATATACACAATAAGCCTCCTCTTTAATGAATGATAACTGAATAATTAAGAGTCTCGATATATTTTAATCTAGAGATCCAAATCGTCTTTTCCCCAAATTTCTTTAAAGAGGTTATGTTTCTAAACACTTATCACAATTCACAAATATTTACATTACAAAATTGAAAGTATATGCACATACATCCACATTCGAAGAGGATACTTTGGAGCATAAGAATGCTGTGATGATTATAATCATGTTCGAAATAATAGGAAATAATATTCTTTATCAGTGATTTTTTGGTTGTTTTTCCGAATGACTCACAATCTTCTATTCCTCTACTTGGTTGTTTACTATTCATCACAAAATGCTTGCTTCAGACAAAGATTTCAGTTTTGCCTCTTCTGATTTCCAAATTTGAATTTTCCATTGTGTTACACAACAAACACGAATATTCTGCGCGAATTTATGCTTTATTGTTGGAGGCGCTTTTCGACCAGCATCAATAAATATGTTAACTTGTTCTGTCCGAAGTGGTTCTTTTGTGGAAGTTTTGTGAAAGTGACTCAGCGGACTATTATTAAAAATGAATATAAATTATGTCGAATGCCCGATTAGCCAGTATTGTGCCGTTGTACGGAGGCCTAACGGAGAATTCTCGGCCATTGTCCGAAGCTGTTGTATCAATTATTTTTGGTTCTTTTGTGATGGGCGTGCTTGGGAAATGTTTCGACCGGTTTCGGAGGCTGTGGCGGACGCAGCGGGGTGCCTGTGCTGCCACCTGATACGAGAGGTACGCGAACCGCGATCGAGTTGCAGCTAAGTTGGCTGGAACTGAGTGCTAAGTAAGGACGGACAGTATAAAGAGTTGAACATTGCGAATATAGGAAAATTTTCTAATTTGACGAGGATCATTGTTAAGCAGGAAATGTATTATTCGATGCGCTGGGTGTGAAGAGATAAAAAGGAGAACAACAAGAAGAAGAATACATAACAAAGAATAATAGAAGTGATAAAATCTTGAAGAAATTAGTATAGAATGAACAAAGGTGTTGAGAAAAGTTAGAAAAGATCTAGTACTAAGTAAAGGGAGTATGGATAGTCTAACATCAAAGAGGATCCTAGTATTACTATTACTATGTAGAGTATGTACTATTACTATTACTATGAAGAGTAATAAGTACTATTATTCTATGCTAACATGGAGAAGGAAGTACTTGTAGAGGCAGGAAAGAGTATATGTAGAGTAGAAGCAGGAGGGTAGGAACACTAGAGGGAAGGAGAGTAGCCTAAAAGTAGAATAATAGGACAAAAGTCATGAAGAAAATTGGCAGATTCATTGAAGACATGACAGAAATGGAGAAAGGTCGGAGGAAAAATAAAGAAGCTGAGAAGAGATTTTGAGTACTATCTGTACTCTGTTAGCCTATAAGAAAATTGACAAATGAAGTTGAGATTGGAAGGAACTTTGAAACGAAAGAGAGAACTAATAAAGACAAGACTGGTATTATTATTATTGTTTCTTACAATATTCACATACAGTTGTTCGATTTTGTATAGTGTTACTATATAAACATACTGTTTTATTTTTTTATCTTTTCATTCCAGTCATTAGTGGTTTTTTCCATCATTTAGATGATGTCAGACGGTACTTCATGATCAGATAGGGACCATAATGAACCAATAAAAGAGAATGGAGAAATTATAGACAAATGAATAGATAAATAGTTGGAGGATTTTAAGCTCCCTCTTCAACTCATCTTCTACAGAGAAAATGGAGTGCAAAAAAGTTGCAATTATAATGGCAACAGAATTTTTATGGACATACAAGAATAGAAGATGATTCAAGAATGTGTCCATCATTTACTTCAGAGACAATCACTCCTCTATGAAATTGGTATAAGTATCTATTACAAAACATTACAATAATAACATTCTCGAAACACAACAATCAAAATTTATAATTATTGTCCAATAAAAACATTTCGACGCAATCCACTTGAAAAGCAGTTTTCATTAATGGCTACAATCTGGGAAACTTGTACAATCCACTTCATCTTTTTGATTTTCTCCAGAATACCCATCACTCACTCGATTAGGATTGTGTATTCTACAGCTTCCATGGCAAGTGAATAATCTCGCTCAATTTGTCAGTGTGTTGGTGGAGTTTTAGCAACAAAGGCCTAACATTTGCAGCCAACCAAGCCAAATCCCCTACTGCATCTTTGCCTCCTACCTTCCTTGCTGTTCATTCCGCTTCTGCTATGAGTTATGGCAGCCATTTTTCTTCCGTTCTGATGTGGTTTTATGGGAGTGATATTTTTCACTCTTACGCTCAAGCGTGCCTGCATATTCATCACTGCCGGATGCCATTCGGTTGAATTGCATGCTGCCTAGTTATTTTTTACCATGAATTACATTTCCTACATTGGTCCTCATATCTTTGTTATTACATTACATTTTGCAATAATATAATTTTTGTTTAGAAGTCAATAAGGTGAAATTCTACTTTCCCCATATCCATTGAGATCTGGCCTAGTTGTTTTATAGCCTAGTCCTAGTGTCAACTGTCAAAGGTCACAGAAATTCTGTTCAAAATCTAAACACCCTGAAGAGTTACTGTTACTGGAGAGAAGGGATGAATATCGATGAAGATATTGTTCATATCCTATTTCTTCATTGCTGAAGATTTTCCAGTTATAAGATTGTATTTTTCTACATTCATTGCTGAAGATTTTCCAGTTATAAGATTGTATTTTTCTACATTCATTGGAATATATTGACCTTTCCCAGAATTCCCTTGTGCTCCAGAATCGGCAAAATTATACTATCAACATTAAAAATAACATAAACTCCATCCGCACTGTTTTGATTATTCTATTTCTACGTTTAATCTTCTCCCGACTTTTCTTCGAAGTACTAGAAGGATTTTATGTCAACCAGCAAGAAAGATTTTATTTCCTCGAATACTCATTCGAGCGGACTCATTTCATGCGATAACTGATACTGCAACACTGTACTTCAACTTTTAATAGTCGATTGTGATATCATTTAATAATCTCCATCAAAATACAAGTTACAAACTGGATGCTGATACTAAATGTACTACAATACTGATTCTGTAACAATAATGAATATAATCGATCCCACAAAAAGTTATCCACTTTTATGGTCCTCTTTTTATGATTGCTGATGTGGTGTCAAAGTATTGTTTTGACTGTAGTGTCAAAGTTATATCAACAACCTGTACAAAAGATTAATTTCAACTTGATCAATAATGGAAGAAGCAAATATAATACAATCAATTGTTTCCATTAAGTACTAACAAAAAGCTTGGAAAGTATTAACAAAGACGAAAGACTTGTTTCTGATAGGCTTTGGTCGAGGCTACTGACTTCTAAACCCCTATTCAGAAGCTTAAAAGACCATGAAAGTATATTATAAGAAATTGGTTATTGATATAATTGTCTTAAGGGAATTTTCATTTCGTTTCACTCTTTACTTCATTTAACATCCCTTCTCAGTTTGATTCTCTTCTCAAATTGATCATTAAAGTATTATTACGGGGTTTAAGCTTCAATAACTCGTACATTTTCGTTATTTCTCTGATTTTTCCAGTCATTCAACTCATTGTAACCAAATGATTCCTTAATTTCTATTTTTACTTTCTGAAACAAGTACATTTTTCATAGAATACATTTTTTAAATTGTAAACGTGTATGGCAATCGTTGTAAGATCATAATACCTCAGTCTGTTTTTTTCTTAATTAGCAAGAATTAATACAAGTGAGTTATTGAATAGTATTTAATTATAGACTTCTATGTATTGGAATAACCCTCCTTTGGGAGATTGACTGTCGTTAGTAAAGACAGTCAGTCGTTTCCCGTCTCTGGAGGAATAGTAATTGTTGCATTAGACTCTAACTGATTAACTGCATGTTATTCATAGGTGTTCTGCGCCGCCAATTGGTTGCGGAGACTGGCTTATGGTTGAGAGGATTAACGTGCTAACCACACGTTACCTCTATCCTGGTTGATGATTATTTGCTTGCTGTATGGTCGGTCCGGCCGGGGGGAGTTCTGGCGGGGTGGAGGGGGCGGCTTCGGCTCGGCCAGTGTTGGTTCGGGGACTGTACGAGAATTCAATTCAGTTCTGATTGAGAATTTATGGTTTTTGGGCCGGTATTGGCCGGGCTGGGGCCGTTTTCCCGTCGTGCCGGGGTGTCTTCTTGGCTTAGACGGGCTGTATAGTAGAGTGAATTTGAACTGGCAACCAGCTGGTAGGCCTAGGCCCTTCTGGCCTGGGCTGTTGAGCCAGACATACATACATACATGTATTGGAATACAACTGTCCATGAAAGAAGTTTGTACCCAGATAGCACAAAAAGCTGGAATCAAGCTGGTTTCCTGCTGGAATTTTCAATTTAACATACTAGATTCAAGCTTGAAATTTACAGTATTTAAGCTGTGATACATCTGGATTCAAGTTAAGAAGTTACCACGTTTCAAGCTGTTTTCAAAGCTTGAAAGTTCAAGCTGGAATCAAGTCAGATCATCCAAGCTTGATATATATCCAGTTGGAGAAAAGCTGTTGTTATATTAAACACAAAATATTGACCAATTATGGAAAAGGAATGGAATACAAAAGAGAATACAGTGAACAAAATGTTGATATATATTGGAAAAAAATACAAATCCACTCACAAATATGACAAACAAAAATTAATTGCTCTGTTAGTCCGCCTATTTCACATTGTTCAACATAACAGTTATTTGAGAGCTACACGATTTATGCCTGTATGTATTTTTTGATGACAAAATTTAATTTCTTTTCTTTGATTGAATAGTATTATTGATCATAAAACACCGCCGCATCCCCCACGTCAACAATGATTACTTGTTACACGTTACACTGTTCGAATGGTCCTGAAAGAAAAAATAACAAGAATAACAAATCATAATAAAGTACATGATTATACATTTCAATACATCACAGTAATTTCGAACAAGAAAGCGGAGAGGAATATAGCAAGCAAAGTATACAGAAATCAAAATATAAATAGGCTAACTACAACCAAACAAGAAGAAATAATTTAGTAAGTAAGCTGCACTGTAGCTGGAGCATTCAAGGTTGATTTTAAGATTGAAAATTACAGCTTTTTTACAAGTTTGAAACTTACAACTTGATCACTTACAGCCTGTTACAAGTTTGAATCAAGCTGGTTTGATCAAACTGTAACTTCCAATTCAAAATCCACGAAACTTTAAGCTTGAAATAAGCTTATGTGCTATCTTGGTAATGATGACTTCTAGGCTGTAGCCTAAACTGGTCAAATAGTTCTTCTTTCTACAATATATGCAGTAATAGTCGAGCTCTTGTGAAGTTCAAATTACTAGTCACACTGATAAGTCACACATTCGCAATCCTCCAACTGAACTTCGAAACTCACGCGAGAGAAGCGAAAAATCGAATTTAGTAACAGGAGGCCTCTGTAAGAACCGAAGACACTTCTGCGCAGTAACAATGAAAAGAAAGAAAATTGAAGTTGTTGGTGAAATTTCAGCACACCGTTTCGATCTTGATATTGAAGAAAAAAAATAAATGAGAATTCGCCGTGGTCTGGTGGACCAAATGATCGATTCTACATTACCAATTAAAATACCAATCTCGACTAGTCGAATTTATACTCGTGTGTGGTCGATATTGATACAGATGATTTATTCCACTTATCCTGTTTTAATTACCCCCGTTCACCCGTATACTACATCACCCTCATTCTGACTTTAACTCTTTCTCATTCTTCATCTCTCAACTCCATTCTTGTTTGCTCCTTCTCTTATTAATTTTACTCTAAAAATACCTTCTTCTTTCTCAGTGCGTCTCTCTCCTCTTTTTCAGCTTTTTATTTCTGTCTCTCACACATGCAATACTCTTTCTTTCTGTCCTCTTTCTCATTTCTATCACTCTTTCTCTCTTCCTCTATTTTTCTCTGCAATACCCTTATCACTGTTTTTCCTTCACCTCGGTACCGCCAAAGACATTCCTCAGTTAATTAAGGATGTTGTCATTCCTGCGGAATTGACGTCAATCAAGATAATTTTTAATTTAATGACTCAATTTATTCATTTCTAAATAAGTAATACGAATATATTATTCCACTCAACGCAAGTGTCAATTCTATTAGTGTCATTGAACGAGTCTATTCGCACCTGATGTTCTTCGAATAATTATAATACATTCTAGCTGTTTATTGACTTCATTTTATAAATTCACCGGGAGCTCAGAAAGCTCAAAAACAATGGTTCATATCATGCAATTTACAATCAGAAATCAGAAATTTTTATTTGCAAAATTACATAGAACAAAAATTACAATAAAATTGGATTTGGTGTCACATGGGTTTGCAAAAACCTTTGCGTGACACCGAGTTCTCATCATTATAGAATAAATACATTCATACATAACTTACGCTATTTTACTACTTAGAGATACCTCAATTGCTGAAGGACAGTAACTAATAATATCATCCCAGATAGCACAAAAAGCTGGAATCAAGCTGGTTTTCTGCTGGAATTTTCAATTTAACAAATTGGATTCAAGCTTGAAATTAACAGCCATTAAGCTGTAATAAAGCTGAATTCAAGTTAAGAAGTTACCACGTTTCAAGCTGGAAGTTCAAGCTGGAATCAAGTTAAATGACCCAAGCTTGAGAACTCAAGCTGGAATTAAGTTTAATCATCCAAGCTTGATATATCCAGTTGGAGAAAAGCTGATATTAAACACAAAATATTGACCGATTATGGAAAACGAAAAGAATACAAAAGAGAATACAGTGAATAAAATTTTGATATATATTGGAAGAAAAATACAAATCCACTCACAAATCTGACAAACAAAAATGAATTGTTCTGTAAGTCCGCCTATTTCACATTGTTAAACATAACAGTTATTTGAAAGCTGCATGATGTATTCCTGTATGTATTTTTTTATGACAAAATTTAATTCCTTTTCTAATAGTATTATCGATCATAGAGCACTGCCGCATCCCCAACGTCAACAATGATTACTTGTTACACTAATCGAATGGCCCTGAAAGAAAAAATAACAAATCATAATAAAGTACATGATTATACATTTCAAATATCACAGTAATTTTGGATAAGAAAGAGGAGAGGAATATAGCGAGCAAAGTATATAGAAATCAAAATATACAACCGAACAAGAAGAAATAATTTAGTATTCAAATTTGTCATCTATCAATATTTGAAATTTTTGAAGCAAAATTAAAATAAACTTACTATATAGACCTATTATAGTAGCCATTATAGCTGATGGATTGATAGGCATAGGCTAAAGGAAATTTAGGGTTAACATCTCACTTGTATAATTTAATAAGTTATTTGAGATGTAAATCCCAATTTTGAATTCATTTACTTTTGGACAATACTTATATCCACATTTACAAAATTATATCCCATGTAAAATGAAATCAAATGAACGTATTCCACTTACCTTTGCGTGTTTATAAATAATATAAAGTTTTCGTAATAGAAAATCCATAAGTTGGTTGATCAAAATAAATGATGCAAAAATGAATTTGGTAAACATATGCTTTAAACTTGAAAGATGACACAGCGCTACTCGTGGTGGTTAAATGAACTATGTTAGTCACGTGATAGTGCAAAAGATTTTGTCTCCAGAATGACAGCTTGAAATAAGCTGGACTGTAGCTGGAACATTAAAGGTTGATTTTAAGATTGAAAATTACAGCTTTTATACAAGTTTGAAACTTACAACTTGATCACTCACAGCCTGTTACAAGTTTGAATCAAGCTGATTTGATCAAACTGTAACTTTCAATTCAAAATCCACGAAATTTTAAGCTTGAAATAAGCTTATGTGCTATCTGGGATTATAAATAAACTTTGTTGTAGCTATCCATGAATAATGAGACTTAGTAACAAAAATAAAAATATTCAAGTATAATAACTGCAGTTGAAGAATACAAAAATCTGCTATGTGATATTATAAAAAATGAACAGTATAGAGTTGAAATTGACAGTAACTTGTTAGTTTACTGTATATTGAATTAATGGATAGAAATATGCTCGAAGCGGAATGATGATGTCATTTGATACAATGCTAAATTAATTTTTATTGTAATAGCTTAGCATTCTGCATGAATAAGTCTTTCAGCATTTCTATACCAATATCGACCAACTAAGAGTTAGCAGCTAACTTATATCTTCGTTTTGAGCAGTTTAGATTTCTAATATCTGGTGGGATATTACGGTAAATAAAATTTGCAACATACCAAGAATTTTTGTATAGAATAGATTTAACGACTCTTGAAACTTGTAGGCCCAGATTCACTGAACCTCTGGTAAGATGGTCATGTGCTACTGGGTTTATGACTACGTCTTTATTAGAAAACAAAAAACCAGTGTTTCCCTAATAAATAACTGCCTTACTGATAATAGTTTTGTTTCTAAAAATAATTAAGAGGAAGGGTATCTAATTGGTTTTTTAAATGCTGCTTCAATAATTAGTTTTTGTACTACTTCCAGCGGTCTAATGTGAGTTTTATAAGTGCAACCCCAGGCCTATATACCATATTGTAGGACAGACTGGACAAATGCATAATATACTCCTTTGATTTCATCTTGATTAAAAATATTCTTCAGTTGAGAAAATACAAATATTATTTTCCTGAGTCTCTTTTTTAAATACTCAGTGTGCTCGGCCCACGTGAAACCAGAGTCAACTATCACACCCATATACTTGTAGATATTAACCCTCTCAACAACCTGACAATTACATGACACACTATTTTTGTCTCCACATGCATGCAGGACAATTTTGAGGTTGTTGTCAGGTGCTCGCGTGGATCGAGGCACAAGTAACTTCATTACTTTTTCACCCAATGTTTCTGGTCAACCACAAGATTTGAACTTCATCAATATCCATAACTTAGACTGCAGGAATTCAGGTTCGACTGATTGTATGTGCTCCAGGTTGAATAGAGTAAATCAGGTTAAATATCTGGGTGTAATAGTTGATCAACATTTACGATGGGATGTCCACATTATCAACACATGTAAAAAACTCAAGCATTGGATAAGTAAATTCCGTCATATAAGTCAATTGAGTGACAGAGGGGTTTCAAGACTCATATACTTTGCCTACATTCAGTCTTTTCTGGGATATGGAATCAAAATTTGGGGTGGTACCTATTCTAATCATATTGAAAAGCTATTTTTAATTCAAAAACATCTTATTAGAGCTATCTTGGGTAAGCCAAGACGGTATCCCAGTGATAATCTTTTTGCTGAACTAAACGTTCTTACTATCAGACAGTTATACATGAAAAATTTAATCATCTATATAAATAAACATAAAAATCAATTCAACTTGCGAGAATCAACATACAATTTGCGTCCTTCATCCATCACTTTCCAGATTGCTGATACCAATTTATCTATTTGTAGGAAACAGTTCTCATACACAATATCAAAACTTATAAATATAATCCCTAATCATTTTTTTACTTCTAAATTTAGTAATAATCTAGTCAGAGATATTAATTCGTGGATAATTTCAAACAGTAATATTTTGTTATAAGTAATCTAAAGACTTCTGGTAATTTTCCTCATTGAAAAGTATATTTAATTAACTTTATTCTATTAGGTCTCTCCACTTCCTCTCTTCTCTCCTTACCAATCCCTTCCCTTTGTTTCTTCCAGTATAGTTCTGTAATTTTTGAACCAATTTACATATAGAATTGTCTAATTACTTTTCGATTTGGAGTTTTTTTTTAAGAAATTGATTATTGTGTAAACACTCGGCCTCTGCGCACAGGTTCTTTGACCTTGCAGGGACCTTCCTGATTTATATTGTATTTTTTGATTTAGAAATATTTCATTTCATGCTTATACTATTCTAATGTAATTTATTCATTTCTAAGTTTGTGATTTTGTTTTCTTTAAAGGATAAATAAATGAATTTTGAATTTTGAATTTTTGAATTGGCATACATGTGGTTTTACTTACATTCATTGTCAGGAAATTTTCATCGAACCATTTTTTAACCATTGCTATTTCTCTTGAGGCTGAAACAAACACGTCCTGCCATATGGACTGCAGGTTTTGCCTCTATACAAGAGTGCTTTATTGTCTGCAAACAAAAAGAGCTTCCCCTCTAGGTTCAATTTGTCTAAATTATTAATATAAATAAGGAACAGTAAAGGTCCCAACGTACTGAACTATTTGGGTCCTATTTTCAAAGTAAGATCTGAACCAATTCAAAGCAAGTCCTCTTGCCCCAATGCACTCAAGTTTTTTAAATAATATATCTCTATGAATGGAATCAAATGACTTTGCCAAATCAATAAAAATGAACAATAATTTCTCATTATCACCTATGGACTTGGCAAAAAAATGGTTTCATTCAGATGTCAAAAGCCAAACCTTTCCTAAAGCCAAACTTACTTTTTGAGAACAAATTATTGAATTCAAGATAAGCCTGTAGCTGCTTTCTCACACACTTCTCCAGTATCTTAGCAATGAAACTTTAAAATGATATGGGCCTATAATTATTCATATCAGAGTTGTAATTGGATTTGAAAATTGGTATCACTTTGGCTGTTTTAAATGCGTTGGGGAAAATTCCAGTAACAATACTTTGGTTGATTATAATGTTTCAATGGTAGGATAAGCTCAGCCATACAAGCTCAATTAAATTATTTGAAATTTTATTTCCTATAGTTATTGAAATTCAGAATTCAATAAATCAAAGTTCCAATTTTCAGAAGCATTGGATCAAATTTCACTTCAAGAATGTTTCAATGGTAGGATAAGTTCAGCCATACAAGCTCAATTAAATTATTTGGAATTTGATTTCCTATAGTTATTGAAATTCAGAATTCAATAGATCAAGGTTCCAATTTCCATAAGCATTAGATCAAATTTCACTTCAAGAAGGAATTATTCTTCATTAAGTGGATTTTCAATGAATTAGTTTAGTTTGAATTCCTCTTTTTAATAATACAAATATATTTTATACTCATTGAAAGCTGATGATAATTCCAATTGTTTCTCAAATCTCAATTAATCTCATATTCTCTATTAAAATTTATATAGAACTCAATTCTTCATACATCGAATTGGCACAAAGCTATGCAATTTCTCTTTTTTTAAATAGGCATTTTCAATTTTTTGAAAAGTAAGAGGCAAGAACACTCATCTGATCTATAGAGTTGAGCACGACTGATTGCGGTTTGATTTTCTTTACTACAGGATTGACGTTTAAATTTTGTCCAATTCCCGAATTTTTGCAACCACTTCATCTTCAATCAATTTGCTTATCGAGTTTGACTGACTGAACCTGGGTAACGAGTACTACTTTGATAATGTTAAGTGGATGAGCTGAATTATTAACTGGTTCATCAACCAAGCTTCTAAATTGTTGGTTACTGAGTAGCAGAATAAATTGGGAGAAGCAATCTGATGTGTTTTATTAATGAGATAAAAGTGACTCTTTGATGTTGTAGCACTCTAAAAATCCAACTTTGTCGTCTTCTGAACTTCATCGTTTATTTACTGATCAGTTTTGTCAAACCGAGGAAATTTGATCAAATAATAAGAGAAACATAATTTTCACAAACGACTCCGAGCTCACCGATTCCAATCGCTTTTCTCTTTGATTTGCAATTTGGAGGGGGAAAAGGGAAAGCGTCAACATCGCATTCCCAATGGCTGGAAAAGAGAGCCTGGGAAGAGAGAAAATTTACCACATCACCTGCTCCGCTCGGTTTTCTTTATCGCCTTTCAAAAACAAGCACGCCCATAGAATTTGCGAGATGAAAAGTAAGAGTGCTGGAGCAATCATTGAGCAAGTGGGTTGAGTTATTGGAAAAACTTCTGAGAGCGTTGAAACATACGACTGCATTTTTCCCAGCTCAAAAGCCAAAAGTACCTTGATTTGATCGTTGCTATTTTTCACCCTTTGTTTCAACGCAAAGCTACATGCTTTTTTATCAATTATTCCAAAGATCACTTGACACATTTCTGCTGAGTACCTTAGTTAACTTACTTGGTATTCCGTTATTCTTCATTATTCATCGTGCTATCGCCTTGACCACAGTTATACCCAATACCAGCTGTCTTTAAAAAATGGGTGTATTCCTCAAAATAAACCAACACTTGTGAACAATAGCCTATCCTTCTCAAACATACCTCAGAAATCGACTTCCTAGCTCGATCTCGATATCACTCACTTTAAATAGCGATTGAAACTGGCTACGTTACTTCTTTCTCCTCACTTGGTTCATCTATTTTTCCCTATTCGCACTATTTTTTATCTCACTCACTCTTCCTCACTTAATTTTATCTTTCTCTTCCGATTCTTATCTTTTTATAGCTTTGATCGCAAATTCATTCACTCTTCTCTACATAGTATTGTCCCTTTTCTTCTACCATTCTTAGCTGAAATCCTACTTTTTCTCACTCATTCCCATTGAGAATAATGATGGTGTGAGTCCTTATAGTCTGATCAAGTAAAGGAGACATTCTGGCAAGATGGGAAATTGAATGCAGCTCGGTCGATATTGATTAAAAAACTATAAATTTGGTCTCAAATTGTAGGAAACATTCTAATCTACAATTTGAGCTGAAATTTATTATTTTTGAACAGATATTGACGGAGCTGGAGTCATTTTCTCATCCTGCCAGAAGTCTTCTCTGCTTGGATTGAGTATGCAATGTGACAATCACTGGCAATCTTCCAGGCAGGTTTCATGCGGTGAGGGAATTGGGAGCGAATAGCACACAGACGCAAACTCGACGACTTTCTTCCGCTACTTTTCAGTATTAACCATTGAGTAATGATAGAAAAAAGTTGGGGAAAAAAGAAGTAAAAGGAGGGAAATATCCTTATCTCAATCTCTTCTGGGAGAAAGCAGCAGTGGCAAAAGAAAAATTGAGGCACTTTTCGAGAAGCCGCCCGTGCCAAAAATCGAGACAAGTGTGAAAAAATTGAACACACAAGCAGCATACGCTCGCTGACACATACGAAGCAGACGTAAATTATTACAACCTACCTGCTGTTAGACGTAGGCCACCTACTTGGTTGACATTCGCTGGAATGGAATTCACTCCCACGTTCTGACTATTCTATTTAATGTAACTTCTGACCTGGAATACATTGTACTCCACATCTTATATGTGTTACATTTAGTTGGAAATTATTTAAAATCTTGGTATAAAGGTGCGCACTGGAACTTCACAGTTTGACTTTAGTTAAAACAAGTTGCAACTTGACGCACTAAAAGTTTAAGAACTTGACACAAGTTGACGCACTGAAAGTTTAACAACTTGGATGCCCAAAAGTCGACATGACTGGTTTGGAGGAAGATGTGAGGGCTAGTGAAAAGAGAGGAAGCCTTTTTAACTGTCTGATTAGAATTCTAGACAAGGCAAAGAATCCGACGATTTCATAATTTCCTCCGTTTATGGTAAAAATTGAAGTGGAAATGTGTGTTCGGTTAGTGGTAGAATTCAGTGGGAATTCTGAGGATGTGATTGTCATAGCGAGAATATTTTGTGCGGAAATTTGGATTGAACACATGGTCGTCTGTTTGATAGGATAAATGGTTTCTAGTTCATCTTAAAGGACATGAACTTGTTTACTCCATAGCTGTTTTTATACACTTTTCATCTAGTTTAATTGCTCACAGAAATAAATCGAATCAATATAGAAATTATAGCTATTTGTGCAAAACCAGTGATTGCTAATCGAGATAGAGATTTGCCGAACGAAGCGTAGCTGAGTTTGGTCATCAATCGAGTTTAGCAAACCTTCAGCACATCAGTTGCAAACAATATTTTATGGCTCTCCTTTATTAAAATTCGTTTATGCCATTGATTGAATGTGATCACTTCTATTATTCAACTTCTTGTTATAAACAGTATGTGAGACGTTTTAGAATTAGTGGATCAAAAGAGATTTAAATTTCAATAATTCAGGACAGGTGAGTTTGGTTCCAGTTATCTCCAATCAATGAGTAATAATCAACATTTACTGATTTTTACCATTTAATACATTTATTATGACTGATAATTTTCTAAGCAGTACTACAATTTTAAAGCTGCTTCAATTGAACTCTTTACTAGGGCTGTTTCACACTATGTATCCTTGGAAGGTGTTTCTTTGCCATATTATGTGATGTTTCGCACTTTGAACAAATAATCTACTTCAAATATTTTGACACCCATGAGAATCACCACCAGTGAGTTTCCATGCTCTTTCATCCCATACTTATTATAACTTCAAGTCAAAATCTACCACTTATAATAGAACTTATAACAGTACAGAAGCCTTGGTGCATTGAGCAACTCAACAAGACACCCTGCCGTGATAGCGAGCAGAGTAGCTACTAGCTCCCCTCCCCCTTCACAGCCGTATTTGACAGCTTATTAAAGCAATCTTTTAACACTTTCCGTGTATGTGTGAGTCTCCTCAAGTCGGCAAACATCAAAGCTTCATCAATAATCAGATCGATAGCCACCGGAGATAATCAACAATCAAAAAAAGTTTCTAATCATGGATAAGATCAGCGTACATTGAATTTTAATTTAAGGCGATGAGCTTCACGGCGCCACCTGCTGATTCAAAGTCGATTAACGACAATAACTGGAGCTAATTTAGTTAATAGCAAACAAGAATCCAATAGCAGGGATGTGTTGTCGGGTTAACGCGCCCAAACAAGATGGAAAGGCAGCCGACGTTATGTGGCAATAGTTTAAGTATGGTTCTAGTGAGGATGATAAAGTCTACTATCTTCAATTTAGCCTATAGCTTCTGTCAACGAAAGTAGCAAAACAGACATAGTTATCTGTAGTTAAGATAGAATTCCTACAAATTAGATTCAACTATGCAGTAATAATTGTAATTCAATAATACTTCATCAAAATACCATCAATATTCAAATGTGAGGTCCTATCAGACAATTTCTTTTCAAGATTGATTACATCCTGTTCTATCAGAAACTTTAACACTGATTGAAAAAAATCAATCTAAAAATTCAATATTAATTGAAAAATATTCATCGAAAAATATTATCCAAGTGAACATATAACTATATAATATAGTGAATATTAATACAGTATTAAGAATTTCAATATTTATCTCGAAAAATTGGACCATTTCAGAATACTCGTATAATGACGAATGTTATCTTGTCATTTTGGAAGGAAATAGAATCCTTAAAATTGACGAATCAATTTTATTCATATGTCATATCATTACGTTGGATAACGTGCATCTACTTTTATGTTTATGGTTGATCTCGAAGTTATAGTTAATTATGTATTTCGTTGTTAGTTTGAGTGTTAAGGCGAATCCAGACTACAGTCGGCACGTGTGAAGAGCTAATGTTTCTGAAAAATAAAAACCCGTTGACTTGATTTAGAAAAACACCTCGAGCATCAATCGTTGCTTGAAACGAGAGACGAAAACCAAAGAAGTGTTGCTCTGATTTAATCAAGAACTACTTTTAGGTGGGGTTCAGGCGAAAGAAGCCTTTATAGGCCCGGTGATAATTTCAAAGACAGGATATTATGCTATCAGCGTGGATCAAACACCTGGTTCCGTTAAATGAGCGGCTATTAAAAAGTGGACAATTTTGGACAGAGATACTGATAATCACTATCTCTCATCGATTCGGATTCTTTATCTTTTTGCTTTATTCAATGTTTTTCTTACGAAAGTCTTATACGAGTTTTTCTCATTATTTTCAGCTCTTCAAACTCTCAAGTAGTAATTTCTACTTTTTGATTATGTGTTTTCCATTTTACACATTTTTTATGTTAAAAATTCAGATTTCTTGAATTCTCCAATGTCAATTATTGTTCAACTTTCCATCAATCAACTTCTTGTGTTAATCATTTTTCATTATATTTACCGATCAATTCAAAGATGTTGATCACTATATAAAACTGAAGATAACACCTGAAAGCACAATACGGTGCTAGCTGATAGGCTGAAAGCATATTTCCTGACAGATCTTAGAAAAGGATAAGTTACTCTTCGAAGTTAGCTCGAAGTAATAACAAGAGAAACCTAACTTCCCAGAGTGCTTTTGAAATTGGAAATTATAAATTAGACTTACTTTACATGATCATATTTATGCGTTAGGCCTACATAATCATTTGAAGAGGAATGTAAATTAGAAATTCAGAAGGCTCAAGTTATTACTACGGTGAAATACAGAGTGATGATTTTCAGGGATCCTTTTGACGTCTTTGAAAACTCTAACGTGCAAGGGAAGGGAATACACCGCCACATCCACATGAGCTTACTTTACGCACTTCCACCGTTCCACGAATCTCTAAAGGAGAGAAGTGATGGATGATACAACTGGGAATTGAAATCTCTCTTTACCATTCTGGATCCAAAGAATATGTAGCTGAGTATTTCATTTTTATTTTGTTAACCTACAGCGTCCTATTGAATTACTCTCAATTATTTATTAATTATTTCTACTCTATTCTCAATTAGTTCTGGAGAGAAGGGTTTATCGGAATTCAATTTTTTCCGATAGTGGTTTAGTGCTTTTGTTGTTCTTTTTGGAGTTTTAAACTCTCTATGATATTCTTCGGAATTTAAATCACTGTGGTAATAAAGAGATAACTATTGCCGTTTCCGTGTTGAAACTGGTGAAATTTCCTTGGGGACTTTCCATTTATTCGCCATTTATTATTATTGAATTAATTTCCGGTCCTGTCCCTTCAACTTCAATAATTCTCTTTGTTTAATCAAAGACGATATTACTCTTAAGAGTAGTATCTTCTTTGGTCCAATGCAACATCCCAGTAGAATACTGTATATCCCAATTTTTGGCTCGACAATATATTTTTTTTATTCTTTAGTTGAACGATTCAAATAAACAATAAATGGTTCAAGCTGATCGAATCATTCAGTATAATAATGATAGACTAGCTCAGCTATTGTAATATAACCAGTACAGACTGAGTGAACAATACACGATTATGAACAAAGGGGCAAGTTTGCAGCATATTTTTGTCAGCTGAAAAGACACGCCGTTACAATGTAAAGTGTATTCGATCGTAACGGCGTGTTTCTCGATCAGTTTACGCGATCTACTGTATACCATAGCATAGAACCAGACATTCGGGTAGATCCATGATTCAACTTCCTTTTCTCACTCCTTTGCATTATTATTCCTCTTCTCATTCAAGTTTACTTTTCCCACTCACGCCCGCAACCGTTGTATTTGTGTATTATTTAACATTCGATAAATAGGTACTGCAGCTCAGCCATCATTTAGTATAATAAGCTGGTTGCGTACACTTTTGAATAGTGTCACTATTTAAATGTCAACAACGCAGTCAGAATGCGCTTAAATGAAACTCACTTCATTATTTATAGGCTGAATATGGTCAACAAAATCGGGTCTAGTTGCATATTGGTAAGGTTGAAGCTGCTAAGAGTTGGGAATAAGTAGGCCTATCATTAGTTGATCTGGGTTATCTATTATTTTGTTTACGATTGAAACTTGAAACAAAAAGAAACTCCTAATTATTGCTTTTCTGCACATCGAGAAGTAAGAGATATAAGTGTAATCTCAAATAAATGAATTGGAGGAGAATTATTGTTTTTTTTTTTAAATAATATTATGCTTCTATTTTTTGTTCTATTAGTAGGCTCATTAGACCAAGCATCAAGGCCTAGTATACAGATGACAATGAAAATACAAACAACAAACATGATCCTTACTCGAGTACTAGAGTACATAAGCTCCACTCGAGTATTCACTTCCAACAGAAGTTCTGTAACCATGACTTATTGCAGAAGCTCTGGAATTACAGTTGATGAAAATATTGGTCCTCAGGAGATAATAGGTTCGAAAGTGATCATTAGCTTAGAAAGGCTGCATGATGCAGCAAAAATCAAAAGTTAACATCAAGATAAGAATTATTACAGTAGTTGAGACTTGGTCTGAAAAATAGCTCAGGCCCAAATCGAAGCAATGTAATTTGTCTGGCAACATCCTAACATATACTATGCTTGATCGGGATTAACACAGATGTTTCTATGCGACGGCGAAATGGAAAAAAGAAAGGGATTAATTAGACCTTTCACGTATCAAATTGGGATCTGACAAAGTTTGTTGTCTGACCAAAAAAAGGTTTAATGATAGTGTTGTTGGGGATTTCCTTTTCTAAATTTGACGTTCAGCCGATATAATTAAGCCTTCTGTATCGATTCTCACAGTTCGCTGACAAAGTCAGGAAAGATTATCGGTTGGAGATCGAGATAGAAGTACAAAATCTCATGGACAAAAACAGGATTTTTAATTTTGTCTCATTTGAATCCACGTTTATTCCAGCTCGATATCCGCTATCATTTATTTTTGTAGCTTCAGCAACCAAATGATATTGGGCTCATTCGTTTTAGAATCCAAATGATATTTGGGTCCGATAAACTTTATGAGCACCGCCAATATGAGAGTCCGTTTGATCTTCAGCAGTTGCTGCAGTTCCAACTTCCTTATAGGCATTGAACATGAGTATGTTTTCGAAATCTCTTATTATTGGTGGTAGTGATCTTGTGAGAATGAACTGGGCTTACGGAAATAAGTTACCTTGAATAAATGCTAGATTGGAATGGAGTAGATACTAAAAATATAACTCTCTCATCTTCTTATTTTCTTACTGTAATTTAATTCTCTAGAATGTACATTAAGGGGAAGTAGATTCCTAAAATTAAAAATAATACTGGACAGAGGGTGTGCTCTCAATCCTCTTGTTCAGAAAATACCCAGCCGGAATGAACGATGGCTTGAGACGAGATAAACAAAAGCTCTGCATGTGTGTGTGTGCGACAGGAGTGGCTTTATTTTAGCCACGACATAAACAAGTCACAACAACGCCGAAATCCCGAATTTTCCTGTAGGCAATTCAGAATAAGTATATTCAAGTAATCTCTTTTATAGATTCACATTGGTAAATTGTTTGTTTCGGTTGTCTCTCGACTGCGTGAACCTAAAATGAACAAACAATTATAGTGAAAGTTATTGTGCCAATGCTTTGGTTACAGTCCCGACAACAAAATTATTCGGGATTCGGCATTGCTGTGAGTTGTTTATGCCTTGTCTACAACGAAGCCACTCCAGTCGCACACATACACATGCAGACGAGCTTTTGTTTATCTCGTCTCAAGCCATCGTGAATGGACTATAGATATCGTATGAAATCAGCCTTTATCGAATCATTACGAGTCAACCTGTATTTTAGCCTATACGACCAGCCGAAAAAGTTTTGATTTTTTAAGAATACAAATAAAATATGAGCATACCTTATGAGGTGATAAATAGGTTGGTAAGAAGACCAAGTATTGACAATAATTTAAGGAGCAATTCCTTATAATATGAGGTCCTGTCAATCTTATCAATGATTATTATTCGAAGGTATTCTTCAAGTAGGCTATGTGATTCGAAGTACTATTGCGAAGCAATATTTTTGGTAGCTTGAGCTTTTGAACAGAATCTTGAGGAGAAATCTCCTTCCAGCCAGCTATCACGATTCACGAAGGTGGTAGTTTGAGCAATAGAAGAAAACCGATTAGTATTTCCGCTCTTCAATTTACAACATGCGAACTTCAATCACAGCTTTGCTCAAATCAGGCTTATGACGTGACCAGTCATTATAAATCTGGAATTTTTTGGTGAATGAACGTCTCAATTCATTAATTCGTATTGACTTGTGGAGTGTAGTGTCCGTATTAATTGTTGAGATCAACTGAAAAGTGATTTTAGGTGTAAAAGAATAATCTTTATTGAATCTTGATACGGGAACCTATATTTCGAATAAGACTTAATGTAAATGGGAAAGTGTTATTTCACTATAACTATATTTTCATGGCAAGTGAAATCTAATATATGAGAACGAAAAATATAAACCTACATACCCGACCCAAACAACTCTGTTTTTTGATCTTGAAAATTATGCTGTTAAATTACGATATTACTGAATTACGATGATTAGCTATTGTAAAATGAATGGAAATCCAACAAATTTCAGGACTCTTATCCAAAACAGCTTATAACTCCGATTACTCATTTTAAAATATTTATTTGGAAAAGTCCTATCAGCAGGCTTTAAAAAAGCAGTGTGCCCATAACTGGTTAGAGAAGACTCGAAAGAGCAACAAGATGATAACCGTGTTAATCTTCTATCTCCATTGAACGTCTTGTATCGAACATTACATGAGTCCTACCAATTCGATTGTTGAATTTGATACATTTTACTTTTATTATTTTGAGTATCTTCTGAAATTCGATATAAAAATTGTACCTTTAGTCGATGTAAATTCAACCATTCCATTCTCAATTTATTGTTGATAGTCCTATCGATACTGTTATTGAAATCAGAAATGTGATGATGGAATAGATGTGGACTGAAACTATGCAACAGGGATAGGTCCTCACCAGCATCTTGTACACATTTATTTCAAGGTCAAACCAGTGCAGCAAACAGCTGAGAGCCGGGTCACAACAAGAGGCCGATCACCTATCGATTCGTCCTCTCTACCATTCATCTCTCTCCATCAAACTGTCACACCCACCATTTCACTACATCTTCCTCTCTTCCTCATCAGAGCAAGGAAGAATCATCCTTCGCTCTCCAACTATCAGATCTACTACATATAGTCTGTCCAAGCAAAGAAGACATTCTGGTAAGATGGGAAAATGAATTCTGCTCGGACAATATTGGTTGAAAAATCATTAACTTGGTCTCAAACTGTAGGAAACATTCTGATCTACAATTTGAGACCAAATTTATAATTTTTGAACCAATATTTACCAGAGTCACTTTCACATATAGCCATCATGTCTTCTTTGCTTGGATAAACTATGCATTGGCTACCTGGTCACTGGATATTCGACAACCAGCAACTGTATCAGACCTCGGATGAAGGGTTTACTGCTACTGCTCTTCTAATCCTACCACACTGTAGATGATCGTGATAATGATGTATTTACATCAACCCAACTCTGTTTATTGGTCGTTATCACGCAATAACGATGTAGGGTGATCCAGTTGATCTGTTGGATTTAGCATGAGCTGTTCAACAAATGTGAATAACAAATATTATTCCAAGTTGTTTACTAGGAGTTGGTTGTTAATTAACTGAAATTCAGATAAATATTATTGTGGTTGGATTCCGTTTTGCATGAGTAGATGAACGAATTAGAGAAATAAGTAGGAGTAGGTGTAGGTAGACTGTTAACTATTTTTGAAAATCAATTACTTTTTTGTTACATAATTAAAACTCATAATATATCACACGTATTGTGATGATTTTGGGTGCAAACACAATCAAACCTTATTATTGGTTGCAAGCCCTTGTCATAAAAATGTGAGTGAAAGCGCAAACGTTTTATAGTATCACATAATAAGATTATCGAAAGTAAGCTATTTTTAGGAATCCCTTGCAATCAAAATTTTCCATTGAGAATAAAAACTTCTATATCGACCAGAGAATAACTTCAGATTCCAATCATTCTTTAAAGCTAATGCATTAGTTTTAAATACCAAAAAGGATGTTTCTACATTCCGTAATATTTGATTACTTGTATAAATTTCAAATGGAACTTCCAATTCTAATTTCTATTAATTTACTTTTTAATCCTCATCTTTGTGACTTGATAACGTTTTCTGATAGGCTACTTTATTACAATATCGACTTCGCAAACTTAGTCGTCCTTTTCAAACTATTTTTCAAGTGATCGAGAAATGAATAACTTCCTTCTTTTTGCCGAATATCAATCCTACAGTGTTCATTCACTCATGTAATGCTTGCTTTTGAATTATGTTTGGTTCATGCATGATTTCACCTTTCTCATAACTAGTAATGTTGGTTTGTATTGTTCTTGTTCAGCTTTGAATTTTATATTGAACATGAGAAGAATTAAACTTTCTTATTTTTCATATTCATACGAACTGAATTAAAATCACGTGATTTTATAATGTTTCGTGACCATCTATCGTGAATACCTATCACAGCTCCTGCTTTGAAATAAGCCAATTAGCACGGTTTAGAGATTCTAATCTGTCCACAACATTCTCAGATTTGATCTTCGCCAGTAGAACTGTATCCATTGGGAAAAACTAGGCCGAAAGTATCATAAAAAGTAATGTTTGCATGGTGACATATATACGTTCACGATTTTCAAAAACGCCTGTTTGAACCACATGAATAGGTGATTTCTTATCAGCGAGTTTGTATTTCCTTCATTTTTCAACTTAAGACTTTCTTTTTCTTAGGTAAGTGTTGATTTCACTCAATCCATGGCCAATTAAACCTTTTATGATAGTGATACAAAGGTTCACCCTTCAAGATAAATAATTTATTGTTGGTCATAAAAAGTTCAAGTTTCTGAAGTTGGAAACGCAACTATACTATCAGAATTTTGGGTTTCTCGTGAGAATTTTATAAAATCTCTTTAGAAATGTTTTTGTGTTTTGTTCAATTCATTCTTACACATTTCTATAGTGATGAAAGTTTGTGGACTCAATGGATGTGGAATTTTAGTGACTTCCAAAATCACTCTTATGAACTTGAGTTGAAGGAATCAAAGAATTGACATTCATTTATTGAATACATTATGAAAAATAATTGTAACACATCAACTCTGAATAAATTATAAGAAATCTTGAAATTTATCTCAAGACAATGTTTTGCAACTTTCAGTGCTTTCAGCTTTGAAAGTATCAATTTTACTTTACTAAAATACCAGCGAATAACATTCAATCTCAGATCAAGATCAGACTGAATCAGGAACAGACTAAGATATGAGGAGTTCAGGCACTAAAGATGAAGATTGATGGCTGAAGAGAAAGATAGAGAGTATGAGTTCCCGAGAAAGAGATACTGATGAAACCAGATCATTTTCCAAATGCTTGTATTCCAAAGCACCGTAAGAATTCACAAGAGAGAAAGAGGCGTTCAAAGCACCTGGTTTATAACGGAATTGCCCATGAAAAGCCTCAACTTTGAAACTATGTATAAAATGAAATTCAAATTAGAATTCAAAGATATCATCAGCAGATTCTAATATTTTTTATTAAATCCTCGTGAATGATCACTTGGACCATTAAGCACACCAGGATTGCTTTTTCCGAGGCATCACTAATGAGAAGATGGTTTAAGGTGGTGTATAATTTTAGAATATTATGCAGTTGATGTTTTAAAATAATTTTTTAATTCAGATTGAATATTCTGATATTAATATTAACGGCCGTTAGATGTTGATTGAAATTTCCAATCCCACCCAAAAAAAACTAAGGCATGTAGTAAGTTGTCTACCAGTTCATCAAACTCGTATGTTTAGAAAGATATAGTAGGTCCTTCTGGACATTGGATACAGAATTAGGTACTGTTGGACGAATCAAATTACTCACCAATCAATTTGAGTGTTATTGATTGCCTGACGAGTGTTGAGACTCGAAATTGTTGTTGAATGCAACTTATCAATCAATGTAATTGGCCAAGTTAATCAATTCCAACATCCGCCCTTCATTGCTTTTCAGTTGCATCATTTATTATGATGAAGACTGCATTTTTTGCTCCAATTTGAACGTTCCATGAATGGAAACTCCCAAGAAGTTTCAAATTGTTAATTGCTAACTGAAGAACTTCTAGTTGCTGTTTCCTTCCTTCTTGATTTGAAATTATGATCATACTAGTTTTTGATTTAATTCGCTGATGACTCTCAATTTATTCATCGTTGTAATTAGAATTTCAAATTGAGTTCATTCAACATGAAGAATCATCTCTATTGCTGTCTGTCTTTGTAGGAAGTTTCCAGTTTATTTTGAAATTGAAACTTTATTTCAGTTGGAATAATAATAACGATTCTATTTATCTCTCAAAATGAGTAAAAATATGTAACTTATAATATCAACATGTATTTATAATTTTAGTACAGGTGGAAATCGTTTCACATAAACTTAACGGATGAAACTGAGCTCGGATCCCGTCCGTTCGGATCCCATCCGCGGATCAACTCCCTTATGTTATGGGGCCCTTGTTTAATAAGGGAGAATAGAGAAAAATGTCGAAAACCAAAATAGAATACTAAACTGAGGAGAATCAATGAAGAATAAAAGAATAGAAAACCACATGACATTTTGAAATAACATTTTTCGTAAGAAGTTGTCAGAAGAAAAATGGTGATGATTGAAAAAGTTATATACTGTAATAGGTTTAAAAAAGAATAAGCTAAAAGGATAGAGCAGTCATAGAATAGCCGTTAATAGAATAGAAGATAGAAGGAAGTTGAAGCTGAACCAAGAGAGTGATGAGAAAAAAAGTGTAGAATCAACAGGACAGTGTTGCTTCTCCATTTTGCGAGAAACTGAACTTGGAATGTTGTTAGCGTCAAAGTTAGTTTGGTGTCCAGAAAAAAGTCGCATTCCGTTAGGTGAGAATAAATAGAGTCGAATCGAATGGTAAGTAATAGAATGGAATAATAGAGTCGAATCGAATGGTAAGTTTATTACGGCGGGAAATTGACAACGCTAAATAGTCGCCATAGACTAAACAGGCGATTCAGAACAGGTTGTAATCGCGTTTTATTGTCGCTCGTAAAAAATATTTTAATTATTGTTTACGTGGAGCATGGGTCGTAGCAACGACATGTGATGATGTTTAACATAACAGGAGGTCGTAAACACCGCAACGGTCCCTTTAAAAATCCACCACCGGAAAGCACTTTCCAACAATTTATTCGATAGGATAGAAATATATTCTCGAATTTTATTGTGGCTGCAGGAAACTTCTTCTAACTGAGCATGACGTCATAAGTCTCCCGCAATTTTCCTTCTGAAACGAATAAAAATAAAATTAAGTGTGAACATTCATTTTTTAATAAATTTCTGGTTTGTGGAATTTATTGAGCCGATACAACGCGTTTTAGTGGGTAGAAACATAAGATAAACGGTCAATAACATTTTTCGAGAATCTTCGTGATATCGTGTAGACTCACTTTCAGACTACCGCACATTTACATTATTAATCATCAGACAAATTTTCTCATTCATAATATCTAATATTATGAAATATAATTAAGAAATATAATTTTCTCATTCACAAGAGACTGATCTTTAAAAGATAAACATAACGCTGATAACATGAAATGATTTTGTGTTACTATAAAACATTACTAACTTGGTTCATTACTTACATACTATTTTGGTTCAAACGCAGATTTTGCATACCGTACTGAAGACAACAATTTTTATATTGCTATTGGAAATTTTACGAGTTGATCTCTCTTTGGGGCATAGGCTACGTACCTGAGTCTATGAAGAACTCGGCTAATTAATGAGAACTAAAACTACTCTGAAAAAAGAAGCCAGTAAACTAATCCTTGTCTATAACAGGCATTTGAGTTCGATGCCACCTTAATTTGAGGCGTACCCTGCTTGTGCAGTTGAACGTCCTGGAATTTCGCGGCCAATCGAAGCGGTTGGCCAATGTAAACCAGTCTTTTTTGAGTTTCCGCCAAACGTTTCTGACGTAATGAAGCGACCGTCGTCGGCAACTGACAAAGATGTGTCGCGCATTATTGATTAGTCAATAGCCAGCTGCCGAACAATCGACAGTTAATAACACTAGCTAATCAAACAATACCCGTTGAACTTGTTCAAGAGCAATCCGAGAGCCTTCCACCTGGTGAAAATTCTATTTCATCATGATTTGAGTCATTTGAGATACAGTATTAGGCCTATAAACTTGACAAACTATCTAAATCTATCAGAAGCTACATGCAGATACCTTGATAGAGTATCCCATTTGCGGGTTACATGGAAGAGGGGGCTCTCAGCTTCGCCTTAGAATATAATATAATATTTTAATTGTAACAATAATATGCTGTAATATAATTCACATGGATCTTGTCAAGTTCAGACAAACGTTTATGTATCTATATTCCAAGTGTGAACTGACACTTCATTTTCTATGTTCTAATGATTGCAAATTTACAAAACCTATTTGTTTTTGGTGATCCGTGTAATCAAGAGTCTGGGATTTCGAGTAGATCCTGATCAATTAGGAATTCAACTAAAATAAGAATTTTAAACGCTCAATAATACAGTTTAAAATAACTATGAAATGTAATCATTCTGACTCATAAAAGTTTGAAATATTCCTTGTTTTGTTGAATTTTATAAAAATCAGAAACATATAGAATTGGATGGACTGAGCACTTTTCGTGTGCAGAACTTGTTTGACCTCAAGTAATTAGGGCCTACAGGCTACAACTATACTTGGACTTATCAAATCTGTCTATAGCTATAATAATGTAGCCTCATGTCCCCATGTAATGAACTTGCTGCTTAATACAAAACTACTGTACTATGATTTTAACAGTCATTGAACTCCAATAATTGAAGTGAGATAAGGGTCTCATGCCTTACGTTGGTTCCTATGCCAACATCAACATAGATCTTATTAATGAACAGTAACCATGGCAACTTGAACGCGATTACACTTCCAACAAAACGGTCGTTGAGGAATGTACTTATTATGTATCCCAGTAGTAATTCCTCTACCAGGGACAGGAATTCGGCTCTACGATTATTGAATAAATATAACATCCGTATCTGCGTAGCAGGTATATGATTGGGGGTACAACGTATTAGAATGAGGGAGTTGCATCTATTTAAGTTTGGCTAATAAGATGAAGAACGTAGGCATGCATTTGTGACCTAAAATCGCGTCTACATCTATCCTTGAATTGATGTAAAATCTGTATCGGTGTATCATGACTGTGTAAGATACAATAGATTCAATGTATTACGATGCGGAAGTTACATCTATTTATGTATAGCTAATAAGATCAAGAACCTAGTCGTGCATTTGTGACGTGAAAACGCCACCTGTCCTGAAGATTCAATGATAATTTCAGTCGGGCGTAAATAAATTAATTTCAGACTATTCGCCGGAAAACGTGTGTAGGCGTCAGATACAAGCAGTCTTATTGAATGGGCCGACGAATCATAACATGTCACAGTTGGCTACATGCCGATTAATTCAAAACGAGAAATATTCGCACCAGAGGCGAAATTACGGGCCCTAATCAATAATTCAGATATTGAATTTGAATCGTGTTTTAGAAATGATATGTTGAGGTGTGAGTTTAATTGGCTGTACTGCGAATAAAATTCATGATAAAATCGGTTGTTGTTATTGTTTTATTGAAATTCTTAGTCGTAATTTAAAAAAAAATTCCGATTTTCTCCTGAATCATAATAATGGGTGGATCAGAAATATGGACCAATACAGTCATGATTCTCATTTTCCGAGTGTACATGTCTCCTGTTTTAGATTTTTTCGAAGTTATAATAGGAGAATAGGCACATAAAATAGGTAGGTGTGTCAAGAGTCGTAGGCAGGATCTATGCACTATGCAGGTCACACCTAGTTCCTGACTTTCTCATTATTATTGAAAATTTCGGAAATAAACAATTCACTTTTATTAGTTTGAATCCACTAGTTCATATTGAAATTGAGTTTAACTCCATGTCTACGAATGCTATTTTTTCACTGCGCGTATTGAACATAGGAGTTTCCTGTATCAATGACTAGCCGGCAGGCTCGCTTCGCTCGCCTTCTCCGCCTAACCAGGGGGCTCCTCCCCCTGGACCCCCGACAGTATAGGCAGTGTAAGTGAGTCAAACAGGCTCGCTTCGCTCGCCTGCAAAACCTCTGTCAGTGTCAGCTGAGACAAACAGGCTCACTTCGCTCGCCTGCAAATTCGGTTCAGTAGGGGTTTGAAATTTATTGAGCACAGCATTTCTACACCCAATCTGGACCTTTTCACCTAATTGCAACATTTTCTGCCAATTTGTTCTAAAAAAATTTAAGTAAAACTCCGAAAATTTAAAAAAATAGTAAAACGCTAATATTAAGCGTAACCTTGGGAAGTATATCGGACATAGTTTGAAACTTGATCCAATATCTTCCAAATTAATTCATCTATAATCTCGCTGAACCATTCAATTTACAGTTAGGATTGGTCGTATCAAGGCGAAAGATATGCAACCCGCAACACATCTTGAAACACAATTTTGGAAACCTGATTACTGGCGTAATCTTGAACGGATTGCAAAAATATTTTAACACAAAATTTCTAGACCTCATTTGAACCTGTCCAACAAATATCAACATTTTCTACCGATTGGTTCTCGAAAAAATGAGGAAAACGCCGAAAAACTCTAGAAAAACTAAAATATTTGGCGTATCCTTGAAAAGTTTTTAAAATCTTTCTTAGCGTGCGTCTAAAGAACATGCCTGCAAATTTGAACGTATTCGCTTCAGTGGATTTTTAGTTCTGGTGATGAATGAATCAGTCAGTCAGTGCCATTTCGCTTATATACATGTATATGAAATGTACAAATATATATATGTATATGATATATATATAGATACTAATTCAAAGGTATAAGTTCAACATGATCATTTTGATCAAATACGTATAATTAAGGTGGAATTTGTGTGAAAAATTACTCAACTTTTTTACTTAATTTCTCATCGCATTTTCCCATAATTACTTTTCTGAATGATTGCTGAAATTTCCAGGTAGCCTATAATATTTCACACGTTTTCAATACAATTCCGCTAACTCAAATTAATCATGAATATTAATAAATTGAGTATTCATATTTCCCATAAATACAAGTTCCTTGTTTCTCTCCATTCCAGTTTCTCCTCATCTTAGGAACACTGAGTCCGCTGTAAATTATAAATATTTATGACCCCATGGAGCTACTTTCTCATTCAAGCGGGGATGATCTTCGATTGTATCTCATCTCTGCTAATGCTGCTTTATCTGCAATTGACATTGTTTACGACGTGGATTTGTTAAGCCATCCTCTCCTGAGGTTTTTCGCATTATTATCAGTTAAAATCTTCGCCCCTCGCCATCCTCGTGAGCTAAACTGCAACATATTCCTGCACATGTGAATGAACCAAGTTGTTTTCAGTCGCAGTAACATAGAATTATGCAAATCGAATCATGAACGTACTAGTTTTGATAATGCGATTAGACGATGCAGATGATAACTCGCTCTCAGAAGTTATAAATCAGATTTTCTTCAAGATTGGAATGATGGAGTTGCGTTAAAGAAAGAGTACCTTATCTTATCTGGAAAAGGATTTATTAGGCGAATTAAGGTTTTGCTACGGTAGTACCGAATTGATTTGTGGAAGCATTATAATTTACATTCGATATGCTTCTCAGATGTATTTGTCATTGGGAGCAATGTTTCAAGATATAAGTTTTATGGGAAATACTATCCTTAGTTGTTTTGTGTCTCGAAAGAAGTTAATGTTTGCTCAAATCCACAGTTCTTCTTCCATGAATCATCAATATTAAAAATAAGAGCCCTACATGAATTTATTGCACAAGAACAATGAAATACCAATATATACTAATGTATTTCAGAATAAAAAATTTATGAGTTGACAGGAATGATTATAAGAATGTGATAAATTGCACATCCAACTAATTTGAGAATTCCTTTTTTTGTGAACGATGAGGTTAATTCCACCGGTCTGGTCAAATTTACCACTAAATACGCTATTAAAAAAGAATATTGATTATATTTTTAATTCAGTATTCTGTACGTTACTGAGGAATTTCTCTTCCTACAATGATTATACAAACACGGATGAAGTCTGAGCATTAGAAATTCGAAATTAATGTGATGAAATCACTGTTCAAAGCGTCCAAAATCCTACTGGCTGTTGAGATTGTGTTCTATTTCCAATATCTTTCTCTCATTTACACTGATAAGAAAGAAAATCGTGGAAACAAAAATACTAGGGTTTTGAGGCTGCTTATATCACATATTTATACTAATACTGAATACTGCTACTACTTTGTACTACTAATGAGTTCACAAATTTAAATTATAACAGGCCAATCACAATTAATTATTGCAAATAGTTCTTTGCCCACTGAATTCAACAGTCTTTGAATCAAAAAATCAAAACCTTGTTGCAGAAAATTAATTGATAATATTTTATTCAAATTGAATACCTCTATTCGGATTTTCTGATATTATGCGACCAAAAATACCCTGCAAGAATGTGGAATGCTAAGAGACAAGTCTTTGACATCCTCTACTGCCATGCTTGGATAGATTTCATTGCCTATTTCCAAGATGCGGGCTCAAGAGGAAATGTCAAGACTAGCTTAAAAAATCTATTGAGAGAGTTAAATGTAAATGGCGATGGAGAGAGAAACGGATAAAAAGGGAGGGAATGGAAGGGGAAGATTAGAAGAAAACGGAATAGAAAAATAGTGGAAAGGAAAAATAAAAGCAAAAGGAATCAAAATATCCTACTGTAAAAAAACAGTAAAACGATTAAATAAATGAATGAAGAGAGAATCGTATGAAAATGAGAGGGACTGGGAAGGAAGAAAAAGAGAAAAAATATATTGAGAGAGAGAGTGGAGAGGCAAGAAGAAAAGAGAAATAAATCAAAAGAGAGAAAGGAAAGCAGAAGAGGACAGAGTGGATTGTGATGTGCAAAGGCTAATTTATGTGGCCATCTCTCGTCTGCAGTGACAAAAAAGGACTGGCAATTTAAATGGCAGCTACTCTTTGCTGAGGCAGGGATGAATGAAAACACTTTGAACAGCGCTGGTTCGCTGTTGGATTCACTTCTGCTAAGCGTGCAATGATCGCTATACAGAAAGAACATTAAAAGTTATCCAGGGGTCAGAGCATGGAGAAACGTCAAACGATTGTGGATGAGATGAAACGGTTGAAGTAGTTGGTGGAGGGATTAAAAAGTACTTGAAAAGGAAATGGAGAACGGCAACGAAAGAAATGGAGCGATAGTTTGTTTTTGGAATCTGAAAGAGAGGACAGATTTAGAGGGAAAAGAAAGTGAGAGATTTGTCGTAGAGTCCATCTCCATGAGGTCATCCTAGATTGCTAGCCAGTCAAGGCAATAGATATCTTCCTCTGCTGGTAAACTAACTTTATCTCAAACATTACTGGGGTAATGTTCAACTGACCAGCAACTTAGCTAACGTTTCATCTCTTTCCAATTGTCGCTTTCAGCCAGAATCGCACCCTCTCTCTCTAATCACACTATCAAACATCACAAGTGCCATTAACTTATAGTCTATTTGATGTAACTTTCTACTTAACTTAGCACTTGGAAGACGAGGAATACAATGTATTTCAATTTGGAAGTTACATCAATTAGGGTATAGCTGAGTATGGCTACTGGCAAGATGCCCGCTCAACGCTTGTAAGCATCTCAGACCGTAGAAATACATAATAAAATACATCGATTGTTAAACTGCGTTTACCGAGGCCAAAGTGTAATTAGGGAATGAGCAAAGCGCTTTTCACCCAGTAGCAAAACAATGGCTGCCTAATGTCACCACCGTAAGAGAAGTTTGTTTTGCGAGAAAAAGACAATGCGGTGTCGTGGAATTTTAAGTGTTGAGAAACGTGATTCAGGTGTGGATTTAG
This sequence comes from Sogatella furcifera, assembly GCA_017141385.1. Taxonomy (NCBI): domain Eukaryota; kingdom Metazoa; phylum Arthropoda; class Insecta; order Hemiptera; family Delphacidae; genus Sogatella; species Sogatella furcifera. The sequence goes on along the minus strand of CM029552.1, from coordinate 23,338,725 downwards.
GTTTTTATACCCTGAATATAGTCGTGGACAGAGAGAATAAAATTGATGTAAAGTTTTCTATTCTGTACTCTCTGGTCGTGAACGAATTTGTGACTTTCAGGGTGGTTCTAAGTTGGTCATGGGAATGTAGCTCTCATACGTAATTAATTGATTAGTTTCTCGCGGTTTTTGCTTTGGAAACAACAGATTAATCAATTCTAATATATTAAAAAATTTGGAAATTGCAGAAAAAAGTAAACTTCATTATTTCAATAAATTAGAACTCTGATTATGAAAATTCAGTTATGATATTTTTTTTAAATTGAAGTTGAATAAAATTGGTACTAGACATTAGGAAGGCCTTGTAACTTTTCGAAAATGTTACGAATTGCTAAATCGGGCTATACTTTTAAGTAGGTTAATTTAAAATTGAAGAAGGCAAGAAGTAATAGAATAATTATAGAGATAAAAATTTACCTATAGCTCCACATTAATGGGCCTACCTCATTTCAGAGTCATCCTTTCTATCTACGTTTCTTCCCGTGAGTTATTGATAATCTTTTCAGCATTAAAACACTATTCTAGTCCTCATTTGTATATAACACTGGCGGCTCGTGACAACGAAACAGGTGAAGTGCTGTAACAGCACTTAACCTAATTCGTGGGTACGAGCCGCCAGTGGTATATAATAGTGTATGTAAGTTACGATGATTTCTTAATTAAAATCAGCTTGAAAATATTAAAATTATTATATTTTGGAGAAGTGAAAGCACAGTATTTTTGTGTTTTTTTGTAGCATATCTAAAATCTTGTTTTTTCTGTTCACAGGTAATGCACTGAAAGAAATCGGTTATCAGTTGGCGTAAGTTTTACTTCCCGTATAATAACTTAGAAGTCCTTTCACGACAAAGTTTTGAAGTGAATATCGATGTAGCACGGCTATTTATTCAAATTCTAATGAATATGTAGTCATCGAATTTGCATCGGACAGTACTGTACCGACATTTGCATCCGAAAATAGCGCTTGGAACAAATTGCAGAATTTATCTGCAGTTCCTCTGCTGTGGCTGAGAAACCAGCTCCTCCTAATGGAAGCCGGTCGTTGATGCTGTTGATTTATGGTTTTATTTAGTTGTGAAAAGTGGCTTTCCCCCCTAAAAGTTGTAGGAGAGGAGGAAACTTTATAAAGGGTGAAAAATTTGTTCCCGTACAAAATCCGATAATGCTGCTCAAAAATATCTTGGTCGGTTGGTCGGATGGCTATTAGGCAGCAACTTAACTTTTCCGTCGCGGTGAACCTAACTTCCTTCCATTAGCTGTTTCATTTGTAACTCAAGTTGTTTTTCAATCTTATACTGTACGTTTCTCTACTTGAGAAAAGTGTCTTTTCAAACATTCCTATCTACTTCAGACATCTAGGAAGGACTGGTTTGATTTGTACAATAATCAAGTGTGGACTATTAATCAAGGACTTATTGGTAAACATTAAAATAAAAATTCAGGTAACCCTTATAAAACTTATGGTTGATAATCATGTTGAAATATGTATGAAGAATTGAATTCTACATAGAACTATTATCTAGGTTTCTACAACGACAAATGGTGGCAATTTACCATCACAGCATCGAAAAAGAGTACCGTATAGCTTGAAAACTTTTGATAATAAGTATCAATAACAAATGCAGCGCACTTTTTCAAGTTTTGTTTCAAAATTTTAGAATTAAATCTGTCTGCAATTCATTTCACAAGGTGAAAATTTTTACTTGTTTGTTTTAATTTTAATAACGCAATCTCAATTTAACTTTATACATTTTATTTTTCTAATTCCTTCTGAAATAACTAATAATATAAGTATAGGAGCTGAGCAGAGAAGACGATTACCTCCAGCTAATTTGTAAAGAATCCTTGATGATGAAGCTCATTTTCAAATTTCATTGGAGAACACCTATGTCTACCTGTAACCCGCATCTTAAGAAATTGATGTTTGACTATATGAGAATAATGTACTATTTTTGCACCATTTTGTACCACCAAATGAAAATTTTGTTAACGTTCCAGAACCAAGATATTTGAAAAATAAAGTGCGGGTTACAGGTGGACACCCCTACCCGCATTTGTGATTTTTCAAAATTTGAAGATGCCATAATAATGTACTATTTTTGCACCTTTTTGTACCACCAATTAAAAATTTTGTTAACGTACCAGAACCGAGATATTTGGAAAATAAAGTGCGGGTTACAGGTGGACACCCCTACCCGCATATGGTATTTCTCCAATCTAATTATACCAAATTAATGTACTATTTTTGCACCTTTTTGTACCACCGATTAAAAATTTTGTTAACTTACCAGAACCGAGATATTTGGAAAATAAAGTGCGGGTTACAGGTGGACACCCCTACCCGCATATTGAATTTCTCAAATCTAATTATACCAAATTAATGTACTATTTTTGCACCTTTTTGTACCACCGATTAAAAATTTTGTTAACTTACCAGAACCGAGATATTTGGAAAATAAAGTGCGGGTTACAGGTGGACACCCCTACCCGCATATTGAATTTCTCAAATCTAATTATACCAAATTAATGTACTATTTTTGCACCTTTTTGTACCACCAATTAAAAATTTTGTTAACGTACCAGAACCGAGATATTTGGAAAATAAAGTGCGGGTTACAGGTGGACACCCCTACCCGCATATGGAATTTCTCCAATCTAATTATACCAAATTAATTTACTATTTTTGCACCTTTTTGTACCACCGATTAAAAATTTTGTTAACCTACCAGAACCGAGATATTTGGGAATAAAGTGTGGGTGAGGGGGGTGGAGAAAAAAAGGAAATTCTCAATAACATCTCCATTATAGATTTTAAATCAAATCTGACTGAAGCATTATTTTCTACGACCTTTGTAGCATGAGAAACGGATGTTAGATGAAGATTTATTACGACAAGAGGTAAGGAAGATGCGTAATTAGAAAATGGTGATTAGAGGTGGATATTTGTAGGCCTATAACAACTTACCCTTGAATAAATATTGGATTATTTCGATGCTAGAATGTCATACCCCTTCTCAACTATCAAGAAGCATCGAAAAAGATTTTTGTTACCAGCTTATACCAGAGATATATGCAAAATCGTGGTATGGATGGGCGGGGGGTAGGTGAAACATCGAAAATCTTCTATAACTTTCTCAATATTGGATTTTTTTCGAATCTGTCAATGCCAGAATATTAAACTCAATCTCTACTATCGATGAGCATCGAAATAGATTTTTGTTACCACCTTAATCCAGAGATATATGCAAAATAGTTATATAACTGGACAAAGGGGGTAGGTGAAACATCGAAAATCTTCTATAACTTTATCAATTTTCGATTTTTTTCAAATCTGTCGATGCCAGAATGTTGACCTCCGTCTCTACTATCGAGAGGCATCGAGAAAGAATTTTGTTACCAGCTTAATCCAGAGATATATGCAAAATCTTGACATTACTGGGCGGGGGGTAGGTGAAACATCGAAAATCTTCTATAACTTTATGAATTTTAAATTTTTTTTTAATCTGTCAATGCCAGAATGTTACACTACTTCCCTACTATCGATAAGCATCAATAATGATTTTTGTTACCACCTTAATCCAGAGATATATGCAAAATAGTTATATAATAGGACGGGGGGGTAGGTGAAACATCGAAAATCTTCTATAACTTTATGAATTTTAAATTTTTTCGAATCTGTCAATGCCAGAATGTTACACTACATCCCTACTATCGATAAGCATCGAGAATGATTTTTGTTACCACCTTAATCCAGAGATATATGCAAATTTCTTATATCTATGGATGGGGGGGTAGGTAAAACATCGAAAATCTTCTATAACTTTATGAATTTTAAATTTTTTTTGAATCTGTCAATGCCAGAATGTTACACTACTTCCCTACTATCGATAAGCATCGAGAATGATTTTTGTTACCACCTTAATCCAGAGATATATGCAAATTTCTTATATCTATGGATGGGGGGTAGGTAAAACATCGAAAATCTTCTATAACTTTATGAATTTAAAATTTTTTTTTGAATCTGTCAATGCCAGAATGTTACACTACTTTCCTACTATCGATAAGCATCGAGAATGATTTTTGTTACCACCTTAATCCAGAGATATATGCAAATTTCTTATATCTATTGATGGGGGGGTAGGTAAAACATCGAAAATCTTCTATAACTTTATCAATTTTAAATTTTTTTCGAATCTGTCAATGCCAGACTGTAACACTACTTCTCTACTATCGTAAAGCATCAAGAATGATTTTTGTTACCACCTTAATCCAGAGATATATGCAAAATAGTTATATAATAGGACGGGGGGGTAGGTGAAACATCGAAAATCTTCTATAACTTCATGAATTTTAAATTTTTTTCGAATCTGTCAATGCCAGAATGTTGACCTCCGTCTCTACTATCGAGAGGCATCGAGAAAGAATTTTGTTACCAGTTTAATCCAGAGATATATGCAAAATCTTGACATTACTGGGCGGGGGGTAGGTGAAACATCGAAAATCTTCTATAACTTTATGAATTTTGAATTTTTCTCGAATCTGTCAACGCCAGAATGTTACACTACTTCCCTACTATCGATAAGCATCGAGAATGATTTTTGTTACCACCTTAATCCAGAGATATATGCAAATTTCTTATATCTATGGATGGGGGGGTAGGTAAAACATCGAAAATCTTCTATAACTTTATCAATTTTAAATTTTTTTCGAATCTGTCAATGCCAGACTCTTACACTACTTCTCTACTATCGTAAAGCATCAAGAATGATTTTTGTTACCACCTTAATCCAGAGATATATCCAGAGAGTAATCCACTTTACAAATCTACAAAACTGTCATCAACATGAATATCTGACAAGATTATTTCGAGAAAATTACAACAATGTTATCTGAAATTCATAAATTCTCTGAAAAATTTGAATAAAAAATGTTGGAAAGAATATATTTAATCGTGAATATTAATTATTCACCTTTTGTGATTTAACAAGCAATTTCACCTCAAATTATATAATAATTTTGCAATAACATCACAATTTTAAAGCCTGCCGGATTTAACGTATTTTTTTATGCTAGGCGCTACATAATATGCAGTCCCGCATTACATTAAAAACTCTCGTTACGATCATCTTCTTTCTATCCACATTGAAAGGTATATTTCACTGATGATTCAATTCTTTGAATACTCCAACAGTAACAGAAGAAACTATAATCGATCAGTTTTTCAGTTGATAAATTTCACATTCTGATGGGTAGGCTAATTACCTTAATCAACTTTTTCCTCGATCCAATTGTATCCCATTGAGTGAATATGCATGAATTTGTTATTTATGACGAATTAGTATTATCAATGTTATTAGAATCCAGTGGACACATTCTAACAACTTTTTATCTATGAAAGTGACATTGTGGTCATCCTCATCAAATAAAAAGACAAAATAATGTAAACCATGGATTTATTGAAAATCAAGATAATCATCAAGAAGATTTTCGATGTTTCACCTACCCCCCGCCAAGTAATGTCAAGATTTTGCATATATCTCTAGATTAAACTGGTAACAAAATTCTTTCTCGATGCCTCTCGATAGTAGAGACGGAGGTCAACATTCTGGCATCGACAGATTTGAAAAAAATCGAAAATTGAGAAAGTTATAGAAGATTTTCGATGTTTCACCTACCCCCCTTGTCCAGTTATATAACTATTTTGCATATATCTCTGGATTAAGGTGGTAACAAAAATCATTCTTGATGCTTATCGATAGTAGGGGAGTAGTGTAACATTCTGGCATTGACAGGTTCGAAAAAAATTTAATATTCATAAAGTTATAGAAGATTTTCGATGTTTCACCTACCCCCCCGTCCTATTATATAACTATTTTGCATATATCTCTGGATTAATGTGGTAACAAAAATCATTCTTGATGCTTTACGATAGTAGAGAAGTAGTGTTACAGTCTGGCATTGACAGATTCGAAAAAAATTTAAAATTGATAAAGTTATAGAAGATTTTCGATGTTTTACCTACCCCCCCATCCATAGATATAAGAAATTTGCATATATCTCTGGATTAAGGTGGTAACAAAAATCATTCTCGATGCTTATCGATAGTAGGGAAGTAGTGTAAGATTCTGGCGTTGACAGATTCGAAAAAAATTTTAAATTCATAAAGTTATAGAAGATTTTCGATGTTTCACCTACCCCCCGTCCTGTTATATAACTATTTTGCATATATCTCTGGATTAAGGTGGTAACAAAAATCATTCTCGATGCTTATCGATAGTAGAGAAGTAGTGTAACATTCTGGCATTGACAGATTCAAAAAAAATTTAAAATTCATAAAGTTATAGAAGATTTTCGATGTTTTACCTACCCCCCCATCCATAGATATAAGAAATTTGCATATATCTCTGGATTAAGGTGGTAACAAAAATCATTCTCGATGCTTATCGATAGTAGGGAAGTTGTAGGATATCAGATGTTGTGCAAAACACATGATATCAAACAGTAATAATATTTAATAGTTTGTTGATTTGTTATTCATTCCTACATGTTACGATGAGAAATACACACTAGATATTCAAACTCTTAATCTATTTTATTTCAATATTTTACATGGCGCAGTCGGTGAATAAAAGTCACTGTAAATGCCAACCATTCGATGGAACAACCGAAGAATGGATCTATTGGCACGAAAGATTCAAGATTTTCCTAAGGAATGGAAACATCAAAAACGAGGACAAAAAGCGAGACCTACTACTTGAAAATCTGGGACCACAACCGTTCAAAATAGTTTTTGATTCTATGCATCCGACTCCCATTAACAACATTGGATTTAATGATGCTGTAGAAGTCTTAAACAAGTACTACACGAAACCACAAGCACCTCTATCCCAGAGAGTTTGCTTTTCTCGACGATTCCGGAATGAAGGTGAGACCATAACTCAATTTGAACTAGATTTAAAGTCTCTTGCCGAAATTGTAATTTCAGCGATAATCTAGATGAACGTTTAAGAGATCAGTTCATATTGGGTATTAACAACGATAGTTGGCAATTGGAGTTATTGAGAATGCATGCTTCAACACAAACAACGTTTGCAAAGATAGTAGAATCAGCAAAATTACTAGAAACCGTTAACCTTCAACAACAGGAAATTAAAAACAGTAATACAAATTTGAATAGAGTAAAAATTTCTGGAAAACATCAGGCAATGGAATCTAACCCTCCAAAGTACAACAAACAATATGAAAAGAGATCAATTCTGAAATTGAACAAAAATGCACATTGTATCCGTTGTGGAAACCGGCGACATTCAGATGATGCTTTGTGCTCTGCAAAGGACGTTTCTTGCAAAGCTTGTGGAGGTAAGAACCATTTTGCAAGAGTTTGTTTGAAAGTTGGGAACGCTATAATGGTAAAAGACAAACAGATAAATCAGGTTCGGGACAATTTATCAATAGAAGACGATAACCTGTCACTGTCCGATATTGACCATATAAGAGCTCTGGAAAAAGGCTGTAAAGTAATGGTGAATGTTAAACTCAACAACAACACAGTGAAAATGCTGTATGATCCAGGCGCTGCTTACAGCGTTATTGGCGAGAAAATATGGAAAGTAATCGGATCTCCCACTCTGAAACCAACAAGTAACCTCATGGCTTATACAGGAATTGACATTGAAACACTTGGAGAAACACAAATAAACGTCGATGCTTTTGGTGACTCCAGGAAATTATCGGTAATTGTTATAAAGAAAATGACATACCATTGTTTGGACTGGATTGGGTCCTCAAATTCAATCTACTTTGCCACCCGGTGCTGAAATATGCACAGTAAAGAAAACAGCTATTAGTTCTCCACCAAAAAGAACTCAGTCTTGATAGATAAGATAATCAAGGATTTTCCTGATGTGTTCAATCCAAATCTTGGAACAATAAAGAACTGCAAGGTACTTTTCCACATGTCAACAAATGCCATACCAATAGTTGCAAAACCACGCCCTGTACCGTTTTCCTTAAGAAAAGCAGTAGAAATTGAACTGCAACGTCTAGTAGACAGTAATGTGCTATCGCCTGTAAACACAAGTGAAGAACCTATCACATGGTCCTCGCCAATAGTTATTGTGGTGAAACCGACAGGAGCATCCGGATATGTGCAGATTTTAAAACCACCATTAATAAATTTATAAGTCCAGACAACTATCCTCTACCTAGGTTTGAAGAAATCACTTCAAAACTCACAGGAGGGAAGGAATTCACAATCATAGATCTGAAGACGCATATTTACAAATGGAAGTTGATACTCGGTACAAAAGTATCTCACTATTTCCACTCATAAAGGTTTCTTTCGATATTCACGCCTTCCATTTGGGATAAAAATAGCAACAGCAGCCTTTCAGTGTAAAATGGATCAAATCTTCTACAAGGCGTTGCATGTCTTTTGGATGATGTAATAATAACAGCTCCTACAAGAGAAGAACACATAAACAGAGTCAGGGAAGTTTTGAAACGTTTTGAAAACAATGGACTTCGAGTACAAACCACAAAATGTAAATGGTTTGAGGAATCTGTAAACTATTTGGGACACAGAATAGATCAAACAGGTATACATCCCACAACTGAACATATCAAAGCTGTGGAAGATATGCCATCACCGAAAAATGTAAAAGAACTAAGGTCTTTCTTAGGATCAATTAATTACTACAGTAAATTCGTTCCACATTTACAATCACTGTGTGTCCCATTACACAAATTACTTCAAAAAGGAGAAAATTGGCGCTGGGATAGAAAACATGAACAGATTGCTACAAAGTTGAGACATTTATTAACAACATCAGATACTTTGGCTCATTATGATGAAACGCTCCCTCTAATACTTGCCACAGATGCCAGTGAAGTCGGATTAGGTGCAGCCCTTTTCACAGATACACTGATGGTACTGAAAGACCCATTTTATTTGCATCAAGACGATTTAAAAGCTGAAAGCCGGTACAGTGTCATTGAAAAAGAAGCATTAGGTTTATTTTTGGAGTAACACGTTTTGAACAATACCTCTATGGCAGACATTTTGAGATTCGTACTGATCATAAAGCTTTTAGTGAAAGTTTCGCGAAAATGACTCTATTCCAAAAGTTGTTTCCAACCGTATTGCTAGATGGGCATTAATTTTAAGCTCATACGACTACTCAATAAATTATCACAAAGGTGCAGACAATGCAACGGCAGATATGCTATCAAGGTTTCCTTGAAAAATAAATTGAAGTCAAAAAACGAAAAGTTAGGGGAAAGCAACAGAGCTCATCTTTTCCACCTTCGATCTCAAGATCTACCATTATCAACAAAAAGCCTACAAGAAGCAACAAAACATGATCCAACACTCTCAAAAGTTTTGAACTATCTCCGAAGTGGTTGGACAACAAATACAAATGTGAGTGAAGATCTTCTACCATATTACAATAAACGTGAAGAACTGTCATTTGAAATGGCATCTCCTCTGGTTAGGTCGTTTAGTCATACCTACAAGATTGAGAACAAAAGTACTAAAAATTCTTCATGAAGGCCATCCAGGAATTGTAGCAATGAAAGGAAAAGCACGATTTCAAGTATGGTGGCCTAGACTGGACAAAGATTTAGAAGGACACATAAAACATTGCACTGCATGTCAAGAAAACAGAAACAAAGATGTTGAGATGCCACTTTTCTCATGGACTTTCCCAACAGAAGTGTGGTCTAGAATCCACATAGATTTTGCAGGACCATTTAGGAAAAATGTGGTTAGTCGTTGTAGATGCTAGGTCGAAATGGCTCAAGTAATGCCTATGACAACAACCACAACAAAGTCGACATTAACATATTAAAAGATCTATTTTCTAAATTTGGCTACCCGAGGATAATCGTGAGTGACAACGGTCCTCAACTGACTTCATATGAATTCCAAAACTTCTGCAAAGAGCTTAACATCAAACATGCACGTATCACCCCTTATCACCCAAAAAGTAATGGATTAGCAGAACGGTGTGTACGAACGTTTAAAGAACGTATGGGTATTTTAAAGGGAAATACTGGCACCTTACAAGAGAAACTCAATGAATTTCTATTCGCCATAGAACGTCCCCAAAGAGGTCAACAGGGAAAACACCTGCATTCATGATGTTCGGTCGTGAGTTACGCTCCAAACTAGATCTGTTGTTACCAGATGTAAACAACAAAGTGGATGAAGAGTTAATTAGACAAAGGAATAGCAAACCGAATGTGAGCGAAAAAGTGTTTAGAGAGGGCGATAGTGTATGGGTGCTAAACCAATCAGGTAAAGGCTACAAAAAGGAAAAATCATAAAAGTGAATGGACCATATTCTTACTTAGTTAACATCGAAGAAATAAACAGAAGATGTCATGCAGATCAACTACGATATGCCGATTGACACTTAAGAAGAAAGGGAAGATGTAGGATATCAGATGTTGTGCAAAACACATGATATCAAACAGTAATAATATTTAATAGTTTGTTGATTTGTTATTCATTCCTACATGTTACGATGAGAAATACACACTAGATATTCAAACTCTTAATCTATTTTATTTCAATATTTTACAGAAGTAGTGTAACATTCTGGCGTTGACAGATTCAAAAAAATTTAAAATTCATAAAGTTATAGAAGATTTTCATGTGTTCACCTACCCCCCCAGTAATGTCAAGATTTTGCATATATCTCTGGATTAAGCTGGTAACAAAATTCTTTCTCGATGCCTCTCGATAGTAGAGACGGAGGTCAACATTCTGGCATCGACAGATTTGAAAAAAATCGAAAATTGATAAAGTTATAGAAGATTTTCGATGTTTCACCTACCCCCCTTGACAAGTTATATAACTATTTTGCATATATCTCTGGATTAAGGTGGTAACAAAAATCATTCTTGATGCTTATCGATAGTAGGGAAGTAGTGTAACATTCTGGCATTGACAGATTTGAAAAAAATCGAAAATTGATAAAGTTATAGAAGATTTTCGATGTTTCACCACCCCCCCTTGGCAAGTTATATAACTATTTTGCATATATCTCTGGATTAAGGTGGTAACAAAAATCATTCTTGATGCTTTGCGATAGAAGAGGAGTAGTGTTACAGTCTGGCATTGACAGATTCGAAAAAATTTAAAATTGATAAAGTTATAGAAGATTTTCGATTTTTTACCTACCATCCAAAGATATAAGAAATTTGCATATATCTCTGGATTAAGGTGGTAACAAAAATCATTCTCGATGCTTATCGATAGTAGGGAAGTAGTGTAACATTCTGGCATTGACAGGTTCGAAAAAATTTAATATTCATAAAGTTATAGAAGATTTTCGATGTTTCACCTACCCCCTTGACAAGTTATATAACTATTTTACATATATCTCTGGATTAAGGTGGTAACAAAAATCATTCTCGATGCTTATCGATAGTAGGGAAGTAGTGTAACATTCTGGCGTTGACAGATTCAAAAAAAATTTAAAATTCATAAAGTTATAGAAGATTTTCGATGTTTTACCTACCCCCCCATCCATAGATATAAGAAATTTGCATATATCTCTGGATTAAGGTGGTAACAAAAATCATTCTCGATGCTTATCGATAGTAGGGATGTAGTGTAACATTCTGGCATTGACAGATTCGAAAAATTTAAAATTCATAAAGTTATAGAAGATTTTCGATGTTCCCTACCCCCGTCCTATTATATAACTATTTTGCATATATCTCTGGATTAAGGTGGTAACAAAATCATTATTGATGCTTTACGATAGTAGAGAAGTAGTGTTACAGTCTGGCATTGACAGATTCGAAAAAATTTAAAATTCATAAAGTTATAGAAGTTTTCGATGTTTTACCCACCCCATCCATAGATATAAGAAATTTGCATATATCTCTGGATTAAGGTGGTAACAAAAATCATTATTGATGCTTATCGATAGTAGGGAAGTGTAACATTCTGGCATTGACAGATTAAAAAAATTTAAAATTCATAAAGTTATAGAAGATTTTCGATGTTTCACCACCCCCCGCCCAGTAATGTCAAGATTTTGCATATATCTCTGGATTGCTGGTAACAAACTTCTCTCGATGCCTCTCGATAGTAGAGACGGAGGTCAACATTCTGGCATCGACAGATTTGAAAAAATCGAAAATTGATAAAGTTATAGAAGATTTTCGATGTTTCACCTACCCCCTTTGTCCAGTTATATAACTATTTTATATCTGGATTAAGGTGGTAACAAAAATCTATTTCGATGCTCATCGATAGTAGAGATTGAGTTTAATATTCTGGCATTGACAGATTCGAAAAAAATCCAATATTGAGAAAGTTATAGAAGATTTTCGATGTTTCACCTACCCCCCGCCCATCCATACCACGATTTTGCATATATCTCTGGTATAAGCTGGTAACAAAAATCTTTTTCGATGCTTCTTGATAGTTGAGAAGGGGTATGACATTCTAGCATCGAAATAATCCAATATTTATTCAAGGGTAAGTTGTTATAGGCCTACAAATATCCACCTCTAATCACCATTTTCTAATTACGCATCTTCCTTACCTCTTGTCGTAATAAATCTTCATCTAACATCCGTTTCTCATGCTACAAAGGTCGTAGAAAATAATGCTTCAGTCAGATTTGATTTAAAATCTATAATGGAGATGTTATTGAGAATTTCCTTTTTTTCTCCACCCCCCTCACCCACACTTTATTCCCAAATATCTCGGTTCTGGTAGGTTAACAAAATTTTTAATCGGTGGTACAAAAAGGTGCAAAAATAGTAAATTAATTTGGTATAATTAGATTGGAGAAATTCCATATGCGGGTAGGGGTGTCCACCTGTAACCCGCACTTTATTTTCCAAATATCTCGGTTCTGGTACGTTAACAAAATTTTTAATTGGTGGTACAAAAAGGTGCAAAAATAGTACATTAATTTGGTATAATTAGATTTGAGAAATTCAATATGCGGGTAGGGTGTTCTACCTGTAACCCGCACTTTATTTTCCAAATATCTCGGTTCTGGTAAGTTAACAAAATTTTTAATCGGTGGTAAAAAAGGTGCAAAAATAGTACATTAATTTGGTATAATTAGATTGGAGAAATTCCATATGCGGGTAGGGGTGTCCACCTGTAACCCGCACTTTATTTTCCAAATATCTCGGTTCTGGTACGTTAACAAAATTTTTAATTGGTGGTACAAAAAGGTGCAAAAATAGTACATTATTATGGCATCTTCAAATTTTGAAAAATCACAAATGAGGGTAGGGTGTCCACCTGTAACCCGCACTTATTTTTTCAAATATCTTGGTTCTGGAACATTAACAAAATTTTCATTTGGTGGTACAAAATGGTGCAAAAATAGTACATTATTCTCATATAGTCAAACATCAAATTCTTAAGATGCGGGTTACAGGTAGACATAGGTGAGAAGAACTCCTTCAGCAATAATGAGATCTATAGGCTGTATTTTCGTTCCCTATAACATCTCTGTTACGCAGCAAATCATCACTCTGAAATTGGAATGATGACAGCTTTCTTTGAACTAGCAAATATAATCGGTTCTGTAACGATTCAAATGATATACTGAAATGAATATCATAAATAATACCACTCTCTTCCATTTATTCAATATACTAAGAACTGTTGTATATTATGACATTCGCTGTATTAGATGGTCAATTTACGCTGATTTATTTTGTTCCTTCGTCATTCATTACTGTGTTGAAATAAAAGAATGCACTCGGATCATCTCTCCCAGATATAATTCCAGTGAGCTCTCAAGCAATTAACTCGAAATTGTAACGCCAACATAAATAATAAAATTAAATAATACCTAGAATTCAGTTATAAAGATAGGGAGCTGGCAATTTATTATGTTCATCCGTTATAGTTTAATTTTACGCTCAATATAAACATCGGTACGTTCCAAACAGCTTGTTTAAAATAGAGTAGAGTAGAGGATGAGATGTCACACATACCTGAACAGAATTAGGCAATTGATAGATTCAATTGATATAGGCAAGCCTTATAGATTCATCTCTATAATATAACTGAAAAACTAAAGTCTCCACTTCGAATGAGTTGTTGGACAAACTTCAATTTGTGAATTTTCTTTTAAAGTATAGATTGAGATAGTGGGAACATTTTCATTCATGGAGAGATTTCTCAAACATATCGAGTGAGGTTCCAACTTTTAAAAAGTATACCTTCCATTTTAGTTGAATTGGGGATAGTACGGTTTATGAAAATCGTGTTCAGTATCATTATTCTCAATTTATTAGTAATTATTCAAGATCCCGATTTTCATGTAGCCTATGACTCTTCTTAGATAGGTATTTCAGAAGTTTGAATCATGATGATTCCAGGCTATAGATAGGGTTTCAACTGTGAATAGCATTCTGTAGGGGAAACTGTTAATATACGGAGAAACCAATGATGATATTTGGTTTACAAGTAGAAAGAGGAACAGCTTTGGGAAAAATCCTGATTTATTCTCCAATGTGAATTACAGTACTTAATAAATGAATATGATAACGATTATAATGTAATCATTTTTCATAATCCGATTGGTTTCAACTACTAAAAGTTGTCGAAATAAATATCAAATCAGTGAATATCAACTGAATATACTTTTGTTGTGTCTGTTTTCCCTATAGGCTATGATGGAATCGAACAATCAGAATAGGACATTTTCCGGAATCTCTAGAATTTTCTGCTAGAAAGAACTTTTCCTATCACTCTCTCTGTGACAAAGGAGTTTGGCCGGCACGTGCCGAATGTTGACAAAGATTTTCTTTTTTCGCCACTGATGAGGGTCGAAACGGGGATGAAATACGGCATCACATGAAAGTGAATCGAATTGAAAAGGAATCCTGATGACTCAATCGGACGACATGATGTTCGTTATTGTTTTTTCCAGCAGCGATTCCGCCTCCCTCCAGGGACATATACTTGGTGAATAAATGTGTATTATTTTCATCATTTTCTTTTACGATGCAGTGTTCTTCCGGTCGATTTGTTCTTTTCTTTCGGGAAACACACACTTTCACGCGCGCGCGCGCGCACACCAACAACAAACATGTTTTGTTGTCACCGACCCTTTCTTATGTACATCCTTAACTAGATATTGATAGATGGCGTTTTCAGAGGGCCTCCTTGTTAGTTGGCGGGACTTTTTTATCAGCGCAAACCAAAGTTTTCAGGAGTTATCGCATGGTCAACGATTGTGGAGCGGTTGTTGGTGGGGTGGGGGGTGGTGGAGTGGTTTTCCCCAGTGAAATTCAGTGTCCCCACGAAAACAAGTTCCACTTCCAAACGTATAACCTTTCTTTTTGACAGAAAATTTGCCACCAATTCGATTCGACCCCTTTTCAACGGAATCGCACGTGGGTGAATTCATGTGTACTTCTTTAGGCTGTCTCTCTTGGCTCTTCTCTGGAAATTTAACATGGGAAAATTTATATTTATATAATAAACTCTGAAAAATGGGATAATTCCTAATTTTGGTTCATAGTTGTATATACGTCTAAGATATGTTCGAGAACTTACAGTTCTTAATAAATTTAAGGAAGGAACTGATCCTGTAGGCCTACTAGAGATAGGGGTACTCAGTTCGATCTCTTATCAATGTTTGCAGCAAATTAGTTATACTGTACATCTCCAGCATTCTTAGTCACAAATTTATCTTATTTATATGACTAAAGATTTATTATGACTGTATGTGTATCATGGTAGGCTATTAATCTACAAATCTTATTCAGTTGAATAACAAATCTAACTAAAACTTATAATAATTACCGACATTCTTTTTCAGTAATCGTGAACTTCTCATACAGCCATATAGCTTTGTTAGAAAGACGAGTTTGATGTATGAACTGACAAAAGATTCGGAACGGTAATCAATTCATAGCCAAGAAAACTAGAATTAGAACCCAACCTCTAAAGGAATGATTGATTTTCTGCCAGGAAGAAAGCCAAGTCAGGTTATTTACCGATGCTTGTTAGAAAAATGCATTCTATATCGGTGTATTTCTCTTCGAACTAGCTAAGAGGGTGAAAAGAGACGGGTGTAGAAAGAGAAAAAAGTAAACCTATTTAAATGATAGAGTAGAAACACTGTATTTCTCATAGAGACTAAAGAGGATCAACATCGATCACGAAACCTTATTAATATTATTTTTCTATACTACTAATCCTGATTCATGACATGCTTTTCAACGTTCAGTATGTTACGAGTTTTATGGTGTTTCATGAAGAAGCATCATTGGTATATGGGAGAAATTAAAATGTTTTTTTTCTGGATTGCATCTATCATTCTCATGACATCCTTGTTCATGAAGCATGAATCTAGGATGTAATACGTTTATCCGTGTCCATAGGTGGATAGGAATAGATATGTTGTCTAGACTAGGAGAGTTTTTTTAAAGATCATTCTCCCATTCGCGGATCAATCCACATAATGTGGATCATATATTTTGAATGAATGATGTGATATGATATATAGTCTGACCAAGCAAAGAAGACCCTGTGGCAAGATGGGAGAATGACTCTAGCTTGTTCAATATTAGTTTAAATATTATCAATTTGATGTCAAATCGTAGAAAACAATTTGATCTACTATTAAGACCACATTTATGATTCTTGAACAATTATTGACCAGGCTGGAGTCATTTTCCCATCTTGCCAGAGGGTCTTCTTTGCTTGGACAGTCTATAAATTTAATGTTCTCTTCGAAAGATTTTCTTTTTAAAGTCAAGTTGATTCAAACAGATATGCCGTACAACAGGAAGCAACTAGTAAGGAATTCGCTCAAAGAGCAATACGTAGGCCTAATATTTGCATGTTGATTCCTTCACGTAGGATGAATCCTCAAAAGTAGATGAAAAGTTCTTATCACTGATAACTTTTTGGAATTTCAGTTCTTCTTCTGTCGGCTAGTAGGATAAATTTCATTGTTGAGCACTTTTAACCATATCAAGTTGTAGGAAATCGAATTCACCGTTGTACTGAGTAGTAATCATAAAATGAATTACTAGTACAAATTAATTAAAAATGCTAATAATGATCAAATAACAGAGCATAACACTGGAACAAGAATGCAAATTATCATTGGTACGAATTAAAAAAAGGAAATAAAAAAGTGTAACACTCCAAGTACCAGCAATTAGAGAAGATAAACAAAAATCAAGAGAGAAAAAAGGCACGTAGAGACTATAATAGTAACAACGTCCAATAAACAAAAGTTGTGTTTGGAAGGTTGTGCAAACGAAGTGAGGTTTGATATTTGAGGGGATGAAAGGGTGAGGGTGGGAGAAAGAGAGAGCTATTAGTGAGTCGAGAGTGTGAGAGAGTAACTTGGTTAAATACTGCCTAAGAGGGAGAATAGCTGTGGGGCCTAGCGGCGTTCATTAGTGAAGCCATTTATCAATTCTGCACACCGTTGGCCAAGTTAGGGGGGGATGGGGGCCCCAAAAGGGAGCCGAAAAACATTTGCTGTGAGCCAGATCGAGCGTTTAATTGAAGAAGCTCCCGGCCGTCCGAATTTGGAAGATCGAATGCGTAAGAATTTAAAATGAATGGAACGTCGGGGCGCCCAGAAAGCGAGAGTGACTGTATAAGCGGACATTCCAAATTTTCAATAGCTCGGTTAATCGACGTTTACTCTATCTATTTCGGTCGAGCGTGCTTTCCGCCGGGGTCGTATCTCTTCCGAAAACTGGAACTCAAGACAAGCTCGTTGAAACTCGCACTGTCGTCAGCCGCGTATCTCATCTGTCAGCCAGTGTGACTTGTCTACCAAACAAGTAGACCACAACCAAACTGGCGGTTGAAGCATGTCTTGTATTTATTATAGCTCTCTCAGAACAAACTAAAAACGGTCTTAGAGAGCTAAACAATTAATCTAAGGATCCTCTTGACTTGAAATACTCTCGTAGACCTCTCTCTGACTGTTCTGACGGAGCTGATAATTGATAACAATCATTCGCCAACCGTCAGCCTTTTTGGTGTCTGCTTTAGCTGTGCGTAATCTAGTTGTGGCGCTCTAAAACAACACCATCAACTGGGCCAGATGAGCTCTGTTTTGTCGATCATTTGTCGGAAATAGTTTTCCTAGTCTCGGCTATCCACCGAGTTGACAACCAACAAACGTCTTGTTTTTGCTGAAAATATTGAAAGCTACATTCTTTTCTGCCCACACGATTCTTGTTTCATTGAAAAGATGTTGATATGCCTTACTATCTGGAGATGGATTAATCATTTGTCTGTATATACTTCAGGAATTGGATTCTATAATCCAATAAGATTCATCCTATCATCATGACACTCATTTGATAAGCTGATTTTATTGAATGAATTTTTGATACACTGATTCTATTGAATGTACCTTTCGAGTTTCAAAATTGAATACATTCTCTCCATTTCTTAACTAATAGCTATCTCCACTATTGCACTATTCAATTGTGAAAATGACAAAAACCAATCTAAAACTCTGCAAAGTGATTGATGATTAATGAATGAATTATTAGATTATGATTTTGAGAAAAATCTAGATCTCATACATTTTTAATCCTACATTTTTCATAATTTGTCCATAATGGCGAATCTCAGAGCTTCAAATTCTCACTGTTTGGTACACTTTAAACCGTTGGATAGAATTCATTGATTATTATCTACTATATTCAAATTAAAATCAAATTCTGTAAAACGCTATTCAATCCTATTCAAAACAGATGGAAAATCTTCCTGAAGAGACATAAGCCTCTTTCGATAACTCATCATCATCATCCATATCATTACTCATACACAAGCTTATATGCTCATGGTTATAATCCATAAAGATTATATTACATTCATGCAGTGATCGTGCTGAACAGTTCGACCAGAACAGTTCGACTGAAGGTTAGTAGATTGGATTGATTTTTTTTAATTTCATCTTTCAATTATGATCAAATTCCTTTCTTTCAACAATTCCCATAATTATTTATTATAGAGGATGTAAAATTATATAGGCTAAATATACAGTTTTTGTAAAAACCGAAAAAGTTTACGGATCATATCAAATATCCAATATCAAATTGGAACCTCGGATTTCACTATTAGGCTGTAAAACCCCAACTTTCGGTATCTGTATGTAATGACATCCATCATCCGTTGACATTCGGCTTGTAAGCCACCAGTCTCCAAACCACGAAAACAGTAATTCAATCCTGTTTTCTTCCGAATCGACGAGAATAAACTTTACGACGAAACTATCGACGAATTGATATTCTCTTATACGGCCTGGGTCGATTTCCACCATCAGGCCGGTGCATTTGATTGTGATAAAACGTGCTGTAAAATTTGAACATCTCGCGAAAAGTAATTCATCCACATCTTTTGCAAGCTATAAACTTGGTGGGAGGTGGGTGGCTGTGATTCGAGCACCCAGGAAACGGTGTATCAATCTTCATCAAGTGCAGCTCGGGTCTCGCATTCCAAGTAGCTCCAACTCCACGAGCTCATTCCAAGCAGCTGCAACCCCAAGAGCCCATTCCAAGTAGCTACAAATCAGACTCATGCCACATGAGATGCTACTTCTTCATATTATGATGAATAAGTTTCCGTTTCATATGTCATTCGCTAATAAATGAAGGGTCATCAAATCAGTGTGCTCCACTAGACTGAGTAGTCAGAGTAAGGTCGAGGAAAGAAGACATTATGGCAAGATAGGAAAACTACTCTAGCTCGGTCAATATTGTTTAAAAATTATAAATTTAGCAAAATTCAATCTACAATTTGAGGCCAAATTTAAAATTTTTGAACCAATATTGACCGAACTGGAGTCATTTTTTCATCTGGCTAGAATGTCTTGCTCTTCCAGACAATACTAGAGCACTGTATTGATGAGAATGGAGAATTATTTTCATGAATTTATTATTTTTTATTATTTATGAGTTATGGTCGAGAGATTAGGCTATTTGTCATTTAATAATGTACTCTACTATAATGGATATCGAGGATGTGAGGATATATTGGGCATATATACTTTGAGGATATATACTTTAGGGCATTGAAAAATTATAATATTCATGTTGGGATATGAAAATATCTTCAATTATTATATAACTTTCATCTTTCTTTGGTTTTTCCCTCCAAACCTGAAATTACCAATTCTTATAGATTACTCTTCTCTAGAGTGAGCCGGATCATTAAAAGTAATGCAACCTGGGTAAAATACAGTTCATTATTATTCAGTTGTTAATTTAATTGGTAGTTGATACTAAGTGATGGGAAGGTCCAAAAATTTATTCAAATTAATTTCTGTTATCTGACCATCTTTCGCAGGAATGCTGTGGTTACTGTACATACGGTTGTTTGTAATCAATCACAAAGGCCAGAGGCATTGAACACGTTAGTATAATAATCGTTCTTTCCCAGATTACTCCAGTAATTTCCAGCTTGTTAGGATGTTTGGCCGGGCTTAATTTGAAATAATAAAACAGGGTTGGAGAGAAGACTAGACGAGTGAGCCCTTTCATTAGCATCTAAATGACATTTTTATGCGTGAAATTATCATAATGCCAATCTGGGTAGGGGCGATCTATGTCGAGCGGTAACTTAACACAAGAGTAGGCAACTATTATTACAGTTGTCATCGTTTTGAGCCAGATTGCGGTCAACTTTATGACACTTGATCTGCGACCTGACACCATCGTTTGTTATCATGTGGTTGGAACCGCAATCGCGTCACAGGTATAATGTATGTTATGACTGTATGACATCACCTGGAACTTCATCCCACTAGGAAGATTTGAAAAGCAAATATGAGCTCTGAATTGCCGTTTATCATTACCATTTTTCGCCCTGAGGGAACGGATGTCTTTTATATCCCCTATCAAAGCTCTCAAATGACTTGGAAAGAGATTTGGCTTGAAGGCATCGGGAAAAAACGGTTTCGAATAAAACGTATTTCATGTCTAAGAATAGACCCATCTTTTATGGGATGATTCTGTGGATCAGATCATCAACAGAGAGTATATCTAAATTCTATTCTATCTTATTATTGTTGGATTATTTTATTTCAATCGCAAACTGTTCAAATCATTCATAACATATTGAGTGAAAGGACTCGAATATGTTGTCACGAACTCAGGTTCTATTGTAATAATAATAAATATAGATTGTTTATTGTATATTGAATGAAAAAATTATTCTATAGTTAATTCTATTGAATGAATTTGAATATTATATTGAATTAACTTGATAATAGTTGATCAACTGCTGTCGAGTTTTGAATAATGATAATATCTCTGAACCTTGAACAGAAGTAATAACGAGTAGTCGAATTATGAATCTCTTGAAAACCTGAACAAAATTTAGTAGCAGAAATTTTTATCTGGAGGTTTAGAGTGAGTGATACGATTGGTGGACGGATGACCAATGAAAGTCAACGCCTGCTATTAACCAAGACAATTCAGCAGTCAACGCCTGCTATAGTAGGGGAACAAAATTGCGTCATACAAACGCCATTACTCTTTATATCCGTTAACATTCAAATGAACCGCCCTCTATGGGAGGGGCTTGTCTTAGCCAACAGCAGGCCTTCGTCTTGGTCAATCAACTACCAATTGCATCTCTCGTTTCAGAGTATGAATGGTGCTTCTCGATAGTTTTCCTTCATTTCAACATTCTACTGATGACAGCGTAATTCGTTTGTTAATTGCTTACATTATTTCAATAATATGTTTCTGGATATGACAAGCTCTAGTCTCTCATCAAGTGAAGATTGTTGGAATTATTTTCGTACTTTTAGAGTAGTCTTGTGGCATGAAATTGCTCTTGTCAGCTTTTATCAGCTTTTTAAATAATTCAGACATCCGAATTATAGTCGTTTTGAAAATACTTCTTACTCGTGGGGATCTGGGGAGAAGCAACATGTGGGGCGCAGTGTTGCCGTTGCCTCATTGATACGACAGTTTACTGGAATTCCTCAATCCACGCACTAGACACAGACAAGCTAATCTAGTAGTTCCTCCTTGCTCAGAGCATTTTGTAAAAATGCACCTGTGCGTATGGGAGTGGAAAGGTGACAACAGCACGTGCATCATTTGCTCATTTCTTGTTACTATTGGCTGAGCAGACTCTCTCTCTCCCATTGAAGAGAGGACTCCCCTCCAGTCGAAGTAAGAAGTTAAATCAATTCAACTATAGCTCTATGATACTTTCCTGGCGTTGATCATAGTCGATTGAGAGCCTGGTCGGACAAGCCTCGGCCCCTTCCTTATTCATCATTTTGCCATTAGAGAACAGACGGTTTCTCAATTCCAGCTATAGACCCGAAAAAGATATTATTAAGACAGTATAAAATGAGAAAGGAACATTTTTTCAAGCTTCTTCATCCAAATTCAAATTAAGTCTTCATTCAGCTTCCAGAGCCAAGGTTTGTTTCTTCTTCCCTTTAGAAAAAAAGCTACATTTTTATTCGGAAAGCTCGAATTAATTAAGCCCGACTACTTATCATAATATCTCTCAATCCCTTACTTCTTTCCTCCTATCCAATTCCAGCCTAATATAATAATATTTCTTTTCGAGCAATGTGATATGGTTGGACGATTTCAATCTCCCATCTGGCATTCTTGTGTACGTAATACTTTCATTATAGAATACAGTTCCATGGCTGGCAGAAGGCTGAATTTACTCTTTTCTTTCTCATGTATAAGGTATAATACTATCTTGTTCTTGTTCAATTTGTATTAACTATTTGTAACTATAATTCTTCTGTAGAGAGTATTTTTCAATAAATCAAATACATTTGGGAGAATAATAGTGCAGTCTAGATCTCTCCTGGATCATAATGTGATTGTATCAATAAATAAATAAAGAAACTCGTTTATCTATCTGCCTCATGAGGCTCATGAGGATGAGCTTCTATAGTTTCATGATGCACATAATCATATAATATATACACGCTTTCAAGTACGAGTGGTTTTATACATAAAATATGCATGGTTTCTCTTCTTAAGTAACTTACTTACACCCAGAATATACTGTTTAATTCAATATACTAGTTGTTATACGTGAGTCTAATATGATACAGCTTATACTTTTGATAATATAGATCATGTGTCTGCAGTGTGGGTGGTATGTAGTGTTCATATTAGAGTCACATTTCTTACATCTTCCATACCTAACTTACCTCTCGAGTCACCTACTTTGGCTATCAAATCTATCAACGATACTTGATACGGCTAGCCCTCCAGCAAATATATTCAACAAGGAAGGCCTTGCTGAATAATACTCACCAGGTCTACTATAGTCTGTCCAAGCGAAGATGACATTCTGGCAAGATGGGGAAATGACTCCAACTCGGTTAGTATTGGTTCAGAAATTATAAACTTGGTTTCAAATTGGAGGAAACATTCTGATCTATAACAATAAAATGAATTTATAATTTTCGAACCAATATTGACCGAGCTGGAGCCATCTTCCCATCTTGCCAGAATGTCTTCTTTGCTTGGACAGACTATATTCTGTAGACCTGCATCCAAAGCACTGCGTCATAATTGAGCAGTTTCATAATTTTCAGAGAACAGCTTATTGGTCGTTGTCATAACAGTATAATTACATACTTTGGCCGTCCCCGATTACAGTATTACCTGTTGATAGTTTAACATTTAGCATGAGTTGTTACACCAGACCAGGCCATTGACGAACTGGACATGTAAATGCCTAGCTGATAATCTTAGATGCATGATAATGATAATTTCACATACTTGCTGCTACACTTTCTCCTTTGTTGCAAGGAGTTAGGCCTACCTGAATTAGAGGCCATCAGAGTTCAAGCAGAGATCGGCCAGGTGCTTTTGCAGTATCAATTTTGGAGTTTTAAAGTATCGAATTGAAGTGATATCTTATGACAATCGTTCAAGTATAAAAAGTAATGTAACAATGTAAATAGCTGTAGACCTCTTCCATACAGGTCCACAGAGCAGAGAGAAAAATGTTTTTATATCAGTTGTATAACGTAACATCGTCCTTACAAATTTCTATTTATGCTATAGTTGTTTTATGATTGATTACTGAATAATGAATATACTGAGCTATGTCATAGCTCTAAGAGTATTGTCAATGCTTTTATAATTAAACTATGCGAGGGAGGATTGGATATCCATTGTCATCAATGTATTGGCATTGGCAATGTGCTGATGATAGAATAATATTCATGTATAACCAATATCACACAACTCTTCTCAATGAATCCACTTTATCTGGTTCGAGAAGTACTCGAAATCACTGAATTTCTTTTTTGGTACACTTGATAGAAAGTAGCCAGTTTCGATCTACTTGACAGGCTTTGAAAGCCTTCATTTTCCACACTAGTGCGGAATAAACGGCTGATATTTAGGCCTTATAGCCGTACAAGATAGGAAAAATCAGCTGTCAACAAAATTTTCCGTTGACTTAGCAGCGCATTCCATGCAAATTGGTCGACTGAACAGGTAAGTCGACTATTTCGAAAATTTTCCAGCTGATTGCATCACACGACTTAGCAGATGATTTTCTTCAAGTAATAATTTTTGCTCCGTATAATTCCAGAATCCTGAATTATTTTAAAACAAAAAACGGAAATTACCAATATGGAATTCAGCAAGTTGAATTCGTATGTCGTATTTATAAAAACTTTTTCATCCTATTCTAATTAGCCTTTCTATAATAATAATAATAATAATAATAATAATAATAATGATATTTTTTGTCCAGAGGCCAGAAAGGCAAGAGACAACGTCAAAAAATTACAGTACGTATAAGACTACGTTAAAAATTACATCTAATAGAGAGAAAATTCTCCACGAAGGTCAATAGAAACATTAATTGTTTTCTTGTAAAATTCACCAAGCTTACAAAGAGGGTTTTGCAATAGCCAATCATACATCTTTGCTTTGAAAATATTTAGAGGTGCATTATGGAGTTCCAGCGGTAACTTATTGAAAACCTTTTGTCCAACAATTTCAAAACTGTTCAAGGAATTGGACAGTCTCTGATACTGAATGTGAATCTGTCTATTGTTTCTCGTGCTATAGAAATGAATATTCCTATAGCTATTCCTTATTTATATATATTATCTCTAGTCTGATATCTGTGCATATTTTTCTTTGTGTGTATTGAAACAGAATATATATAAAGATTAATGACTGTCAAAATTTTGTTATTTATGAACAGTGGCCTGCAGTGCTCCAAATATGGCGAATCTGTGATTATTCTCAGAGCCTTTTTTGTAGAAGTAGAATGTCGTCTATGTGTGCTGAATTGCCCCATAAGAGGATACCATAAGATATAATACTATGAAAAAATGAAAAGTAAGCCATTCTCAGATATTTCTTCGACACCTCATTGGAAAGACCTCTCAGCAAATAGATCACTCGACTCAACTTAGTGCTTATATACCTCACATGAGGCTCCCATGTAAGTTTAGGGTCCATGTAGATACCCAAGAATTTCAAAACGTACCAAAAACACAAATACACAACACGTTTCGAAAACGTTCGCGACGTTGCGAATACTCACCTTTCCAGCCTCAGCTGATCGCTTCGGCTGTAAAGCTCTGTATTCTTAACGTCGCAAAACGACGTTTTCAATACTAGTGGTGTAATATACTATTTTCTCAAGTTATTGAATGAGTATTTGTTATTATAACATTCACTCTTTGATTATATGTTTTTTCAAACTAAGTACGTAGAGATGAGATCATATATCTAATTTTTCAAGTCATATCACTAATTTTTTCACCAATGAATTCATCTTCATGTGCTTAGTTTACAGATACTCAGCTGTATTTACAGATAACCAGCTGTATTTACAGATATCCAGCTGAAATTCTATAGAAAAATGGCGTCTATTGATTAATACTGATTTTAAAGGCTAATTATTGATTGTATTTGAGCTCTGAAGAGCCTGATTTTCTGTGTAACGAGTTGAAGAGGGGGCGGGCTTTCATGCCTCAACCTTTCTTAAATTTCACAAAACACTTTTTTAACCTTACAAAGTGAAAGATAAAGTCATTCATCTATCCATCTATCTATGATCACTACAAACATTTACTGAATACGGTATCTGATTCTGAACAAGATTCGTTGATGCATTATTATTCCATAATTTCTAGTCTCCTATTCAACCCTGAAGAAGTAGAAGTTTCCATAGAAAGGAGCATAAACAAAAATGAGCTACTTTCTCACTCACATTCTCCCTTGGTTGCTGAGAGCTACTAAGTTACCCTCATTTTTCATTTTTATAAACTTTTCAGAACACGTTGCCAACAAATGACTTCTAATTTACAGCTACAATAATGCTCCGCTTGCTTACACATGATACGAATTAAATATAACGTGTGGAGATTTTTAAATTTCAGGAGAAATATCTTGTTTTGAGAGAAAAGTATAACTCATAGGAATTTGAAGATGTGGTGTTGGAAATATGACGCAATAAAATTGGATTTTTATTAGTTCCATTTTCCACAATCATACTTTCAATCATTCACTAGATACATTGACAAATTAATTCCACAACTATTGTTACTAGATTTATTTATAATTCCTGCCATTTTTAGTTCTTTCTTCAAACTTTTGAACTTTTTAGTTCTTCTTTCTCAAATTGGACGATCCATTAAGGCATATGATAATCAAGAGGAGAATCAATCAATACAGCATTTCTACTTCTCTATCCACTATTATATTGCAAAATTTTTCAGCTTATAAAATTATAGAAGATTGAAAACTTATCTTTATATTAGACATTCGTTGCAAATGAATCATATTCGTAATCAAAAAAGTCTTATGCATTTGAAGAAAAATGTGAAATAACTGAAGCAAAGCTGGAGAAATTCTATTTTTGTCCCCTATCGATAGATTCAGATGTTTGGTTACATTGTAAGACAAAATAATGACAAATGACCAAAACTATGATTTTTCAAACTATTATTAAATTATTTTGATCCTAAAATTTTAATAAGATACATCATAAACCTGTATCATGCGTCATTCATTGTATTATGAATTAGAACTACTCCACTGTTTTAGCAATGATCATTAAACAAGACACTTCGACTGCAGTTATCCGTGCCAACTGTGATTAAGACGAACAACTATCTGCTCAATTTATTTCGATGTCCATCTTATGGCATTCTCACTATTATTTATTTCAGTTTGTGTGTGGCCCGCCATCGTGTGTGTTCTGCGAATTGCACTTGGCCGAAAAATACATTTGTTAGAAAAATTGAAATTTGAGGCTGGTGTTGGCTGATTAAATTGATAGCCCGCAGTGTGTAAATCCGGTCGGTGCGGGTTCTATTTCGACCACAGAAGGCATTGCACAGTGATTATAATAGTCTGTCCAATCAAAGTAGACATTCTGGCAGGATGGTAAAATGACTCCAGCTCGGTCAATAGTAATTTATAAGTTATAGATTTGGTCTCAAATTTTAGGAAACATTCTTCTCTACAATTTTAGACCAAATTTATAATTTTTGAACCAATATTAACCGAGCCTGAGTCATTTTCCCATCTTGCCAGAATACCTTCTTTGCTTGGACAAATGGACAGACTATAGCAGGCCATTAACAATATGCGCATGCGCAAAGAGTCGTACCAGCTATAATTTCAAGCATCCAGCTGTTTCTCATATTGATAGTTCAGCTACAGTTCGCGCAAGCTGGAAAGACACTCCATTACAATGCACTTAACCTTATGATGGCGTGTCTTCTCAACTTGCGCGTAATAAACAAGGATTTGAAACGTGTGGGTGACTCTGCAACTAGTCATATTGAGTTGTAATTAAGTATTGGCTCACCAAAGTCATAAATTTTGTCTGAAAATTGATTAGCACTACTTCGAAATTAATTTTCTTGATAGAGATGTTGAACATTGATAATAATTACTTCCAGCTCACTTTAACTGGGTGCAAGTTATTGCCGCTTCAACACTGTTGGTTTATAGTTATTGATTTTATAGTATTTATGCTATATAGTAACGGCGGTATTCACTTTATGAACTTTAACTTGAACCTGCCACGCTTTCTACAATAATGAGAATGAACATTGAGAGCTACATAGCTATGCTCAGGTTAGTTAGAATCCAGTTCAGTTCATGCATTTCATAATCACAAAAATTCTCTACTTCGCTACATAAAGGTGGATGAGTCAATCCAATCTAGTCATTTTACGTAATTTATTCTACAAATCATCATATTTACTTATTAATAAAAATTTGGTATAAAGACGTTTTGGACAATAGTCTGTGTTTTTAACCAATAAGAGTACTTGTATCTGTAAAATGAATGAATAAATAGATAAATATCTATTGGAAACAAAAACCGACTTATTCCAAAACTTGAATTGATCGAGTATCTGCAAATTCTACCCGGAATGACCTAGTCATTTTATCTCTTGAACAATATCTTGAATACATGCTGTATATTGCAGCTGTATCAATTCCCATGTACAAAATACAAGAACACGGGTTTTTTCTTGCGTATAGAGCTCTCGAGTCTCTGCATTTTCGCTGTAAATTTTGGGAGTTGAATTTCTGAATTCTGAATGATCGATTAGCCAATAAAAATAAATTTTCGTTTTTTATTAATTTTAGGTTTATGGCGAGTTGAATTAATAGTTTCTTGGTACACTGTACGCCAATCGCTGAATTGTTTCTCCACTATTCTTACGATTTGTAGTGATTAAAACCAGAACAGAACAAACTCCACACCTAAGATTAGAAGCTCCATTCCATCACATAGTACAAATTTTCTCCCCACGCGTCGTTTTCAACCACCTTCTAAATGGCTGATAATAAATGTTATTAATCACTTGGTAGTGAGCAAACAGGAGATATAGTATTTCCTCGCACATATTTTTAATAATTTAATGAGCATCGTGAGTACGTTGTAATGCTTGAACACGAAATGGGTGATAGTATTACAAACATGAGTAAAGAGGATGGCAGGAAAGTTACGTGTCCCCGTTTTAAACGCTCATGATATAATATATAGTCTGTCCAAGCAAAGAAGACATTCAGGCGAGATATGAAAATGACTCCAGCTCGGTAAATAATGGTACAAAAATTATTAATTTGGTCTCAAATCGTAGATCAGAATGTTTCCTACAATTTGAAAGTGAATTTTTTAATCAATATCGACGAGCTGAACTAATTTTCCCATCTTGCCAGAATGTCTTCTTTGCTTGAACAGACTGTACTTTACTTTCATATTACTGTGCAATATGATAAACTAGATAGTCTGTATTGACGCCTCCTTCTGAAAAAGGCGTTCAAGCATAGCGCTTGATGCTGAGGAGCTGCTATGGTGATAAATAATTTCAATAATTTATATTAGTTATAAACGGAGCGTATATTCCATATGGCTCTCCTGCAGTTGTTTCAGTTCTCAACAATTGTTCGAGTGGGAATTTGATTGCTGAGAAAAGAAAGTATTGCTGTTTTGAGACGGGGTGTGTAATAGGTGGAAGGTGGCAAATTTCTCTAATACTCGATATTTTTGGCTAACACCATAAAGACGAAACCTACATTACATATTCCGAATTTCCTTCAGACATTGGGCCGGTTGTATCAAAATCGATCGAAGTAGATTACCTTACTTAACTCGTAGGGATTATATTTTTATTAAATGGTAGCTTGATTTTTACCCTTGAGCAAATAGGTTATTGTAAACTTGGTTGAATAACTGGTGACAAACTTACCCCTTTATTGAAGATAATGGATCTGAAATCACAAGTCTATATGTAAATTAATTTTATTATTAGTTTTATATGATGTGCCAAATCACAAATTAATCAATTTTCAAAGATATCTATTTTATATTTATAAATTATTACTTATTCATCAATTTTTTTTTTTCACAGGTAAGAAGACCACCACTCTTTTTTGCCACCGGTTATATGTGAGTATGACTTTAGTTCCAAGAGCGAATGATTGAAATAATGCGACCATTCAAGTACTATTGTAGTTGCAACCTATGATAATTATTTTCATCTTGAATGGTGATCTGAGCTTTAAATGGTAATAAATTGTGATAAATAATTTCAATAATTTATATTAGTTATAAACGGAGCGTATATTCCATATGGCTCTCCTGCAGTTGTTTCAGTTCTCAACAATTGCATGTATTTTGCCTCAATTTTGAATCACACGAATATGTAATGCGAAACACATTATTATTTCTACAAAAGTAATTTCAAACTTCCTCCATTGTCAATTATTTGGAAGATTTGCAAGATTGCAGTATACTTCATCTTGTATAACACAGTTAAATAAAGTTATTCTAGTTATTGTTTTGAAGAATTTGAAGTAATTAGGAGATTTCGCAGTCCAAAATAATAATTATTGAAATTCTTATTCTATTTCACAGAAATAGACATTAGAATTGGGAATTACACCGCATGCTCAATGATCCATTCAAGTTCTCATATCCATGATCCATGTCCAATTTTTTATTTTTTGTCGTTGACCAAGGCGTGCTATTTTTCGTTTTCAGAATATGACAAGAATAGACGAAAATACTATTTTAAAGTTATAAATTTCTTGTATTTATCAGTGTTGTCTGGCTTTGACGTTCATATGATTATGATCATTTTCAAGTAAGATTTCGACATCATACTCAGCAATGTCTTTCTATTCGCTTGTGACGTAAGTTCGTGCAGTATTAAGATTTCGATACTTCAATTATTCGATTCTATTTTGAATTTGGTTCGAACGAAAATGAAAATGTTGGCTTGCGGATTTTGTTGTCTCATAAATATTTCATGTTAATCCAATCAGTCTAGTGCTTCTTTGGATTGTAGATTGCAGCGTTCCAATTCAATTTCATTTTGAGTGATTCACAGAAATTCATGGTTTTTGGTCAAAATGTTTGTTTCACTTCACTTGAATATTTATGAATACGTTGACGACAATCCCACCAATACCAAAATCATGTACCTTCGCTATTCCAAAATAACTAAACCTGATTTTTTCAATTAAACTTTGAGCTTATTTAACACAACTCGTGAAGTACGTTTTATCACATTTTAATTGAATGAATAAAAAAAAACCAATTTTAGGTGAGTGAAAACAAATGTTAGTCAGATCCACAAGTTTATTTAATATACCATTCAGTTAAGTTAAGTTATGATATCAGTTAAGTTCTCCATGATGATGATGCCCTGAGCATTGAAACTTAAGTATGGTTATCTATAATAAACTTTGTGGATCTGAGAACATTAATTTTGTTTCCACTTACCTAAATTATGAATAATTTCTACAATATCTCTGTTAAAGTGTTTTTTCTTATTCCCAATTTTTTCAAACACAATGTAGGCCTACCTCTGTTTATTTGGTTCATTTTTTCCATAAATTTTCCCATTGATTTAATCTTTCATTTTTCACAGACCCTTTGAAAATTTAAAAGGGAAACAAATCATCCTTATTTTGTATTCGTTATTTTCCATTGTTTTTCCAAATTACGAAGGGGGTTTTAAAAGTTCTATGGTGTGACTTCGTTCTACTTATCTAGTTCACTATCATGTCTGGGCCAAACTGCACCATTGAAGGCTTTGTTCACACGTGTGTATCTTCTGTTTTCTTTGGACACGATTTTGTTGGACTGAATTCTCATCATCCTGATAAATTTGCACCAGATGTTGTGGCTTTGTTGGTGTCGATTGAGGATAAGCGGCTTGTTTTGTGCAATTGAACGAATTTTTCCACCACTGTCTGACATATATTTTCAACGAAATGTATCTAGAAATGCGACGATTTCGTGTTGCCCTGCTAGTTCTTTTGCCACATCAGTTCTTTATCAAAATGTCAAAGAGACATGTTTTCAAAAGAGTGGATAGAGTGTTAAAATCCATTTCATCAGGTTTAGTTCTTCTTGCCCAGACACAGCTATATTGCACGCTCGAGAAATTATTACAGAAGAGAATATGGAGATATTTTCTTATTCATATTCATTTATTAAAGATTTGACGAAATACATTACTCCAATGAATAGAACATATACAATAGTTTAGTTGGTGACATAGCTATGAAAAGGCTATGTGAAGTGGAAATGCTGACGGAGCTTATTATTGTAAAGCGTGCAAGAGTATCTTTTTAGATTCAATATCTGGTACCGAGCTTCGCTCTGGGCTGCAGGCCGAACTGGTGAATCCTATTATATTGATAATTTTATGTATGTTTGTATGTATATGTGGAAAACCAGAAAGGTCTGAGAAAACGGCTCTAACGATTTTCTTGAAATTTAAAATGTATAATATAACCGTATTGGAAAAATAAGATTGCACCAGAGCCTCATGTCCTGAGAAAACTCTCTGGCTAGCGATTAATAAAAAAGAATAAAAATCCGATTCCTTATGTTTAGGCATAATCATTCAAGTTACTGCGTATAATGGCTGTTATGAGTTAACTGACCAACGCTATCCAGGCTGGAGTGAATGGAGTTACATTCAGAAGTCTATAACACACATGTTCATGACTGTGTCAAAAAATTGTGAGAGGTGATCATATCAATTTAGAATTTATTTTTTAAAGAGGGTTCCTTGATTTTTTTACAATAACATATTTAACATGTACCGGATAATTCAACAGGTTCAGCCGTACAGCTTCCAGGCGAAGCTCGGTACCGAATATTTACATATTAAATATGTTATTGTAAAGAATAAATTCAAAAATGATATGATCACCTCTCTGACGGTTTTTGCCATAGTTGTGTGTATAGGCGACCCAGCGAATGAACTTCCCATTTACTCAGGTGGGAATGATTTTGATCAGCTAACGATATTTGTAATATCTGGTGCACCGAGCTTTGAAGCTGCGGCCGAACTTGTTGAATTACATAGGCTAAATTTATGTTATTGAAAAAAATCAAAATTGATATGAGTCACCTCTAACCAATTTTTTGGCATGAACATGTATGTTATGAGACTTGAATATAACATTTGCACTCAGCCCTGGAATAGTTTGGTCGGCTAACGATAACGAGACATTATGCGCACATTGATACTTGGTATTTATGCCTGAATAAAAGGGAAATCATTTAATTCTTCCTATTAATCCTGAAGAGCAATCACCGAGTTTTCCCGACGAACATGAGACCTGGTGCAATCTTATTTTCTACATCTTTGTTACACATCATTCAAATTTCGAGAAATTGAGCCGCCGTTTTCCTAGATCCATGGTGGTTCCACAAACCTTACATACAAAATACAAACATACATACAGAAATTACTTCGACAATATAATAGGATAAATTTGAGTCATAAATGACAAAAAAATTTTTATTTTTTGACTCATTTACTTGTCTTATACTCCGTAACTGGAGTCTCCAAGACAAAAATGGGAAAAAATGTGAATGGTGAGAGTTAATTTTAATGATTATAATGATATTTCTTAAATTTTTCCCTATAAATTTGATTGAAGAAAGCTTTTTAGAAGATCAATTAATAGGCTGCAGTAGGCCTACAAAATATCATTTATGAAAATTAGAATCTTCTAAAATTAGACAGACTTCCATTTCTCTTCAGAATTGGTGAATTTTAACGAGATAATTGAGCGAAAAGATGATCTAGCACAATGCTTGTGCTAGCAAGTGTCCTTGGTCAATTATTAATTACAGTCGAATATTACAGTAGCAGCTTGATGAAGCTATTAACTTTCGGGTTAATTGGCTCAAACAGGGACCGATAATGATATTGCCTCGGAGTTGGTTGAAGAGGTGATCAAAATTTGATTCACAATTCAAACCAATAACTGGCCAAATTGGATGAAATTCATTTGCGCAAATCTCAGTCACCCTACTTTCTTCAATGGCAGAACTCAGTTTCAAAGTCGATATAAACCACCAAATGTTACCATGCTTCTGCATGGCTTTCTCTGAATATTGATACGATTTGATTCAGCTTTCACTATTGTGGATATTTCTGTCATTGGGTAACCACCTGAGCAGTTTATTGCAATTCGTGAACAATACTTTCCATTAGCGGTTTCTGATCAGCTTTGCGCTATATCAATACAATATTGTAGGTAGACTATGTCACAATATTATCAGCATCACAATATTATAGAAATTACTCTTGGGAGGAAATATTGTGGGACTTCTCATGAAGACTTTTATACTGTAGTAATTAATTGAATTAATAAATGTTTTGTCTAATTATAATTTCAACCTCATAGATCAGTTTTCTTATAAGTAAGAACTCTGTAATGACGAATAACAGTAATCACTCTCTACGGTTCAATACTAACGTTCCATTTCAAGTTATCTATGGGCTATATAATGCATGGTATTAAATTAATATTGAATCTATTATTATTCTGAAATGATAATTTATAAATATAATTCATTATATTAATGAAGTGGAATATGTGAATTAGTGGAATATCAATTTATTGAAATATAATTCAATAAAATAATTATCATAGACAAGAAGATGATTAGCTTCAGCTACTATACTCAATTCTAACTACATCATTTATAGCTAGGATAACTCCATCAAGTAGATGAAATACTTTTATTAGGCTATTGTAAATAATAATTGCATGAAACTAATTGCCGGCCTGGTTGGCGCAGGGGGCTGGGCGTAACCACATTCAGTCCGCTAGCACTGTCAGGTCTGGGTTCGAATCCCAGTGGCATGGCTGTTTTTCACATTATCAATCACTGCACTCAATAGCCGTACCTTTAGCTAAAATGCTTATGTGGGCATCATCCCATAATAAAAAAAAATATTTAAAAAAATTTTCTTCATCAATTTTATTTTCTCTAAATTAGCTCCTTTAAGAACTAATAACTTTTTCGCGATTTCTGTAGCGTGTTTTGCCCATTTCGAAAATGGCAATGTGCAGTATTTTGCAGTCTACCTTTTGCAAGAAAAATTGTTATCTTATCAATTTCTCATGAAACTCAGCCCATTCATGAATTTAAGGTGCTGATTCAAAGGTCAGGTGTTTCCAGGCTGACAATATCAGAAAGAACTTTTCTGGTCTCCAGTTTGAAATTGGATGCGATCACTGTTTTCACACGTTCTTTATCGAGTTTGAGAACAAGGCTTCCCTTTTCTATTCTGAGGTGTTGTGAGCATCTGGCCCTGAGGGCGGCCGAAATCAATTTGTTCCCCGAACGCCAAAGCACATGCAACTATAGTCCACCAGTAGAGCTGGTATTTTTGGAAATTGGGAGGAGATTGAAATTTCTGCCCTATTTCTACAGGGTCGAATTTTTTAGAAATGGTAGATATAATGATGGGGCAGGAAGGATAGTCTCAAGAAAAAAGTATTTTCTCGGTGATAGGAAAAGACTGACATTATTTGGGATAAAATGGTGAAAAGTGAGATGAAGCATGTAGTTATGAATTTGATAATTCATTTTTAAATAAACTCTAAATCCAATAGACCAATATGGAATCAATATTCCTATAAAAAAATTGCGATAAATTTGTTCAAAAATTTAGTATAATCTGTTTAAAAAACTCGTTAATTGGATTACTTTAAAAATTGAATTGAATTGAGAAAATTGAAAAAATATGCTCGATTATTTTATATTACCAGTAGTATTTGCCAATCCTGCGATATACCTGGAAGCTGCTTGTTCAATTTTTCAGCAATTGAGATCATAACTCACCTCAACGCCACAATTAAGTAGGCATAGTCAACAGCCATTGGATTATATGATTGCAAAATTCAGCTCAATGCAATTCACAAACTCTAGTTTTATAAGCACTTCTCTCCCTTACTACTGTCACAGTATTAAAACAGTATTAGTATCGGTATCGTAAAGTGTAAAGTAATAGCACAGAAACATTTGAATTAATGTTCTTCTGTTACGATAGTATTAAAAATTATTGTAATGGTTCACTCTGTAAATGCTTGTCTTCAATTGAAACATAATTTGCTTCAAATATATTATTACTATATTGACGTTAAAGCAAAACAATACAGTACTGTACTTGCATTTCAAGGGACAAACATCTTAGAATGAGAGAATCTGGTAATGTTCCGTCCATTGACTCACTAGGTCTCATCTGCATACACGTACATAGATTACGAGGGTGATATATAATGAGCGTTGGCAACAAAGGAGACAACCAAATGCCATTAAGGGTCCAATTAAGCCGGTGAAACCATTCTATGCAAATCAATTGAAGACAGGACAATCCGAATACAGTTTGCCCCTTATAGCAGAAGTCAACAAAACTGTCGGTTTGCGACTGCCTGTTATCAATTTTGTGCTCTGTTAGGACAGTACAAGATCGGTCTACAAAGCGAAACAGATTAGCGGAAGCCCTCTAAACTTAATATGCTCTCGCTGATTGCTCGCAGACTGTGCAAAGAAGTGAGCATTGATGACAGATAGTAGTCAACCCAGTTTCTTCATGACTACTTTATCTCACAACAACAGGTGGGATGGAGTGTATAATCACCTCATACAAATTCATCAGGACAGTCTCATTTTTTCACTCGCTCTTCTATTAGCTGGTGTCGTTGCTAGAAAAGAAAACGGCTGGTAGGTGGCTTATATTGTCAACGGCAAGTTTTTTGATTCGAGTGATTTGGGAGCTATATTTGTAGGAAACCCAAGTTTTTAAAAAATTGGAAGTCAGTTAACTAGAAAACATTACTATCAGCTCTGTTCTTCTTATTGTGTGGTTACATGATTATGCTATGCTTGAAATATGTGAGAATGAATATGTCTGGTCCTTTCATTCCATATGCTATTATAGAATATTTAAAAGTTCAACAAAACGTTTTTGGAACTGGTTCAATTCAGTTTAATCCAATCATAGCTATGTTCTTGTATTGTTTGTTACATAATCATGTTAAGCTTGAAATATGTGACAATGGTATCTCTGCTACTTTCATTCCATGTGCTGTAGAACATTTGATAAAGTTAAACAAAAATTTGTTGAGAATGGTTCAATTCAGGTTTAACTTACCACACACTGTTGAAACCAAGTTTAAACCAAGTTTAAACTGTTGATTATTGACTGTTGGACTAGTCGTTGAATGCTCAAGATTAATACAAAAACCGAGTGATCATGTATTGCGCTAATTCAACAATAAAATTAGTTTCTCAAGATTTTTACTTTTTAAGTACTGTACAACACTCGCGACAAAATTCCAGCGATGTACGAGTAGGAAAAACAAGATAATATCTGTGTACAATGTTTAACCCCCGAGGTACGAGTTGGAACGTTGAGGCATCCACCGCTGAAGAGAACGGCAACATAGGAATAAAGATATTCCCAAAAACAAGTTTTTTTCGAAATTTACGGTCTCAGACGACTGAACAATGCTCACGGTCCCCCTGATCCCCCGGCGGGGCAGTTGGACACTATCTTTTAGTTTGTGGAAGGGAGGTGGAATGGGGAAAAGGAAGGAGGATGGGGATGAGATGGAGTAAGAAGAAGAAATGAAGGGAAAGGTGGAGGAGGAGGAGGGGAGGAGGAGGAGGAGGAGGGAGGAGGAGGAGGAAGGCAGAAAACGGCGTGCTCCCAAGCTATCGGCGACTAAATCGGTAGGATATAAATCCATTTTAGGGGATTATACATCATATTTAATGGGAAGAAGGGTGTCTTCTGAAGCTTGGTTTGTTGGACGATCGATGTAGTAGCGACTGTGCCGCAAGTGGATAAGGGCCCCCTTTATTTATTGTGAATAAAATAAGAATAGATCCTGTCCTGCAAGCCTCTTTCACTTTGTTCTCTTCCATTTGTCCAGCGCTCAGCGTTTTTCTTCCGTTTCCGTTATCGTCTAGTACTGCTTTTTTTATTCTTATTTCATCCCGAATTCGGCTGGAACTATCCTATGGACGGATTTCCTTATTGTAGAGCGGTTGTGTTACCTAGTAACTCGAATACTTATGGTAGCGTAATTTCAATAATCATTCTGACTAATCTGAAGTGATACATGTAAAAATCATATTACTATATCTGATGAGCTGGTTTCTGGAAGTATCCAAGTGTGATCCCAGTTATTATCACTGAAATAATCTGAGAGTAATAACTTGTCAGTAGTAATAAAATATTGATAGTTCCTTTCTAGGAATATTACATTTTTTTCCTCTCTTATCGCTCTAAAATAACTCTTACAACAATATTTCCATGTTCACATACCCTATTTTATTCATATATTATGATTATTATACTGTATAAGAAAGGCATGGACGGTATTAATTTGAAGTTTTAAATCATTTTTATGCCTTTTCAATCAATTCTGATAAAATATTTGTTTCGGATTATTCATTCCGAAGGAACAAAGCTAACTGGGATGATGTAAAAATCCACTCCACCATTTTGAACCTATTCAAATGATTGTCATTTGTTTGTGTTACATTTTTATTGAAATGTGATTTGAAATCCACTAAGATGAAAAACAGATGTCAGTGAAATGTAAAATCCAACTAACCCACCATTCTAAATCAGGCTTTTAACTTACCCAATCCATTCCTACAGTTGAGATAGTCGTTGTCTCATAATTTTCCGTTCCGAACCACTTCATCCAGCTATATCAGACGACAAAAAAATTGGCGGTTGGCGAATGAATGTTATCAATGCTCAGCTCTGTCAGGACGGTTGGTGAGCGGTCTGCGAAGAATTTCACGCCAGAGCGATCCCGGTGGTGCTTTCCCTCGTTGACCGCTTTCAGATTGCCCTGTGAGAGGTGTCACGAATAAAAGATATTCGCCAACCGCCTGTTTTGATGGGTCTGCTTTAACATCGGGCTGTTTGTCTCTGCGATTTAGAACGTTCAATTGTTGAGCGAGATGAGATAATGCTGCAAACTGTCAGCGAATCTCTTGGGCACATTCAGAAGCGGGAGGGTCATTACTTTGCTCCAGCTAGCAGTCAGATTTCGGTGACATCGTTTAGTAAAGTATGAGCAGCATCTGCCAGCGTAAACCTTCTCTGAAAAAATGCAGGCAGCTAAAACGTGATTATTCAGATCCCTGCTGAAAGTCTTCTGCTGCTCTTTGTATTATGTTTGCGTTTCCACTTATAAAACAGAGACCTGGAGATACTCGTGATTTAGGTGCACACAAAAGGTACCGGTATGAAAGAAGAACAATAAGTTGTTGAAAATATTGTATGTTGAGAACAATTGGCTGCTTTCGACTATTAGGATCATGGGATAGTTTCATAGCAGAAAGTATAAATTCAACTCTTATCTTGTTTCTCCAAGAATTGAAAATTTGCAATATTACTGACTAGAATGAATGAATTCTTCTTTGCTCGATTATTCCATTTGATGCACAATTTTCCATTCATTCTTATAGACACAAACTATTAATTCATTTATCCACACAGACACAGAGTGTTATTGTTGAATTTAATGTTAATGTTAATTACAGGATGATTATAGAAATAAACAACAGACTCAGACCTAATCCGACTTTTCGGCCAGGCGTATGCTGGGACGCATTCATACACACGCAAGCCAAGCCAATCACAGCTTTTGTTGAGGACAAGCTTGATTGGCTATTTGTACATTGTAAATGCGTCCCGCCTGTCTTATTTTATCCTTACTTGCAGAGTTAACGATTGTCAGATATGCAAGGAAATTTATTAAGTATATAGTAGATTTTCCTCTGATAATAAACCCTTCAATTTCCATACAAATCCTGAATTACACCTTTTTGAGAAAAAAAATTAAAATGCCAAAGTGATTCAAAGTGAAAGTTCACTATGCATTAGTAGAAGACTAATATGATTATAATATGCTTATCTAGCTTCTATCTTCATCAATTTCATTTTTAAATTGGCTTCTTTTTGTATTTCAATTTTTTCTGTTTTCTTTCCGGAAATATGTTTCAAAGGTGTTGTCGGTGGAAATTGATTTGAAAAGCAATACTTTTTTGCAACCATAGCAAATTCATGCTGAAATGTATTTGTCGGTATCTGTCTTATTCTTATATCCTCTCCTCGGTTTTTACAACAGTCATCTTGCAGTTTCTCTCTGAAGAGGTTGACATTTTTAACGCTTTTGTCTGTAGTAAAAGTCGGTATGGTCTGGAACCCGAAATCGTCGTAAAACAGAGGAAAATCGCACATCCAGTGGATGCAAAACTGGAAAAACCTACCGTATCTTGTCCTGAAGTGAGCGGCTCTTATCTGGTATACGGCGTCTCATTTGAATACAGAGCAAATAAATTCTCATTATTTGCACAGAGCAAATAAATTCAAGAATCATAGTCATTTGTTTCAATGCATCTACAGAGTCTGCATTTGAGTTATCGTATTGTAATGGTATAGATTTTTGGTATTGAAGCATGGAGTGCATCTATTATTTTCCCGGATGTTGGATGCTGTGCCATTTCTTCCTTCTCAAGTGCAGATTCAGGAAAAGCTTGAAAAATGTAGGGTTTTTCCGTATCCGAGACCCTCTCAACACTTAAGTTGTTGAGAGCTGCACAATAATGGTCTGTTCTCTTTGGACATAAACTGAAATTTTTTATAAGGGGTTTCTCTATTTGCAACCTTGGAATTTACTATGTAGGTTTTCTCTGCTGAGAGGAATGCAACTGTTATATTAGATTGATATTATATGAATAAATTTCTGTAAAATCATCAAAACAGTATCATTTATGAAAAATACTATCTACTTTGAAATCGATTATATTCTCATTGCTGATATTGCACTGGTGTCTTAAATATTTACAGGTTTCCAATTCTGTTCTCTTTCATCTCCTTATTGATTTGTTCTATTCAATACTTTCTTCCAGAAGTTTCTATGTGGAAATGTTGCAATCATTTTGTCTGCATAACTCAATATCCATTTACGTTTTAACCTTGCGAAAAATTTCCACGATTGCAAGATTTTCTAAAAAGAATTGAATGGACTCTACGAGTAAGTGAGCATCTTTTAATATATAATGTGAAACGGTATAATTTCGAGCTTGCAAAGAAGTTGTTTGGAATTCAAAGCAATCTGAAAACGAGTGAATAATGATAAATCTTGCACATGAATAGAATGAAAGCATTTCAATGAACCGTCTATACTTACGATGTTAGTTCTCCACCAAGAGCTCAAATCTAAACAACTTGAAGTATTTTGGTCATAAAAATTCGACGGCCAGCGCTTTCAGCGTGAGAAGCTACATTTGCATTACATTCTCGTTAGAAATGAACTACACTCCTCCTTGTGTGTATACTGAATTGCAATGGAATTGCTGCAGTTGCATTTTGGGGTAGTTTTTGACCTCGTTCGCCATCTATTTTTGGTTTTAAACCACAGATTGCTCTATTCCATTCTCCTCACTTAAAAATTCGCTTGAAAATTGCAATAATAGTGTTTTTAATGGTTTGAACCATTCAAAATATATTTGTTCATAGTATTAGGAAATGTAGTTCATTATGGAGGAGTTCATTGAGCTACAAAGCGCAATAAAAATTGACAAAATATTATTATTGTTTCAACTTAATCTTTTTACTTCATCCTCATCTTCCTCTCCATCTCAATCTACATCTTCATGTCCATCTTCATTTCCATATAATCTATATTCCATTTCCATATATTTATATTTCATTTAATCAGCGTGCTATGAAAGCCTCGTTTCTATTACTACAATAATTACTACAATATTATGGAGTAAGGGGAAAGGAACTATCTCTATTGGAATCCTACCTCTTAGATAGGTTTCAATATGTAAAAAACTGGTAAGCAGAAATCTAGTTGTAAGCAAGTCTTACAAAGGCTCCATCAGGGCTCTGTCCTTGGTCCCTTCTTATTTATTGTTTTTATAAATGACCTTCCTAACTATTCCAAATAAATCTGTCTTGTATGCGGATGACACAACTCTTTTGTGCTCAAATAAGTCTTCACTAATAAATTCAACTATTTCAAATTATATGAGGGAAAGAGCTGATCTCTGGTTCTCTGCTAATAAATTAATTGCGAATGAGAGCGAAACTGAGTTTATTACTTTTAGCTCAAATGTGATATGTTCACAGAAGTCAGTTAAACTACTAGGAATGCATCTCGATTCCAAGCTACCTTGGGCCAGCCATACCGATTCACTGTGCAGTAGACTATCGAGAGTAATATTTTTATTGAAAAAATTAAAATCTTGTACTAGCGCAAATATGGCTCTAACTGCATATTTTGCTTTCTTCCATTCACACCTTCAATATGGAACTCTGTTATGGGGTAACTCGAGCGGTGCAAAAGATGTCTTCATTTGTCAGAAAAGAGCTCTACGCACAGTATTTAATCTAGGTATGAGAGAATCTTGTAGGCCGTTTTTTCAGCCAATGGTGTGCTGACTCTTCCCTGTATTTTCATGTTGGACTGTTCAATGTATGTAAAAAAAATAACCTCGGTTTATTAAATTTAAGAGGAAATATCCATGATCATAATACAAGAGCTGTAAGTCAAATTGATCAAGGTCGAGTTAGGCTTGCTAAGACTCAAAAAATGTACATCTATGTTAGGGTAAAAATGTTTAATGTTTTATCACCTAGAGTTAGAAACTATGAATATGGAAAATTTAAATATATCATAACAAAATGATTAAAGGAGAGAGCGTTTTGTTTTATTCAGTTGAAGAAATGTTAAGCTTCACCTTTCATCCATAAGTTACAATATAAGTCTCATATTAGTTTTAATTATAATTTTAAAAATATATTGACCTGTACTCGAATTAAGTATTGATATTGTAACTATTTTGTCAAGTGACTTTTGTCAATGCAATTTAATTGTTTGTGACAATAAATAATTTTTGATTTGATACAAGGCCGCAGACACATTTTTTACACAATATGCAATAGAGAATAGAAACACAGAGTTGTTCAGGTTAAGACCACACTGCTGTTCAGCCGATTTTTTATTTGTGTTGCTTCATAATTCTACGTGTTTCTATACTGCATCTTTAGCCCCCGACATCTTGTACCCGACATGTGCCCGCGACTTGGAAACGTGGCTCAAGTATTGAAATGTTTGAGTATATTCGTTTTATATAGTTCTAGATCAGGATCAAATAGCCTACCTCAACCAAATTAAAGTTGTGGCGTGATGAATTGTGGCACAGCAATTATACCAAACAAGATTACAGTTTCTTGCATGGAACCTTATCACGTAGGCCATAATTATTCTGAAAAGTCCAGATTTGGCCAAAAACTAAAAGGAGTAACAAGCTTTTAATCGTTTCTACGTACGTAGAAGCAGAAATCGTACGACAATTTTCACTACACGAAATTAGATGCAATCTGAATTTGGCACGAAAAGAAAACGCTACTGAATCGTAGTTAAGTGCAAGGGGTTGGTTGTGTTCCGGTATGAGGATAAATGTTCCTCGGAAGGAGGTGAAAAAGGGGAATTTTTGATGGTAAAAACGGGGGATTTAGAGGGGGAAAGGGGTTAAATTATGGCGGACTAAGAGGGCGGACGTGGCGCGCTAATCTGAAATCCTCGCCGGGAAATAATGGATGGAGCCGAGTAGCGAGTAAATCAAGAAGGCTGTGGCGGTAGTACGTCTTTGCACCGCTACTAAGTATCAATTAACGTGATCCGGCGATATTCAGTTGGCAGTGCAG
This sequence comes from Sogatella furcifera, assembly GCA_017141385.1. Taxonomy (NCBI): domain Eukaryota; kingdom Metazoa; phylum Arthropoda; class Insecta; order Hemiptera; family Delphacidae; genus Sogatella; species Sogatella furcifera. Next base: position 23,295,133 of record CM029552.1, on the reverse strand, counting down.
CTTGGGATAAGGTAGTTTAATGTCTTCTGGTATTTGGAGCATGCACCAAGGTGCATTATCAATAATAAGAGTATCGTTGTCGTAGGTGGAATTTAGAACTATGATTGTTCAAACTTCACTGCTAAATGTTGTCATTACTTATTATTCAAGCAAGTATATTTTACATCAATTAGATATCACTTTATCAGACCCACTCGTATATGAATATTGCTTTCACGATCATGTTTACGGCTAGCGAGGCGATCACACGATGTCGTTTTTTAGTCAAGTCCATTAATTTGTTCAAAAAGGTATTATTGTTCTACACTCATTTACTATAACTTGAGACAAAACACAATACGAAATAATCCCGATAAGGCATTTCATGGGCCGTTGAGCCATTGAAGCGACTACATGTAGGATAGATATGATTTGTGGCTTTCTTTTCGACAGAATAGCCTCATAGGCCTATGTTTGCAGCCTCTCTTTCTCTAAATCTTGTAGCGTTTTATCTTATTCAGAAGGTTTTATCTCATTTTCAGCTCAATTAGCCTCTACTGAAATGCAATCCGACAATCTCCATCAATTTATTTGTGGATACTTTCTTTATCAATTCTACTTGACTGAAAAACTATTTCAATTATATTTTCTTAGAGTACAGTTACATAGGCCCAAAATATATAACTTTTTTCGGTCGTTATCTCGGTTCAATCATAGAACACATCATGTAGCACTTATCTTTATTCTTACGTTGAATTTGAAATTGATTCATGGTCCAAAGAAAAGTAAGACACAGAAACTATTTTTACAATGTAATGTCACAAAATTATTCATTCTCCTCATCTGATTGATTCAACGGCCTATCTAGTGGAGAATACATAACAGAAAGCCCTTTCATCGATGACTAGTGAAGGGAAGAGGAAACTGCCCATTAATCAGAGAGCAATGCGAAACACGTTTAAAAGCCTTCATCGGAACGAATGTCACGTGATCCGCCGGATTTGCGGAGCTGATCCTCTCAAAGAGGAGCGAGCCGTCAACGTCCCGTCCGCGTCCCGGTCCAGTAGTTGATCCCAAGTGCATCCACGTGGCGAGGTCGTGGGTGGGTGTGCGAGCGCGCGCCAGCGAACCTGTGCATGCGCAAGTACGTAATTCGTTCTCGTTCGCGTCAAACTCTCAATATTTACGACCGGTAGCAACGTTATCAGACCTTTCTTCTCTTCACACACTCGCGCAATTCAACTCTGCGAACTTCGCACACTATTTGATGTAACTTTCTACTCGGTGTAAAACGTATAGCCTGATATGGGATATACAATTTTCAGTTATAATTCGGTGGTTACATCAAGTAGATCTCTTTAACACTGAAAACTTTGCAGGTTTGCACACTATTTGATGTACGTATCTTCCTACTCGGTGTAGCCTAATATAGGAAATGCAATGTATTATAAGTCGGTGGTTAAATAAAATAGCTGTCTTTTCCACTTTATGAACTTTGTATGTTTTCACACTATTTGATGTAAGTTCCGGCTTAGTGAAGCTTGTATAAGATTAGTGATACAATGTATTCAGAGTCGTGAGTTACATCAAATAACTCTCTTTAACTGGGAACTTCGCAGGTTTTCACACTATTTGATGTAAGTTCCGACTTGATGTAACTTGTAGGCCTATAATATTGGTACTGTATTACAGTGTATTCTGGAGTCGGGAGTTACATCAAATAGCGTATTCCGAGTCGGGAGTTACATCAAATAGCGTATTCCGAGTCGGGAGTTACATCAAATAGCTATCTCCAACACTGGGAACTTGGCGCACTGCTTCTCAATTTACGTAGGGCACGGCACGCTCCTGTGCGTGTGTGTGACCGACCCCGTGATCAAGTTTACCCCGATGGGAAATTTCAAATCAACTGCTGCCGGACTGACCTCGCCCCTATTGAAATCCGATCCGATCTCTCGTTATTGATGGACCCGAACAAATAGGATTCTGTAGCAGACTGGTCACTTGATTCGTTTGATCATCTCACCGTCAAAAATTTGTTGTTCGTGTGATTGAAGTATAATTACTTTGGTTTTGTGAGTGTTTGATAGATGAGACCATCACCTAAAACTTGAAATTACTTGTTCTTCAACATCAATTATTTTAGTTGTTTATCCTGTTCATGTTGATCCTGTTCATGTTGTTGTTCCTGTTCATGTTGTTGATATTGAATTCTTGTGGGAGTTTGATGATTGTGAAACAGAAAAATTGAGTATATCATCAATATTGTTATGGAATTCAACAGTGTCTGACGACCTTGAGATAGTAGGACGACAAGGATGGACAAGGTGGGGATGGGGAGGCTTTGTGTCAACAAACAAGCGCATTGTTGTGTAAACAAAAGACTCATCCAGAACGTTCTCGAAGTGATTATGCCAGAACCTTCTAGCATTCTCTTGTTTATTCTTAGAAGCCTATATATTCAGAATGTTTGGCTTTACAAGGCAGTTCCTATTCAAGTGTTCAAAGATTGTGTCAGCCGTATTGTGTGATAGACGAACCAGACGTTGTATATAGACACTCTATAGTTATATTCATTCTGTCAGTTCTTATTTCTTCTAATCAGTGTAACGTGATAAAGACTGTTCTCATTTCTTAATTCAGTGCAGTGTTAATCTTAGTAGAATTTGTATTGTGAAACGTTATAAACTCTTGTGCTATCTTCTGTTCCGTTATAGTTTATCTTTTTCTAGTGTGTTATAGTAGTGTAATTAATAAAGTTAATCAGTATAAATTGCCTCAAGTCTTTTATTATAGTGGAAACCCGTAACAATTGGTGTCAGAAGTTCGGATGTAGCTATTGATTGAGGCAATTTTATGAACTAGTACCTTTGCAAAGTGAACTATTATTTTCAATTGATTGAACCATTATTTTTGTGTGTGAACTTTATCATTGTGTATAAACTTTATCTTCAAGTGAGTGAACTGTGATCTTCAAGGGTGATTGTGTGAACATCTTTGTGTGTTAACTTTATTCTCCAAGAGTGAACGTTAGTCTTCTGTAGATAATTGTGAACTGTGTAATATTTGTGGAACGTGAACTGAAATGGCAGGGAAAGGTGCGAAGCTCACGAGTTTAAAAGTAAATCAACTGAAGCAAGAGCTGGAGGAGCGAGAACTGGATACAAATGGGGTAAAATCTGTCTTACAAGATAGACTCGGGAAGCACTGCTGGCCGAGGGTCAGGACCCAGATACCTATGTGTTTGAAACAGATTCGGGAGCTCTGGTGAGTACATTGGAGAGTAAATTTGAATTGTTTGAAAGTAAAATGGAAGAAAATAAGTCAGCTTTGACAAATTTGGAGAGTAAAATAGAAGAAAATAAAACATCATTGGAGAGTAAATTTCAATTGGTTGAAAGTAAAATGGAAGAAAATAAGTCAGCTTTGACAAATTTGGAGAGTAAAATAGAAGAAAATAAAACATCATTGGAGTGTAAATTTGAATCTTTGAAAGAAACATTTGAGGGGAAACTACAAGAGAATAGTAAAATTTTGGAAGATAAATTTGAAACAAAACTTAAAAGCATAGAGGATAAATTTGATAAGAAGATTAAAGAGCTGCAAAATAATGACACTAGTGGGACAAGGGCAGCCTTGAAAGTGGATGATAATGCTTATCAAATTGAGAAGGATACTTCAGTAAATGAATGCAATGTGCCTATTACCATGCCAAATTATCATGGTGGACTACCAACATTTGATGGAAAGACTCCATGGGAAGATTACCATACCTTGTTAGATGTGTATGCCGACAGATATGGATGGACACCAGAAGCAAAGGCTGATAATTTGTGCCTATCACTGGGGAGATGCACTGTCAGTACTTCAGACAATTCCAAAGTCTGACAGACGCAACATTGGTGAACTGTTAAAGCGCATGGAAATGAGATTTGGCCACCGACACATGTATCAACTACACCGTTCAGAATTGAGGAACAGAATCCAGAAGCCAAATGAGTCGCTTCAGGAATTTGAAGCTGACATAGCTCGCTTGGTGAGGATTGCCTACCCAGCATCAGGGGATGATGAAATGAAGGAGAGTATGGCAGTTGATAGATTCCTGGATGGTCTACGTGAGCCAGAAACCCAACAAGCTGTTAAACTGGCTCGTCCTCAAACACTCAGTGAGGCATTAACTCAGGCCTTGGAATTTGAAGCTGTGACACAATCAGTGAGGAGCCATGCACGTGTTCGTTCAGTATCAGGGGAAGATAGCCATGAGGAGTTGGTGGAGGAAATAATGAAGAGGATTTTGGGAAAAATTGAAGACTGCAAAGAAGGAGATAAGGTGTTGGGGCTGTGGAGAGAGAGGTCATCTACAAAACAAATGCCCAAAGAAGTCAATGTCTGACAAGAAGCAGGAAAACTAAAAGGGTTGATGAAAAGGCTACCATCAACCTGTAGGCAAGAGGCCCCAGGTTCAGGAGCAGTTGTTGCAATGTTGTCAGATAGACCAAAAAGTCTACATACATGGAAAAGTCAATGGATCAACTCGAAAGACTACTAATTGACACTGGAGCCACTATGACAATAATAAACTATAGCACAGTGACTGATCGACAAGGCATATCACCAACAACCTGGAGGTTGAGAACTGCTACAGGGGAGGCTGTCAGTGTCTACGGAGATGATTGCCACTTTTGATATTGGTAAATCAAGGTTCAGACATCGAGTGTTAGTGGCAAAAGTTAGTGAAGACATCATACTAGGTTTGGATTTCCTACGTGAACATGGACTGAAACTAGAGAAGAAGAAGAATACAGTGACCATTGGTGAAGAAGAAGTTGTGCTACTACCTACAGAAGACTGTACAGCGCAGGTGCGGCTATTAGAGGACATCACCATACCAGCAAGGAGCCAGATTGTGACCCAAGCAAGGACAACAAAAGACATTACTGAAGGAATGAATGCAATATTGGAACCAGTAGTTCTTGAAGAGGAGCTTGGACATGGTGTTCTAGTGGCCAGAACTTTGTTTCTCACCAGCTCAGTGTTCCCTGTCCGCTTGATGAATGTGAATAGCTATGGAGTCACCTTGAAAGGGGCAGTGTGCTGGGACATTGTTCACCTGTAACAGCAGTGGTCCATCAAGTACAATCAACACAGTCAAAGAAGAAGAAACTTCCTGAGAAACTACGGAACTTTGTAGAGGAATCTTGTCAGGACTTGAACCAGGACCAGAAAAAGGATGTGAAGGATTTAATAACCTCCTACCAAGATATCTTTGACATTGGAGAAGGAACAAAAGGAAGGACCAACATTGTCCAACACACAATAGACACAGGAGATGCCAAACCCATTCGCCAGAACCCCCGAAGACTTCCATTTGCTAAACGAGAAGAAGCCAGAAAAATCATCAAGGAGATGGAGAGTGAAGGAATCATTGAATCATCAAATAGCCCTTGGACATCACCAGTGGTGCTTGTGAAGAAGAAGGATGACACACTTCGGTTTTGTGGACTACCGTCTTCTGAATGATGTCACCAAGAAGGACAGTTACCCCACCCCGTATTGATGACACACTGGATAGCCTGGAAGGTTGCAAGTTGTTTTCAACTCTGGATTTGAAAAGTGGATACTGGCAAGTTGGACTGGAAGACAAAGCAAAGGAGAAGACAGCATTTTCAATTGGGGAAGGACTCTGGCAGTTTACTGTGATGCCTTTTGGTTTGTGTAATGCTCCAGCCACTTTTGAGAGACTAATGGAAAGTGTGTTGAGGGGACTCTCATGGGAAACATGTTTGGTTTACCTGGATGACATTATTGTTTTGGGCAAGTCTTTCCAAAATCACATGAAGAACCTGAAGGAAGTATTTCAGAGGCTGAGGCAGGCAAACTTGAAACTGAATCCTAAGAAGTGCAACCTGTTCAAAAGACAAGTGAATTACCTGGGACATGTGGTTTCTGACAAGGGAGTGTCCATGGATCCTGAGAAAGTATCAGCTATTACAAACTGGCCTGTGCCTAAGGACAAATCGGAAGTACGAAGTTTTCTTGGCCTTTGTGCATATTATCGGCAATTTGTGATGGGTTTCTCTGGGATAGCCAAGCCACTAACAAATTTGACAGAGGAGAGGCGCACCTTCATCTGGGATAAAGACTGTCAGCAGGCATTTGACACACTGAAGGAGGTTCTCAGCCAAGCACCTATTCTGGTTTATCCCAAATCAGAAGGCAAGTTCATCCTGGATACTGATGCCAGCAACTCAGCTATCGGTGGAGTACTCTCACAGGAACAAGATGGAGAGGAGAAGGTTATTGGATACTTTAGCAAAGTCCTTTCAAAACCTGAGCGCAACTACTGTGTCACAAGGAGAGAACTGTTGGCGGTAATGAAGTCAATCAGCCACTTCCATAAGTACCTGTATGGGCGTCATTTCCTGTTACGAACTGATCATGCATCCCTGACATGGCTTCTACGATTCAAATCTCCAGAGGGACAAGTTGCCAGATGGATTCAACACCTGCAAGAATATGACTTCAAATCCATCCACCGAGCTGGAAAAAGTCATCAGAATGCTGATGCTCTCTCTAGAAGACCCTGTGACCAGGACTGCAAGCACTGCTCACGCCAGGAAGGGAAGGAAGCAGTTGCTAACAGGATAACTGTAGCTACAGACTACTGGGGAGGAGATGAAATGCTGAAGGACCAGGAAGAGGATCCTGATTTGAAACACCTGTGGGCTTGGAAGCGTTCTACTCAAGGAAAACCTAGCTGGCAGGAAGTAGCACCGTTATCACCACATGTTAAGACCCTCTGGGCACAATGGGAGTCAATTGTGGAAGATGGGGGAATCTTGAAGAGGGTGGTGGAGAATGCTGCTGGTGATCAGAAAAGACTGCAAATCATTGTACCAAGGAAAAGAGTTCCTGAAGCATTAAAACAGCTACATGATGGAGTCTCTGGTGGGCATTTTGGAGTGCATAAGACCCCTGGAAAAGGTACGAGAGAGGTTCTACTGGCCAAACTCAAAAGAGGATGTCAAGAACTGGTGCCGGAATTGTGCAGTATGTGCATCTGCCAATGGCCCTATGCCTAGAAAGAGAGCCCCTATGCAGAAATACAATGTAGGTGCTCCATTTGAACGCATAGCCATTGACATAGCTGGGCCATTCCCAATTACTGATGGTGGGAATAAATACATCCTGGTTGCTATGGATTACTTCAGCAAATGGGTAGAAGCCTATGCCTTGCCAAATCAAGAGGCAGTTACTGTAGCTGATGTATTGGTGAAGGAGTTCTTCAGTCGTTTTGGCATACCATTGGAGTTACATTCAGACCAAGGAAGAAACTTTGAATCTGCTGTATTTTCTCGGATGTGTGACGTGTTGGGAATCAACAAGACCAGGACAACACCACTGCACCCCCAATCAGATGGAATGGTTGAGCGAATGAACAGGACTATGGGAAAATACCTATCAAAGGTGGTATCCGGACATCAACGGGACTGGGACCAACACCTGCATTTCTTCCTGATGGCATACCGAAGCGCAGTTAATGAGACTACAAGGATGACTCCAGCAAGAATAGTGTTTGGGCGAGATATACGACTACCCTGTGACTTGGAGTGTGGATGCAAACCTGGGGAGGACTTGGAACAAGAAGACTACACCAGCAAGCTCCGGAAGCAGATGGATGAGATTCATGCAACCGTCCGCACAAACATCCAGGTCACCAGTGACATGATGAAGCAGCGCTATGACATTAAGGCCAACCATGGAGGATACCAGGCTGGTGACATGGTATGGTTGTACAATCCTCAACGACGTCGTGGATACTCTCCCAAGTTGCAAACCTCCTGGGATGGACCTTATGAGGTGGTCACAAGGATCAACGATGTGGTCTACAGGATCAAGAAACCAAGAGGTACTCCACGCATTGTTCATTTCAACCGACTGGCGCCTTATCATGGAGACAATGCTGCAAGGGGAGTTCAAGAGGTGAAGGCTCTTCATCCTGCCATCTCTGATTTTGAAAGATTCATGGCCAACCTAGGGATGTCACTAGAAGAAGGAAATGTCGCCATCAGTCACCGGGACTTATTCACCCTACCAAAGAGCTATGCCTTGGCACATTGCATTGCTAGGAATGTGGGAGCTTCAAGAGGAATTGCTACAGTATTCAGGACAAAGTTTGGAAGATTGGATGAATTGAATCTCCAGAATCCAGCTGTGGGGAAAGCACTTCATCTTCAGGATCAGAATCAACATCTATTCTATTTGGTGACAAAAGACCAACCCCAGCAGGAGTCAACATATCAGGCTTTGTGGCAAAGTCTGATGCATCTACGAACTCACCTTCAATTCCTGGGAGTGAAGCAGCTGGGGATCCCAAGACTGGGCTGTGGCTATGACAGATTGGACTGGAATATTGTGAGACCAATGATTGGAAGAATTTTCAAGGACACTGGAATCAACGTCACCTGTTGCGTCTTCAACCCATGGGCGGTTACACAAGTTGATCCATTGGTGCCGGCTTCTACTGTTTGCACTTCCAGAATGGATCTGGACTGTTCTGGGACAGAACAGTTTTAAGGAGGGGGCAGTGTTATGGAATTCAACAGTGTCTGACGACCTTGAGATAGTAGGACGACAAGGATGGACAAGGTGGGGATGGGGAGGCTTTGTGTCAACAAACAAGCGCATTGTTGTGTAAACAAAAGACTCATCCAGAACGTTCTCGAAGTGATTATGCCAGAACCTTCTAGCATTCTCTTGTTTATTCTTAGAAGCCTATATATTCAGAATGTTTGGGTTTACAAGGCAGTTCCTATTCAAGTGTTCAAAGATTGTGTCAGCCGTATTGTGTGATAGACGAACCAGACGTTGTATATAGACACTCTATAGTTATATTCATTCTGTCAGTTCTTATTTCTTCTAATCAGTGTAACGTGATAAAGACTGTTCTCATTTCTTAATTCAGTGCAGTGTTAATCTTAGTAGAATTTGTATTGTGAAACGTTATAAACTCTTGTGCTATCTTCTGTTCCGTTATAGTTTATCTTTTTCTAGTGTGTTATAGTAGTGTAATTAATAAAGTTAATCAGTATAAATTGCCTCAAGTCTTTTATTATAGTGGAAACCCGTAACAATATTATTTTCTTGTTAAACAATAATGTGCCAATGTAATTGATGTGCTGGTGTGCAATTCCTTTATCCTTATAAGCGTTTATTTATTGGGAATGCCATTCGAAAAAATAAAAACTCAGCATCAATACTCCAGTTCTCCAATACTCCAATAATGCTGTTAAAAACCAGTTATTTGTTGTTCATTGCTTCCTTGATTAACATATCTATTATAATTGCATAAAGTTGAGAATTCCAATATTGATGAACTGGAACCAGAAAAAACCTCATTATTAATTTTTTTTTATTGTCCAGCATTAACAATATTTATGGTTAATAAATATTAACCACTGTCCAGTTCATATGTTAGAACTCCAATTAAATCTCGAAGAATAATAATTACTACATTTTCAATTAAGAACTGATTATAACAATTTGGAAAGATAACCTACTTCTTTATTCGTTATAATAATTATTAACGTGATGAGATATATGAGCTTCTTGTAAGAGCCTTGCTTTATTTCTTGGTATGAACTTATTCCAACAGCATGATATTACTCCATCCATCTTTAAATTTATTGCTAATTGTAATGGAAATCTGAGAAGTTGGGGTGTGCACGAAATACGGAATGCTACACAAAATAGATTATGGGGATTGTTTTTCCAATAATATCAAGAAGAAAATATAAGAGGAATGTGATTTTCTCTGTCTGCACGGCCCGTAAAAATGAAATATAAACCATTTTCTCTACTGTAATCGCCCTATACAAAATGCATATTCGTTGAAGTCAAGCTGTAATCCTATTTGTGTTTTATTCGCTATTTTGGCAGGACTGTATCCATTCAGAACAAAGATGGTCAATGGTGCGATTTATTTTCATACCCGCTCTTTTTACTCAAATCCCTTTTTCCGTATTTACCCAGCAGAGTAGTTTCAAAGCGAATTCACTTTCGGATTCAGTCAAAGAGGAAGATTAACTGTTATGAAAGGGATTTAGGACTGCACTGCTTCATACAAACCATTACTGCGTTATGGTTATGGAAGGCTCTTACCAAAGTACAATGACAATGCGCATAAAAAAAATTCAATATCTCGAGTGATTTAAAAAATACATTAGTAACATTAATATACTGTATCAATCATATCGGAGTGAACTGAGAAGAAGTAGTAAAAGTATTCTTAAATAGATTTTCATAAACTCCATCTATCTTATAAATAAATGAATAAATCAAATACCCTTTTTTTAAAACTTGAAAAGTATTATTTTTCACAGACATGTTTTTTAATGTATTCATCAAATATTTTAAATAGCCCCAAGTTTAAACTTTTATTATCAAATAATGGGTGAACTCCATCTATACTATGAAAAAATAAACTATTATATTCTGTTAGGAACTGATTTTGATGCTATTGGCTAGTTTGGCTAGTTTGGCTTGTATTTTTATATGACCATTTATCTTGTTCCACCTCCCACTCCCGGTGTTAAAAGTGGGAGTGAGACAGTTCGTCCAATCACAGAGCTTTATCGTAGTCTAGTTTAGGCTCCGCCCATTGGTATTCGAAGAAAGCCATTTTCTTGTTCTTGACATCCGTCCGTATCTCATTTTTTTTTGGAAGAGAACGGTGAAAGAGCTTTCTCTCAAATTATTTGATACTAGCCGGCAGGCTCGCTTCGCTCGTCTTCTCCGCCAAGCCAGGGGGCTCCGCTCCCTGGACCCCCGACAGTATAGGCAGTGTAAGTGAGTCAAACAGGCTCGCTTCGCTCGCCTGCAAAACCTCTGTCAGTGACAGTTGAGACAAAACGCTCGCTCTCGCCTGCAAATTCCGTTCAGAAGGGATTCAAAATTTATTTCAGCATTTCTACACCTGATCTGGACCTGTTCACCTAATTTCAACATTTTCTACCGATTGGTTCTCGAAAAAATGAAGAAAACGTTGAAAAACTATAGAAAAACTAAAATAATTGGCGTATCCTTGAAAATTTTTTAAAATCCGTTCTTAGTGCGCATCTAAACGTCCAACTGAACATGCCTGCCAAATTTGAACGCATTCGGTTCAGTGGATTTTTAGTTCTGGTGATGAATGAATGAACGAATGGATGAATCAGTCAGTGCCATTTCGCTTTTATATATAGAGATTGAATATCACTGACAAGTACTGTATTTAATTTCGAAAAGGAGAAAGTACATTCTACTTTTCAGTATAACTAATCAGATAGGAACGGAGAGAATAGAAATAACTTCTTCTCTAATACTCATTCCTATTATAGATCCAAAAATGGTATTAAATTTTAGGAAATAATTGGCAGATTGTTATTTCTGATATTATTTGATCTTGGAATTCAATTTTTATTGGTATATCAATAAAAAATTATCTTATGAATCATAATTCAAAAATTTTCATCATTTAATACCCCGCAACTCATCACTTTAGAAATGATTCTACCCCGTCAAAGAGGCGTATTGCTTGTTTATGAAGCTAAAATACATGAAAATCTTGAATCCAATTCCGAAATAGCTTACGATATTGGATTGGGGCAATCAGATATACGCTTTGCGTTCACTTCCCATCGTTTGATCTCAATATTTGATCAGCAGCAATCGTTTTCTATCTAGATTACTGTTTGATATAACTCGAAACAAATGAAAACAGCACTGATTCAAACTGAATCAGCAAGAGATGCAATTCTGAGAAGTCGACTCGTGGTGAATGAAGCTAGGAATTCTCAGGAGAAATTTAGCAGCTAGGTTTGGCTCACATTGTTGAAGTACCTAATTCCGTTGTGAATTACGTTCACAAAATTGGCCAGATACCAATCCCTGAGACGTTTTGCAGCCGTCAATTGAGTAGCAGTAGAGCCTATATAGAAGTAATCGACGCACTTTTGGCATTGGAAAGCCAAACAATGTTGAAAGATGTATCTGTTCCACGGAGTTCTTTCAATTTCTTAAAGAATAATTGTAAAACAGTTTTTTGTCACTTTATTCTATTGAATCTATTCACTTGAAGTACATTTAGCCTACAATAGATAAATAAATAAATAAATAAATAAATAAATTTTATTTACTCAAGAATTTGTTACACAAACATGGAGTATTGTCAGAATATATTTTCAGTTTCAGACCTCAATAGATTTCAGATCAGTCTTATAGTTTTAGAAACATAACATTTCTAGTTGAAAGCTCTAATCAATATCAAAAGTTGTCACAAAATAAAGTAAATGGCTCAGATAATATTGCAAACAGATAACATAGCCAGAATTTATATCACAGTAAACAAGAAACATACATTTAGAACATCTATATCACAGTTCAATGAAAAATCACAGCCTACATGTCAAACTCAGCTTCATTTAGAAACTCAACAACAGAATAGAATGGTTTCATCTCAAACCATTTTTGAAGTCTACTCTTATATTCATTGTAAGGAGCAATTCTTACATTGAGAGGCAACCTATTATATAATTTTATACCACCAACAAGCCAGTGATCTTGTGTCTTTTTAAGTCTACACCGAGGGACATTAATAATATGACTAGGTCTCACATTAAAGCTGTGCAAAGAGCCACGTTCATCATAGTTTAAAATGGTTTTCTTAACATGTATTAAAGCTGTTAATATGTACAGGCTGTGAACAGTCAATAATTTCAATTGTATAAAAAGAGGTTGACAAGATTCTCTGGGACCCTTTCCCAACATAGCTCTTAAAGCTCGCTTTTGACAAATTAGAATTTCTTTTACAGAGGAAGAATGGCCCCATAGTTTAAGACCATATTCTATGTGACACTGAAACAAAGCTATGTACACAGTTCTCAATTTATCTAGAGGAATAGTGTCTCTAAGTTTCCGGAGAGCATAAGTAACTCTAGACAATTTATTACAAACACCATTCACATGAGATTTCCAGTCCAATTTTGAGTCAAGATGGATCCCAAGAAGTTTTACAAATGGTACCTGATTGGTGAGTCCACCCCTTAGACCACAGATAATTCGTTGAGTTTTTGTCTCATTGAGAAGCAGCCCGTTTTCAGAAAACCATGATGCTGTCTGTTGAAAAGAATCATCTTCAACCTGCTTCAACATCTGCAGATCAGCATGACTTGAGATTAGTGTTGTGTCATTGGCGTAGAGTACTGTTCTGCAGGGGACGCTTGATGGCAGGTCATTGATCATACAGAGGAAGAGAAAAGGTCCCAGAACAGATCCTTGGAACGCCGAATTCAACTGCCCTTGTATCAGATGTTGTGTTGCAGCAGCTAACAAACTGTTGTCTACCACTCAGATAGGATTCAAGCAGCCTCAGTGATTCATTCCGGATACCATATCTCTTCAATTTGGACAATAAAATACGATGTGATACGCAGTCAAATGCTTTTGTTAGATCACACAGAGTCAGTTGAGTGAATTCACTTCTTTCAAATGATGACAAAACACACTTGACAATGTCCTCAACAGCCATTGTTGTAGATTTCCCCCGTCGAAAACCAAACTGACTCTCTGATAACAGGTTATTCGCTTCAAAATAGTCAACCAATTGCAGAAACAATACATATTCAAATAGTTTTGAGAGAATTGGGACTATGCTAATAGGTCTGTAATTCTCAACCATAGATCTATCCCCTTTTTGGTGAACTGGTATCACTTTTGATATTTTAAGACAATCTGGGTAGTGGCACTCCTTTATACTCTGATTGAATAATATTGTAAGTGGTGAAATAATAAAATAAATTATTTTCTTCAGAATGAAATTTGAAAACCCATAAATGTCAACACTTCTTGAGTTTGAAAAAGTATTCACAGCCCTTAAAACATCATTCTCACTTACTTCACACCATCTGAAACGACACTCAACATTTATATTGTTCTCTGGAACATCAGTCATTTGTTGAACATTTCCAGTAATTGCTGCTACCGAGTCTAAGAAAAAATTGTTCAGATTATTAGGGTGTATCTCTATTTTATTACAGTTGTAGGCTTTTGTTTCCTGTTTAACCAGTTGCCAGACAGTTCGACATTTATTAGAAGAATTTATTATAAGTTCACCAAATGCAGATTTTTTAGCCTCGATTATTTTCTTTTTGTAGAGCTTATTTAGTGACACATAAGCTTGTTTATCCTGTGGGGAGCTAGTAATTTTGAAGACACTGAAGAGAAAAAGAATTTGTTCTTTGATGGCTCCTAGTTCAGCAGTAAACCACACATTTTTTCTAGCCAATTTCTTCTGTCTCTTTCTGAGAGGAAAACAATATTCTAATTTATTTTTCATGTGTAGAATGAATTGATGAAAAGCTACAGATGATACAGATCCCATAACAGCTAACCAATCAGTTTGCAGAAGTTCCATGTAGAATAAATTCAGATTCGTTTGACTATATTGTCTTGTAAAAATAGTTTTATCATCACATACCTCCTCACTCCTGGGTACTTTTATTTCCATTATTATTGAAAGATGATCAGCAATGCAAAGATCCTTCACCTCAACATTGTAGTGCGTTTGGTCAAGGCTGGTGAAAATGTAGTCAAGACATGACGTCCCTCTAGTAGGAGAAAAACCTGAAGGAAACAAATTGTAAGATCTTAATAATGTCAAAACATATTGTGATTTTGAGTCATTCACCCATAGATCAACGTTGATATCAGTTGCAATAAGAAGATTAGCATTATTTCTGCTCAAGTAATGAAGAATATTTTCAAAACATTCAAGAAAGTTTTTGAAATCACCATTTGGGGAACTATATACTGATACCAGGATAATGTTCATATCACATATTAATACAGCACATGCCTCGCAATGCTTTTCAGAGCAAAATTGATCAACGTGAAGCTCCTTAAACTTGACATTTTTCTTCAACATAATACACGATCCACCATTTTTGAAAACAGAACGGCTGAAAAAAGCACCAATTATGTAATCTTCAGGAACATGCAACGCTATCTCATCTGCATGCAACCAATGTTCACACATACACAAGTAGTCAGGTTTTTCTGTATGACACACAATCTCAAGTTCTGTATTTTTATTACGTAGACACTGCATATTCATGTGAATCAATTTAAGAATGTAACTGGTGACAGAGCTATTATTATCAGATTTCTTGATCTCATTCGATTTGTATTCTACGTCAATCTCCCTCCATCAGGGTAGGTCTTAAAAACCACCGGTCAATTCAGATCTAGGCCTAGCAGCTCTGAACTTTTTTACAATACATCCCTGAGGCCATAAATTGGGATGCATGAGTTCAGTTGCCAATTCAAATGGAACTCCAACTTTAAAAGAACTATAGGTATTGTACTTTGTGTTGATTTTTTCACAAATAAAGTTTGATGACTCCTTCAAGTTTTTGAGATGAGAAATAACTGCATTTGTTTCAACTGAAGAATCAAATCCCGAGACAAATAACCAGAACAACTTCTTAGCTACCTTCAAAGGTCCACTCTCATTGGCTTCCATAGTTCCACGAATAACTCTATTTCTCCAACTTCTACTGTCACCAGATCCATTGTGATCTACATTTTTCTTTTTCTTATCAGGTCCTTGATGAAAATATCTCTCAGAATTATTAACTGAATCAAATCTATTTGATGCCTGTTGTTTATTATTAATTTTATAATTGCCCACCTGTTGTTGAGTATTCCTAGTTTGATGTAGTTTCCTGTTTGCATCTCGTTTTCTCTTGTTTACAACTTCACTCCATTGCATTTCGTTTGAAGTGCCATTTGCTAAAATATTTTCTCCAAGTCGTCAACAAAAACTGATTGCGATTTTTCATAATTTTCATTAACATCGCTACCAGCAGAATCACGAACATAGGTTATGTCATCATTACAATGTTTATCATCGTCAAGTCGATTTGTGTCAATCATCGATGGCGTGTTTCCTACTAGGTCGATCTTAATAATCGACTTTCTTCGAATAGTCGATTTATTGCGATTGCGTCTGTTCTCACAAGCACCATCAAGTCCATCATTCACTTTCAAATTCAAACTGTCAGTTTTACACAGAACATGTTCAGGATAGTCAGTAGAGTTTAGAAATGTTTTAAATTTCACGTCAATCAAAGATTCAAGCCTTTCGAAAAGTTCATCATTAAAAGAGTTGATTTTGTCCAATTTTGTGTCCATTTTACTCACCTTCTCAGATAGAGATAAAATTTCGTCAATATTAATGTTCTGTTTTTTCACTTCACCTAACCTCTCTTCACAGACTCCACAATGCCATTTCACATCGTTACCAAGAGCTTGAATTCCTTCATATTTTTCTTTTGAAAGTTTAACACACTTGGAATGAAACCATTTCTCACAGAACAAATCACAAAATATAGCTTCTACATTTTTTCCTTGATATAGTATAGATTGATATAGTAGTCTATTATTACATTCAAATTTGCAGTTCTCGTCATCTTACATTTCATCTTCATTTTGTTACACGATCACTATGAACGTACCCTTGGGTTATATGGCGACTACCTTCGGGTCTCCCCACCAATGAAAGCCGAACGCAACTAATTATAAATCGATTACCCACACACAAAGCCTAAAGGTCATGTGAGCTTCACCCTCGCCAAAATTTATTACTCGAGTATACTTTCCGAATAGTTTTATTTTATGTTTTACTATACAGTAGTATATGTTTGTGTTACAGGATGGCTAGGCGCGATGTCGACAGCGGTGGCTCTGCTGGTGTCTCCGGTGACAATTGCGTTCTGCCGCCGCAAGTCGACGCGGCTGACAGCAGTGATGGGCGGCCTCGTCACGGCGCTCGGCTGTCTCTTCACCTCGTTCGCCTCACAGTTCCATCAGCTGTTCTTCAGCTATGGCGCTGTTGTCGGTGAGTAGGCCCTACTGTGTACGGCAGAACTATATTTACTAGTCGTACCTTTGCGAGATGTAACCTATTTTAGGAAGTGTCAATTGTAATTGAGAATGGGGCAGCTGCAGCAGAAGTTAGCTGGAAACTATCGACTCCAGCGCTCTCCAATCTGTACTATTCATGAACTAATCCAGGAATTAATCCGATAGCCTACGCTAAATAATGATAATAATAATCCTGGACCTTCATTTCATGCTTATTTGACAGAGGTACTGAAAGTTGTAATAATTATAACTAAAATTCCAATGTTTATTTCTGATGGAATAAATTGGCAAACAAGAATATACCAGAATGAAAGAGTGAATCGCTTAGCTTTAGACAACTAGTACACTTCTTGTACACTCTGGCCGCGTTTCTTCAGCTGCCCTACAATGAATAAATTGTAATGGAGAATTCTGAATTGGTATTGAGAATTCTTAATTTGTAATTGAGAATTCTGAATTTGTAATTGAGAAAACATCAGATGGGATGGGAATGAGAACAGTCAATCGAATCTGCGAACTTATCAATATTGTAATTCGAACAGAGAATCGTATTTCATAAGAAAATTTGGAATTGAGAGCTGTCAGTTGTGATTGAGAGAATGTCAGTATAGTAGTAGTTGGGAAAAAATAATGAGAACCCTGCTGATCTTGTTTTTTGATCGCTTTCATAATATGATAGATTTCTAATTTAACTTAAAGGTAGGATTCCCAGCTCGAGACACCGGCTCTAGCTGCGCTGCTCTAGTCATCACAACTCTATCCACATAACTATATTATATTAAAGTTCACTCTGTTATTAGGGCTACCAGTATATAATACAAGAATGTGTAATCACAGACTTGTGATTTATGTATAAACTTGAATATTGAAAAATAAATGAAAATCAAATACCCTTTTTAAAACTTTAAAATTATTAAAACACAGACATGTTTCGGGACATTAGCCCATTATCAATGTTTTATCCACATTGATAATGGGCTAATGTCCCGAAACATGTCTGTGTTTTAATTTTAAAGTTTTTAAAAGGGTATTTGATTTTCATTTATTTTTCAATCATTTTAAATAGCCTTAAGTTTTAAAGTTCAGTTTTCATACTTGAATATGTACGAGTAAGTCAATAGATAGTGAAATTCACTTGAAAATTACTTAGAAACTTAGAAAGGGTCAATTTCACTATTTATTGATTTATTATACATTAGTAGCCGTATAATAACAAAGAGAACATTTATATAATATAGTTATGGGCAAAGAGTTTAGATGGCTAGAGTCTTGTGTATTTTCTTGTATAGTGTAGCAGATTACATCGAATGGCAAATACAGTAGCTTATATTATGCTCAGCTCTCACTTATTTTTCATGATAATGATAGGGACATAGTCACCTCCAATCTCAATGATCTAGGTGAAAACAAGGGAGGAATTATTGAATACGAAATATTGTCAATTTTACTGGAAGCTTAAAACTAGGATGCTAGTCAATCACAGTAATTGTTTTTACATCCGAACTGATCTATTGCAATTTTGGAAGTTTATTAATTATATTTTGTGTAACGTCATTCATTAAAAAAGTATACTTTTAATAACTCCTCCCTGATAGCACAAACAGCTGAGGTCCAGCTGGTTTCCAGCTTGAATGTTCCATTCAACAAGCTGGATTCAAACTTGTAACTTACAGTCTAAAAGCTGTAGTACAGCTTGATTCAAGTTAAGAAGTTACCACGTTTCAAGCTGTTTGCAAAGCTTGAAAGTTCAAGCTGGAATCAAGTTTAATCATCCAAGCTTAAAAGTTCAAGCTGGAATCAAGGTTGATTCTAGCTTGAAACAAGCTGGACTGTAGCTGAAACATTTAAGGTTGATTTTGAGAATAAAAATTCAAGCTCGTTACAAGTTTAAAACTTCCAGCTTGATTTCTTACAACCTGTTACAAGTTTGAATTGGGCTGGTTTGATCAAACTGGAACTTCCAATTCGAAATCCACTTAATTTACAGCTTGAAATAAGCTTACCTGCTATTTGGGCTGCACTTGCTTGAATAATGAATATATCTCATTGATTTAATTATCATTATTATTATTATTTCAGGTGTGGGTGTCAGTATGACAAGAGATTGCTCAACTCTAATGGTAGCTCAGTACTTCAAGAGGAGGAGAGAATTCGTAGAGATATTTATAGTGTCCGGTAGTGGCCTTGGTATTGCCATCATGTCTGTTTTCATTAAGGGTGCCATAAGGTTGGTAATAGCATTCATCAGATAATGATATTTTAATCAACTTATGACTTTATAAATAGGTTAATAAATTTCACAATTTATATGTTCATATGAATTTCACATCAATTTAAATTTCATATGTTCTTTGACAACAATTAATATTTTAAATGTAGGTTGAATATCTTTGTTGGAGTAAGATAAAACTTAGTTTGACAACTCATCCTGAGAAATTGAAGTAGTTGTTGAGGTAGGCGAATGATATGACAACATAAGTATTTCTTAATAATTCTAAATTTCTGTCGTTCATTGAAATTTAACCAGCTAGTTCATTTATTAGAAAATGGAAATTTCTCAACTCAATAACAATTTACAAAATTGATATTCCCAGTCTCTCACGAACGTGAT
Organism: Sogatella furcifera; assembly: GCA_017141385.1. NCBI lineage: Eukaryota > Metazoa > Arthropoda > Insecta > Hemiptera > Delphacidae > Sogatella > Sogatella furcifera. The sequence goes on along the minus strand of CM029552.1, from coordinate 23,275,581 downwards.
ATTCTTAGTTGCTATTTCTATTTTTACTATTTGCACAGTCTATTGTATGAAGTTATAGAATAATTTCTTCATTACATTTTCTAGCTGACTATTAATGAATTATATGATCAAACACAGAATATTTTCTCACAATAAAACATTTTATGTTCCATATTTAGGTCTAGAAAGTATTGTGCTCCTACAAAAAATTATTATACTGTAATTCTATCAAGCTAATTGAAATTATTAATAAGCTTAAAAACTTAGTAGATACTAATGACTTCCACTTTTACAACAGTACTCACGATTTTTATGCTTGTTGGACGCGTTTCGTGGCACTGAACCACATCTTCAGCGTACAAGGAGTAACTAGATACTGAGGTCTTGCAGGTCTGAGAATTTGGGATATGTGGATAGTGGGTGGTGGACGCTGCAGATGTGGCTCAGTGCCACGAAACGCGTCTGACAAGCATCAAAATCGTGAGTACTGTTGTAAAAGTGAAAGTCATTAGTATCTACTAAGTTTTTAAGCTTACTATCATCAACAGTTCAAGTAGGATGAAGACAAAAGAAGAAATTTTAATGTTATATATTTTATGCCCTGTATTGGAGTTTCTCTCAATAAATAACCTCTACTTTATGAGTGGTTATCAATGTTGTGTTTTGCAACATCTTGTGTTTTCATTTAAAATAACCTCTTTCAAATACCTATTCAATTACCTTATTCAGTATTTTAACAATGCAAGTTCCGATTGATATCATTAATTAGGCTAATTTCAACTAATAATTGATTTGAAAGACCAGTGCCGGACTGGCCAGGTCGGCTAGTCGGCGGTCGCCGACGACCCTGGGCCCTGGGGGTCCGGAAGGGCCCAAGATTCACTAGCAAAAAAAAAAAATTTAATCGGCTCCAAAAAAAATGAATAATATTTTATTGAAATTTAAACAATTTAATAAAAATTGGATCATTTTTCTAATAAATACTATGAAAATTCTACAAATTTTTCCAGACTTTCATGGCAACTGATTAAACATGGGGCCCCTGATTATACTAGAGGGCCCCTCATCCCAAGTCAGCTTGAAGGGGCCCCTTAAATTCTGATACTCTTCTTCACGTAATCTTTGAGGTGCTGGAGCTCGAGTCATGTGCCCAGAAACTAAGGCCAAAAATTCTTCAAATATAATTCTCTGGGACCGTGGGGCCCTGCATTCTAATTTACGACACTCACTGGCCCACAAAAATCTGCCGATAGGGCTGTAAATATCAAAGTGACTATATAACTATAACTATAGTTGTTATTAATAAAGCATTTGAAGTATGTGGACTATAATTATACTGATATTTTTCTAGGTGGCTTTATAGTGATTTCATATAATATAGTGACTTGCTTTTTTTTCAAACAAACTCTAGATTATACAATTTTTTACTGCTTTTCTAACGATTCCATTTTTCTCTCCATCACTCTCAACACTCTAAATTCAGTTTTCAATATCATTCCTGGACCATAAATTATGTATTTAAGAAAGGTTATACAATAATCACATCTGGACTACATCAACTTCTCCCGAGATTCGAGAGATAACTAGTAGGGGCGTAGTTTGTTTTTCAATTTTCAATAAAGTGATTTTATTATATCACTGTAAATAATGAATAAATAGGTAAGTTACTGATAGAAATGTTGTACTAAACTAGTGCATTGGTAGAATGATTGATCATGGAAATTTCAATTCAAATTTCTTATAAGGCTGAAAACTATAAAAAATGTAGTCCTAGAGTGCGTCTACATTGTTCTTGAAAAAAGTTTTCCCCTGACTGTGGAAATGCTTATTTAGAGTCCTCAAAGGCGGTCTTTGTTCATGAGAAACACCTTTTGAGTGCCGTATGAATAGTGTATTCAACTTCCCTAATATATAACTAATGTAAGATATCCATGATGCTAGATATCTATTAAAATAAGTATTATAAATATATATTCACAGCTTAGCATACGCTTAGTTGATGAAATAATTTATTTATAAATATTCGTATAAGTGGAGGTTTGAAGGAATAATCTGGTTAGAGTTATTCACAATTGAAAAAACATAAAAAAACACTTTTTCAAATATTCAAAATTTGATTCTAAATTAAGTTTTATCAAATTTATCAATACGTTTTTTCATATTAAATAATAGATAATTCAATTCTGCACAAATTGAGAACAAAAATGCATCAATAACTCCAAAAAGTCCCACGTTAGAATCAAATTTTGAATATAGTGATAGTAGGGAAAATTGAAAAAGTTATTTTTTATGTTTTTCAATTGTGAATAAATCTAACCTTATCAGCTTGAATGTATGATTTCTACATATCAAATGATAGAGGAGCTTATGCTTTACAATTTAAGCCCAAATACAAATTTTTACTATTAATGGCTTCCAAGGTAGACACATTTTAATACAAATAGTAGCCTTTTTCCCGGTACCTATATGTGAATGAGCTCAAAGTACTCAAGGTCGAAAACTTCTTAAATTTTGATCGAATTCAACAAATGATATATGCATTTGAATTGCCTTGATGAGCTGAAAACAATGAGCTATAATTTGTTAAGATCCATTAAATTTTACGAATGTTATGGGTGTCCTTAATTTATTATCCTTTAAAGAGTCCTTCTAACTGGAAATAGCCTGAATTGAGGATGGTATAGTGGATATTATATTGAAATATGATCTAACAATAAATATTCTGGTAGAAAACTCCAGTACAAGGATATAGAGATTTATTTTGGACATTATTGTTGAAAATATTGTATTTTTATTGTACAAGGAAATATGTTGAGAGCTCTAGCACAAAAAATATACGAGATAGAAAGTTCTATTTGGTCTTGAATTGTACAGGATAACATTATCCCTAGAGGGATTTTGAATTTCAAATTTCTAATGAAACGTACAAAAGATATAAACAATCAAAAATTGAAAATTGTCAAATTTCAATTTCTCTCAAAAAATACAGCATTTGAAAAAATCATTACTCGGTTGTCGCTCATCACAGAGGGTTGAATTTGATATCAATCGCTCAAGAATTTTATTTACTAAAACATTGTAATCACAAATTTTCCTATCCGACGCTTGGTTTTGACGTAAATTGCAAAAAACTAGAGAAAGAACAAATTTTCCGTGATTTTTTGGGCACCCTGTATTACGCGCACCTCAGAAAGCGTCGCAAACTCACAATAAACTTATTTGGGATGTCCACAGTGGTTTAAGATTATTTCCAGCCATCCATAATTTTTTAGGTGCTAGGCCCTTTTTTTAGTCTTATTTACCTGGGCTACTAATGGAAACATTGTTCACACTGTCTATATATATTTATATTCATAAATGTAGATAACTTCAATTAGATAACTTCCACCGGCATTCATTTGACATAGAATTTAATAAATTTTCAAAAAAATATCTAATTACCATCGAGTAGCCTAAATTGTTCAATATTGAAGTATGATTTTCATTTGCAGTGAAAATATTTTTATTTATTTATTCATTTATTCTTTAATATATAAAAATGGGATTTATTTTTTATGTTTAGTGCAATTGGCTGGAGATTAGGACTGCAGCTCGTAACCGTCACAGTATTCCTGACTTTCTTCCTGGGAACATTCTACAGATCGGCGTCGCTGTACCATCCACAGCGCAGGGCGATTCTGCACTTGAAAAACCAAAAGCGCAAAATCAAAGACAAAAACAAGGTGGACGATCGGCCGCCTTTTTTCGACTTCAGTACACTACGCAGCAAAACTGTCAGGATATTGCTGGTTTCCACCGGCATCAGTGCGTTTGGCATCAACACTCCCATCTTTTACCTGGTGAGTAGAGAGTAGACGAATAATAGAAATATTTAGCTAGATTAGAAAAAGTGATGAAAATTAATAGAGAGTCATGTAGAGTGAGAACTAGAAAAGTCATGTGTGGCATGGGCGTATCCAGGCAGGGGCAGGGGGGGCAGCTGCCCCCCCCCCCTAGAAGTTGACAGATTTTTGTTATTTGAAAAATAAATCCACAGCTAAAGTAAATAGGTACAATAAAATTGAATAAATATCTTAAAATGAAATAATATATTATTATTACATAAAATAAATTATTATAAATTCAATGGTATCATTCGATTTAATAAATTTAGAACTTAATTTTCAAGATTGCGAAGTCATTACCACTGGGCTCAAAACTTCCATTTCAGTCTCTAAACGAATTCTGTTTCAGATCATTGATAATTCCTCATCTTGACTCTCAAAACATTCATTGGAAGTCAGATTTTCAAATGAGAATACTCTTGCTTTCTCTCTGACAATTCTCCATCCTTTATAGTTTACAGGGTAAGCCAGTTTAACAGAAAGATTTGAATAAGTCACCAATTCTTTGAGAAAATCAATTTTTATAAACTTTTCTCTAGTTACTCTTCGGCGACAAACTCCCAATGTCCCATGAGCGTATGCAGGCAGTGGCAGGGGGCAGTTACAAATAATTTTTTTCGCTATTTTCAACTAAATTATAACGATTTTGAAATCAGAGACTTACAGAAGTTATCTTCCATTTGAATAACCAATTCACCAATTGAATACTGGAGAAATTAAATGTTAATTCCTTGTATGAGACTCTCTTAATCAGTCATTGGAAGTCATATTTTCAAATGAGAATACTCTTGCTTTCTCATTTTATTTTCTATATCCTTTAAATAACGAGTAACTCAAGAGAAAAACATTCTGAATCTTCCATATGAAGTTTTATGAGCTAGAATCCATGACTGTGGGATTGGAGCTGGAATAAAACGTTTAGCTTTAGACATCTAGTAAACGGCCCGGTTGGCGCAGTGGGCTGGGGCGCCACAACCTTCAGTCTACTAGCGCTGCCTGGTCTGGGTTCGAGTCCCAGTAGGCATGGCTGTTTTTCACCTCATCAATCACCTTCGCACTCATTATACATTTCTCACGCACAATGCTTAAGTGGGCATCATCCGAAATAAAAAAACCGTTTTGTACACTGGGTGCGCTGCCCGTGTTGCTTCAGCTGCCCTATGGACTGCTTCCGAATGAGTGACCAGAATGTGATCAAGGTCAGTGCTGAGTGGAACCGCCATTTATGAGTTGCTTCCCACCAAGAAAGCCATATACTTTAGTCTAAGATATTTCTTTATAAATGAAGCTTCATTTTAAATTACTGATACTTGCCTTAATTTGGTTGTTTGTGTTATTGCAGGCACACCAAGCCGAAGAAGACGGCCTAGGCGACACGGCTCTGCTGCTGCAAACCTACCTGGGCCTGGCGTGGACGCTGGGATGCGCCGCGTTCGGCCTTGTTGTCGTCCACAACTCGGTCGAATGCCGGATCGCGCGTCAATACCTTTGCCAGGTATTCAAATTAACAATTAACACACTTTATTATTTTATAAATTATCTATTATATACATTTAAATGACACTTATATGTCCAAATCGTCTTCTTGCCTAATTACTTATTATTGATGAGAATTATTGGAAAAAAGGTTATGTTCAAATTCACTCATTTTCACTTCCAAATAATATAATAAAAGTGTGAATCATCAAATCAGAATTTTTGACGGATAATATTAAAGTATAAAAACTACAAAAAAATATGAAATGAGTTGAGTGATTTAGAAATAACAAATTTCACTTGAAATAATACAGTGCTTATTATTTATTTATTAATCATCATTAAATAACATCATGTGTGGGAATATTCCCGTTTGATAGGTAACTTGTCAGATTACTGCAAAATACCTATACACATACTACATGATCAAGTCAATCTCTCAATGTAACACAAAGCGGCGCCACAAAACATATCAAAGCCCCTTTTTTATCCTAAACTCTACATATTATGTTTAAACTCTACATATTATAATTTAAAATCTTCCTATGTTTTCAATTCAACGATTTTGTGCACCGTTTTTATTGGTTTGTAATCTCTAACACGCTAGATTAAGAAAAAATATGTTTTTCTGGACTGGGAATTTAGTTTTCAAGTCTTAGAAAAAACCCGTTTTTGGGCTATATTTTCAATCCTAATTCAGCCTAGGGAGAGATATAGTAACGGCTAAGCTTATTGTTGCTTGTATTTCATGAAATAAATTCTATTATCATTTATTATTCAAGAATAATTATAAACTTAGGTGAGTACAATAGGCTTCTAAGCCCAAAACTGCTCCTCTACCAATTTTTACAACTGTCCAAAATAAGGTTATCATAATCATCAAACTTAATATTACAGTTTCTCAATTCCAAAAATTTTTTACCACAAACAATTTTGAATTTCTATGAATCCACTTTCAAGTTTCAAAAATAAACCAGATAAATATTCCATACTAGGCATTCTTATTGAAATAAGCGTAACTTGATCACAGAAGATTCAAAAATGTTTCAGAAATATTCCTCGTGAATACTACTCTGTTAAAGAAGTGTGAATTTGTAAACTACTAATCCTCACTCAGAGTAGTGTCCCTATGTGCTGTGGTAGGTCGATTTGTTTATTATTTCACAGAGTTTATAATAATTATTGTGATTATCTTGTCTTTTGGTAGAGCCATATTCTTCTTGAACAAATTCATTGTTACAATCAGGTATTATTTTCATTAGTAAGTTATAACTTACTGTATATAATGAAATTACAGTAGGTACAGATTTTGCTCTCAATAAATTTTGTGATAGTCAAGGTGTGTTTTGAATGTTAAGCTTCAGGTAACGCTGCGATATCTCAAGTTGAGGCTTGGAGACTTCATCAGAATATGCTAATACACTATTATGTTATATGTGTCATAGTACACTATTAAGTTAATACACTAATAGCCTACACATTAAAACTTGAAATAATTCAAATCGAAGTACCCTTTTTTTAAATATTTTTATTTTACTCATGTTCCGGGGATATAGCCATTTTCAAGTGTAAATTTAATACACATGTGGAAGGCACTATAATTCCAACAAATTCGACAAATTCTCGGAGAAAACCACCCACTGTGAAAAATAACAAAGAATATCAGCCATCTAACAGTTGGAGAAATACAAGTATTGAAGAAAAAATTGTATCTAAGGGATTTTGAAATTTATATAAATGATGTATTATAGTCTAGGAATGTAGGCCGCCTGTATGAGTCCAAATACTGCAGGACTGCAGCTGCAGCTGTTAGTGTTTAATAAATATTGGTTCTATCTGGCTGTATTATTTGACTGGTATTTATGTCAAATATCCTATTAAGGGATTAAGGGTAATAAAGATATTATTTTCTGTTCAGGCGGCCGTTTTCATGTGCGGCCTCTCCATTCTGGCACTGACTGCCGTGCATGGCAACCGCCAGGGCTACATACTCTTTGTATGGATCTATGGCATATTCTGCGGCGGCTACCACTATTCGCTGAAGATGTACACGTATGAGCGAGTGCGCGCCAGGAACTTTGCCAGGACTTGGGGATTTGTACAGTGCTCGCAGGCGATTCCTATTGCGATTGGCGTGCCTATTTCAGGTATATTTTTTAGATTGTCTCATTTATTATGACAATGCAACAGGTAATTTTCATGACTATTTGTAAGTAATTTATTATTCATGTTCCATTATATGTATGTATTGTTGTATTGTATGTATGTATGTCAATGGCTCAACATTTTAAACATTTAAATATCTGTGGATATAATTTCAAGAAATACCACAATTCCCCATCGAGGATAATTGAGGTTATTTTGCCGGTGGAACTTCCTTTTGGGACTCCCCACCAAATACGGCATACGATAATAATAATAATGGCTCAACAGCCCATGAAGGGCTAAGGCCTACCAGCTGGTTACCAAATTCATATCCAATCCACTGTATAGCGGCAGAGGTGAATAATAATCAACCAGGATAGAGGTAACGTGTGGCTAGCACGTTGATCCTCTCAATCAAAATTAAGCTAGCTTCCGTAACCAAGTGACGGCAGTAGAACACCTCTGAATAACATCCAGTTAATCAGTTAGAGTGTGATTCAACAATTACTATTCTTTATTATCTTTACTAACGACAAGCCAATCTCCCAAAGGGAGATGATGATCGCCATGATTACAAAATTAAGTAGGCCTACTGAAATCAAGATTATGTTATTTACATTGCTAATAATCATCCACTATTTTTTCTTTTCCTCTCATATTGCTGTGATCATGGATTTTACAATTAGTCGAGAACTTGAGTAATTGTGTCATCATGTACACTGTTAAAACTCTGTTGTTTGTTTTTAATATGTCTGTTGAATAGCTACACTCACTATATGCTTTACAATTGTTAGATTTCATATTGATCATGATTTTGATTTGCTAGGCTACATAAACGTGGGCTGCGGCGGTAAGTCGGGCTACTACTTCAGTTCGACGTGCGTGCTAGTCGGTAGCCTGTCGCTGTTCTTCATCGACCTGCACCGTCGCAACCTGGCGCGGCACAAGCACGCCAGTGGCGATGGCGGGACGAGGCAGCTGTGCGTGTCCGAGTCGTGTCCTCAGCGGCGCAAGTTGTCGTTTGCGGCCGAGCCCGAGGAGCTGGTAGTTGTCGAGCCGCCCGCTGTGGGCGCCACCGGTCTACCTCCCGACAAGCCGGAGCTGACGTGCATCTCGGAGGAGGGCATCGCCGACATGGATCTGCCCGATAACATTCTCGATGATCTCGACTATATAGGCGACTGTATTACGTCTTGCAATAAAGTAAGTAAATTTAATATATATCTCTTAGGCTGAGGCCGCACTGCCGGTGGGTAGAGCCTGGAGGGTGGAGGGTAGTTGGTAAATCTATAGAACATACACACCATCCATAGTAATACATCGTATGAATGGTATGACGTCATACTGTTTTTTGAGGTTATATGTTGTCCATATTCAAGAATTTCAAGATGGCGGCTGAACACATACCATTCATACGATGTATTACTGTGGATGGTGTGTATTTTCTATAGATTTACCAACTACCCTCCACCCTCCAGGCTCTACCAACCGACAGTGCGGCCTCAGCCTAAGGGTGGAAGGTCTAAAAAGTCTATTTCAATAACAAATAATAATTCGTGTTCATTGCTTTTATAGCTAATTATTAATACAATCAATAATAAATATTATTGAAATAAACTTGAAATAAAAAAATGAAAAGTACAGCCCCTGAAGAATCTAATTCTCTCTCCAATGACATGAAGAACAGGTAATTCTGTTCATGAGTAACGGCGCTATCTGCTCCGAGAGGTTGATAGAAATTATATTGTCCTTATATAAGGCTTGATTCTGCCGTTCGGCAGTTAGCCGTGCACTACTAACATCCACCCTTAAATGAAAATATCTCTCTTATTACTTAGAAGAAATGAAAATATCTCTTATAAGTTGACTCAAGTGGAATGAAAATATCTCTCATAACTTGAGTGTAATGGAAATAGGCTATATTATTTGTAAGTGCCTTACATCTGCCTGACACTGTTAGTCATGTCTACTAGACACTTTTTGAGGAGTTGAGCCCATCTTAATTTTAAGTAACCTAAATAAACTGTTATTTATTCATTTATCTAATATATATTACAATGATATTAATAGGTGAATACAAAGAGACATAATTACTCTTTCCCAATTCTGATAAGAATTGTTAAAAAAAGTTTATGTTCAAATTCACTTTCTACATATTTGAAAATCACAAATTTCCACTTCCAAATTATGAATTTACATACAAAAGAATGTTTCCACCCGAGTCGAATAGACAAGGATGGAATATGATATGAGTTTATAAACACCTTCCCACCTTGATTAACAACTATTACCGCTTGATTCTGTTATTCTTTCTATTTGAACAATGCTGTAATCGATGTTTGCCTCTATTGTTTCAGGTGGAGAACTACCTGATGTTGTCGGAGTTTGAGAACAATCTAATAGCCGAAATGCCAGTGATAATGGATCGAAAAGGCAGGAGGTGGTCGCTGGCCAGGCAGACTGAGGAGGACCCTTCGCCAAGGGGCAAGTGGCGCCTGCTGTCAGGGCCCAACGCCAATCCTAGTCGATTAATAACCGTTATTGATGAGGCATCTGTTTAACAAATGTCTTTAACTATCGGTCGGTTGCAGAGTCGTCATGGTAAATTTATTATTCAAATGGATAAATAAATCATTTGGTTAGGACTGTGGCATATAGTGCAGCGGATCTACGTTCAAACGAATTATTTGAAAATAAAGAGTTGAAGTACACGTATGATAATATAAGTTATTAGTAGCAGAACTTTAAATTGTAGCTATGTAAAATATAAATGAGAATGAATAACCACATTATAATCAGCATTGTTGTATGTAACTTATTCTCAATATTGCAAGTCTTTCAGCTGCTAGTTTTTCAAGTTTTTGTAAAAATATTTCAAACTGGTATGAAAAAACACTTTTCAAGTAGAAATGAAATTTGTTTTACTCTTCATTGTAGTAACTTAAATTTCGGACCTGTTGTATACTCATCTTCATAAACAGTTTCGACCTGTTGTTTGGACTGTTCAGTTCAGTCTAAAGATGAATTTCTTGTATTATGTGTCGAAGCTTCAAGTTACTACAATGTAAGTAAAACAAATTTCTACTTAAAAAGTGTTTTTTTTTTGTATCAGTTTTAATTCAAAGTGGGAAAAAACACCACAAATCATTCACCTTTTTCGGCGTGAGGATCTAACTTGAATTCAACTGCTCAGCTCAATACTAAGAAATTGTTTTTAAGCACCTGATAAATTGAAAAAACACCTTAGATATTTTCCAATTATATTTTCTCACTGATAATAACTCTCAAATTAATTCATGAATGTTAACCTGATAATATTTTTAAATTTTGAAGAGCCATTAATTCTCAAATAATTTGAAATAACTGTAACTGAAGGCTTTGTCGCAATTCTCTATGTCAAGTTATTAGTTCAGTTTGTCGTCGATCCTATAGGTGGTGCCGTGCTTTCCAGATTTATCACCCAGTTTAAATTTACCTGGCGACTCTGCAACTAATTATGTTTCTGTCTTTTCTGAAGAAGAGTGTTCCTATCATTCTTCATCAGCCATGCTGTGTAAATATATAGCTAGATGCAGAAATTTTGTTAATAATTTATTAATAGCGATTAATTGTGTGAGTGAACTACAACAAAACTTGAGATCAAGTTTACTGCCATGTACTGAAAGCGTTTTGTAAAGTAGCTTCATTGTTATTTGTGTAACATAAGATTGCACAAAATCTTCAATAGCTGCATCTAGAGATATAGAGTTGTAAACAAATTATAGAAGCTGAAAAATAAAAATGAATGAAGTGTGTTTCAAATATGCAGCAGTAATATTCTTTGCCGACGAATGGTTATTTTAAAGTCTGATAATTTTTTATACATTGATTGAAGATATACATATTGAAGATAACTGAGAAAACAATAGGGAAAAGGATACTTAGAATCTCATATTTATATTGCATTTATTATTATGATTTTGAGTTATAAATTTCGTTTGCGTGTGGGCCTATCATTCAGAAGCGTATAAAATCTTGTTCAGTGTATTTTTTGTTATTTTTAATATTCATGATGAGGTAATTCCTCATTCATTTGAATAATGATTTTTTTTTTAATCTTGATTTTTCAAGAGTTTCATGTTAATTCAAGTTTTTATACAATTTTTCCTCCTTTCAATATTTACATTCACGAATCTAGTAGAATCAATTCGATGAAATATACTCCTTTGCAATGTTATTAGACATATTAACTATTTATTTTCCCCCCATCAGTATTTTAGGTTTTCACCTAGTAAGAAAGTGAAGATACATTGAAGTTGAAAAAAACATCGATTAGTAACAATATCAGTGGACTATCAAATTCGTTTAGTTTAGTCTTCATTCGTTTAGTTTTCTTTTGATGCCTGGCTCAGCCTAGTTTTTTTCAGTATCAGATCTTAGATCCTATGAAACATATAAATTTGAGTATGAACTTCAAATAACAAATAAAATTGATGATATTGTATTGTTATAAGCATGTAAAATTGAAACATATGCAGTAGTTGATATGAGATCATTAAAATTCTTAGTTGATCTACAATAAACCCCATTAATATATTTTCAATAGGATTTTCAAACCAATCAACTGTGTGTCTGTACCTGTGACTTCGTGTAGCTCCTCGAAGAGGAATGTTCAGAATGATCGGTCCAGACTTTTTCGGTACGCCTTTTTCAAGAGTACAATTAAGGAATTAGCTTTCCAAATAAGCGATCGTCGTCCAAACCCGGGGTCGTCAGCAACTCCCGCCGACGTACTGAATAAGCATCTAGCATATATTTTTCTATCTCAAAACCAAAGAAACGACACATGAGGAGGATGAGCGCGTCAAGTTTGGAATACGTCAGGCAGTCCCTGAGAAATGAGGATTTCGTTGAAAATTGTAGGTTGGAGGACAGTGATCGAGTAAACTATCAACACCAACAATCTTTGGGAATATGAATAATTCAAACTTAAAAAAACACTGAACTCCAATCTTTATAGTTACACCAATCTTTATTGGCAAAAAATTTATGCTACTTTTTGCCTACCTACCAATTTTGTTATCAACCTTAGTGTGGAAATATAATACTATTATCATAATTATTTTTCCCTTCTTACATTAATATTTATTCAGTGGCTTTTTAAAAATCTGAAATAGTAACTAATCTCATCAAAACGCAAATAGTAACTGTGAAAACACCATCAAACGTAATTTATGGATTGTTTAGAAATACGGTACATGGAATATGTTCTTTTAATACCTTTACCTACTACTTGTAAATTAGAAAGTTTCTAGTTCATTTGTTTCTGAGAAATCTACAAAAAAATTGAAAACGGAAATAAAGAATATTACCTATATAAAAGCATGTCTATTGGGCGTTATTCTCGAGAGATCTTAAAATCCTTCGAATCAGATCTTCTAACACCTCAGCTTAACCTGATGCGTATGAAATTTGAACGTTTTTAGTTTGGTCGGCTCATTGTGGGCCACTGGGCCTATATTCGCATTTATGGTTTATATTTATAAATCTAAAGTGGATACTATATCATCACATTCTATAGCCTACTGATATTGTTACCAAGAGATGTTTTTGTTTACAGTTTAGTAATTGTGCAATTGTAATTTTTAGAGACTAATTGTAACATTAAAGTTTCATGATGACTACTGGATCGCTAACTATTTCCACGGATCCATTCAAATAACTAATCAGTACAAATGTTTACACTGCCATTGAACTATATTGATATTTAGTTTTTATATCAAATTTCAAATATTCCTTTGTGTTGGTATTTGATAACACATTATCTAGAAGAAGATAGGCAAGAGAAGGTAATCAATACTAAGAGGTTTTTTAGTTAAATTCCACATATTGAATTTTTGTTCATATTTCGAAGATCGTTTTTAACTTCGAGCTTCAAGGTATCTATAGGTATCAGCTACTCAATATAATTTGACAATATATTACTCAAATGAACGATTCCCTATTGATATTTCATTTCTGGACATTCAACTTGAATTCACTTTTTAATCATAGCCTAGAATTCCTCTATGTATCAGACTTGAAATTTTATGCAAAGTTGATTGAATTTCCAAAGGTCTCAGTAGTTTGAATTTAGAGAGAGGAGTGTTAAACTATTTCAATTCTCCTTCATTCATACTGGATTATGTCTATGAGAATAGATAAATCATTAATTTAAGTAAATATTTTCAATTTGTGAATTTTAAGATACCTATAGTGATAGAATGTTATCTGATTGATACATATTTTCAATCTTCATGATTGGAGAGGAAATTATTTTATAGAATATAGACTAGAAATATTCAAATGATTGACAGGTGCCATTTCAAAAATAATAAAGTAATGCTTGAAACTGCGTCAACTTATTGCTTTCGAATAGTTAATGATGATTTATTTTTATTTATTTTATTTTTTACTGCTGGTTGTAGTATATGATCTAAACTGAAACTTCAAAATTTTGCTTTTTATCAGATTCGAGAACGGTACCATAGTATATACTCAACCACTACCATCAAATACTTATAAAAAATTCAATTTTTTTATTATTGAGCAGTGCGATCTTTTATTATTGTGCCAAATGTTTTGTCTTGATCTGATTAGTCTTAAATTAGGAGCCTAATTTATTTGCAAGTCATTGATTCCATAAACCTCCATATCATCATTCAAAACAGCCAAATTTTCTTTCATTATTTTATCCTCCTTTTCCTCTTTAGCAATTTTTGGAACAGCATTATTTTGACTTTTTTGTAAGATGTTATTTTATCCACATCTTTAGAAGTAACGGCCACAATTTCCATTGCTTGCTCCACTTCATATGGCTCAAGTTTTCAGTATGAGCTTCAAACAAGTTTATAATAATTATGTTTCTAATTCAAAATTTAAATATTATGGTATATATTTTTTTGTCCAACACAACTTTATCAAAGGAATGAATCAGTTATATTTGAGTGAATGTGAGTCTACTTTTATATTTTCCATTGACAAAATAAAAAATACAATGTCACAATATGGATTTTCCATAAATGTAATCACTTAAGGTACACACACAGTAAAACAATGAGGTACATCATAAGAAATCAAATCAACTTATTCTGTGCTCTTTTATACCCACATTCAAAGGCAGTTTCAAAACTACAATTATTACAGGTTTGACATGCATCTTGAAGGTATAGCATTTAATTAGCTTATTGAAAGTGATATACATCACAGGTATCATTTAGAAGGAAATAGGATATTGCAATTATTCAATTGATGATGTCAAACGAAAATCCTAATTAATAATTGATGCCATGTCATATTTAGAAGAGCTTGAAATTAAGGATGCTACTCAAAAACATATTTCTACCCAAGCAATAATATATTTCAAAGTAGTATCGTTAATTTCCTTCCAATCTTTTTTTCAGTAGGCTGCTGTATACTTGCTGTATCAAAAGACTTCTGGATACTAATGGAATTTATTAGGATTGGCATATTGGTATTATTTGCATTGAGTGAAAACATGTTTACTCAAGTACTATCTTTGCAAATATTACACATAAAGAATGAATTTATTCAGAAATCGTCCATGTACAGTCTGTCCAAGCAAAGAAGACCCTCTGTTAAGATGGGAAAATGACTCCAGCTTGGTCAATTTTTGTTCAACAATTATAAATGTGATCTTAATAGCAGATTGAATTGTTTCCTACAATTTGAAATCTTATTGATGATTTTATAACCAATATTGACCGAGCTTAAGTCATGCTCCCATCTTGCCAGAGGGTCTTCTTTGCTTGGACAGACTATACCAGTAAATTGATATTGTTTGTGATACGAGTGCATTAGTTGAAATTAAACTGAAATGTTTGTAATGTCAAAAACAATATAAATACAATTATTTCTTCAACTAGATAAAGAATTAATTATATATGATCTTGGATATTGTGTAAAGTATGTAAAATATCTATATTAGAGAAAGCTGTATTTTTCAAGGAATGTATAGAAGTGCTACCATTTATCCCACTCGAATTATTTCATGAAAATGAGGATTCCACATTCCAAGACTGGAGTAAATTTTTACTATTCCAATCGAATTAATACAATTTTCTGAATTGGAAGTTGAAAGAGCTTTCCATAATTATTAAAATCTGGTTTATTGTGTTGAAAATGTTGAGCATAATTTAAATGTCTGAGGAAACATGAAATTATAATATTCAAATTCAATCTGTTCAAAAATTACTGTTAATGAACGTAACTTAGGCTACTTGTAATCGAAGATCTATAGATTTTTCAATTATAGTCAACTTACTGAATTTCTGTTTTGAATAATAATTTATTAGGAACAATTGATTACAGGTATTTGAACAATTTAAAACGTTGCATAATAATATGTAACTTAGTACGGTAGCCTACTTATTAAGTGAAAACTGTATAATGTTCAAGGTTTCTGATCATCTATCTGATATTTCAATAGCCTATCTACTTTATTGATGAGTTTCATCTTGAGATTCTCATTAGTTATCAACGTGAGCAAAATACTTGAGCTTATTTACGTTTAGAATTTCAACTCAACATGCAGTTCAACATTGCCATGTATAAAAACTGGGTAAATAGGTAAAATAGGTACATAAACATTATATTTGAAACTTGAAAGGAATCCTATCGAATACTTATGATTATTCATTCTTACTTCAGCTAGTCACATTTCCATTGGGTTAGTAACTTGATTGGAAATTGTTAATCAACTCATTGATACATTAGTTGATGATGCATCCTAAGGCCTGGCGTATGCTGGGACGCACGTGTGCACAAGCACGCAAGCCAGCCAATCACAGATCTTGTCTTGTCCTCAACAAGAGCTGTGATTGGCTGGCTTGCATGCTTGTGCATGAATGCGTCCCAGTATATACGCCTGGCCTAAGAATCAATTATGTAATGTATAATATGAAGATCTGAACATGTACAATGTATTTAATGAAATTTTCAAAAGCAAAGATATGCTGGTGCTTATTTATTTTGATGTTGTGTTTCTATTTATATAATAATTATAAAATGATGAAGTAAACGGAGTATAAATCTATTGTTAACTTGCGTTTTAATTTTCCACCTCATGCTATAGCTGAATTGTATAAAGTAGAGGCATATATCGATATACCGCATCGACTCTATGATTTTCTCACGATTCGGTTATTAATTTTTTTCAGGTATTCCAGACTCGTTTAGAGCCACTAAAATATCAAATTATATGTTAATTGAACCGAGAAATCGAATGAACATAGTTTTAGAGTTGTTAATACATCAGTTTTTGCGTAATCGCACAAATACTTTAAATCAAGTGGTTTTTTCGAGTTAGCTGTAAAAGTAATTGAGATTGCATCTTGAAACGTATTCCAGACGATTCCTCAGGCTATTTTACATGATAAAAAAATATTTTTCGCCACACTGGTATGAAATGGACTGTTTTACATGCTTTATACGGAGGCCGAAAACGCTCGTTTTCAGGCGAGGTCGCCAGCAACTCGCCGGGAAAATGCGTTTTTCGGCCCTAGGGCGGTAAAATAACCTTGAATGTCAGCTGTCTGAAGGTTGTTGTCGATTTAAGGGTTAGTCGATCAATAGGTAGCATTCCGGTTTGATTGCATTAAATGTCAGCTGTTTTGGGAGTCAATGTCGACTTATTGGTATTTGAAGTAAAGGTAGTCTCTCATCTGTTATTTTGATTGTCAAGATCCCTTGTCAAGAGAACTGAACGTTGAAAGTTTTCAAATTAATCAGTAGTTGAATAATAAAGGAAAACTGCTTCAATAACTAATACTTCAACTTTGATAAGATTAAAAATGTTTGTATTGATTAACTGTTGAATAATGATGAACGTGAAATCCATGTTTGAACAAAATTATTGTTGTCAGACTCTGTGTTACTTCGTCTAGCAGGTAAGCCAGCGCCATCTAGCGGCTGATAATGCAACTAGACAAAGCTTCTCTGTTAGCCAATATCAGATCTGTCGAAAATCAACAACTTTGATTTGATATTGTACAATTTAGGATGATCGTACAAAAATTATCTTGGGCTTAAACGTTTCTGAACTAATAAAATCGAATACACTGATAGTTATAAAGTAATATTCAGTCACTAAATCAATAAACTTTTGACGCGAAGTTCCAATAGCAAGCAGATGGCACCTACTCCAAATTCAGCATAGGGGAAGATAGCATAATAAGGCTACTGGTCTAGCTGTTCTTGGAAATGATTAACTGATAATTTTGTTTTGTTTTCATTGATGTTGTGTGCCGAAAAATAAAGTTCGACACCACCACGGGTCGAAAATGTAATATTCCGTCTCTCAATCTTTTCTAGTCCTCGGCCTACGGCCTCGGACTTGAAAACCGATTTCGAGCCGGAAAACGCACATTTTCGGCCCTAGGTACGAAATATACTATTGATATCTTCATATTCCTTCATAGCACCAAGAAAAATAAAAATAACATTGAAAATTGACACTTTTGAAGTGATGTAGTTTAATAGGGGTCGATTTTCGGATATAAGTTCATCAGATGTTTCTATCCCAAATTTTCAAGATACATATCCCCCCCCCCAAAAAAAAATTTCAAAAAAATTGATTTTCATTTTTTTCGAACTTTTCATTTTTTATAGGAGAAACCTTCCATCCTAAGTTCTTGGTCATGTCCGAAATAGATTCCTCATACAATTTCCCAAGATAATGACATTTTTCGAAACCCTCTCAACCCTTACAAACTTCAGGATTATCGATTTTAGATTTATTCCAAACTGAGGATCTTAAAAAAATCGATCATTCTGAAGCTTGTAGCGCGTTTCAGGTTATGAAAATGCACTGGGACCTACAAAATGAACAAAGAAATCGAATGAAAATAGTTTCAACTTTTCACTACCGTAGTTTTTTAGTAATAAGTGCTTTAATGAGAAAACAATGAAAATTTGGCGGCTTTTTGACAATAACTCAAAAACTACTACATCTAGCATCTTGAAACTGGTCTCAATCGATTCTTCAGAGCATTTTTCAATACCCAATTTGATGCTTATCATATCCTGATAGCGCCAGGAAAAATAAAAATCGTGAAACCCCTTCCAACTTTTATGCAGCCCTTACACTGGTGATGCCAAACCAAACCATCCAACCACGTGATATAGTCTGACCAAGCAAA
Source organism: Sogatella furcifera (assembly GCA_017141385.1). NCBI lineage: Eukaryota > Metazoa > Arthropoda > Insecta > Hemiptera > Delphacidae > Sogatella > Sogatella furcifera. Next base: position 23,256,920 of record CM029552.1, on the reverse strand, counting down.
GAAGAGCCTCTTGCATGATGGGAAAATGACTCCAGCTTGGTCAATATTGATTTTAAAATTATCAATTTGATCTCAAATTGTAGGGAACGATTTGATCTACTATTAAGACCACATTTATTATTCTTCAACAAATATTGACCAAGATGGAGTCATTTTTCCTTCTTGCCAGAGGCTCTTCTTTGCTTGGTCGGACTATACCATATCGGTTGGATGATTTGGTTGCACGGTTTTTTGTGGCTTCATGAAAATTTAGTCGCAGCTGGCTTAGTCATCAGTCAGCTGCATTCATGATTCGTAGAATTTTATGATTTTCTGGAGTTGTTTTGTGTTTACATTCGATTTAAAATAATTTGACCTGAATCTCAATTACTAAAATTTCTGAAACAAGACGAAACGTTCTAGCACTGCTAATAATAAGTAAAAGTAATAAAAAGGAAGGGAAGAAAAGAAGAAGGGAGGTGTGGACGAAAGACTGGCTGAAGAATCGTAAAAATTTTTCAGACATGGTATTTTTTAGAAGTTTACGTGACAATCATGAAGAAGATTTGAAAAACTACTTGAGAATGGACAACACCATAATCAATTACATTTCAGAAAAAAATCGTCCGCGGATAGAAAGAAAAGATACGAATGCACGCCAGGCTATATCCGCGGAGCACAGATTAGTAGCCACCCTGAGATATTTAGCAACCCAAGTAGCAAAATAATCACATTCAAAGTACTTCATAAACTCTTTCTAAATGAATTTCAATCATTGTTAAATGGTTGTACAATGATTAGCAATGCTTTATATGGGCAGAATTGTGATTTACAACCAATCCTTGCTGTAAATTCAATGGTTAGCTTGGCATCACCAGTGTATGGGCTGCATTAATGATTTTTTACTTGAGATAAACTTGCATTTTAAGACATTTTTACATCAGACCCTTTCTTCTTATTTTTTGTGAAGAATCTCAAACAATTTTTTATTTTACGATATCTTGAAGTTTTAAGAACTTTTGAAGAAGAAGTAAGAGAAGAATTTTATTTTGTGGCACGCTACTATATACAATTCAGTTATAGCTATAGTCTTCGCTAGACTGTTTCTGTCAATAGTCCACAGAGTATTGATATCAATCTACATATTGTTGGTTGCCTACCCTCGAGTAAATGAAGGCGCACAGACTTGTATTGATTCTAGCTTTTCTGTGGCGGTTTACATTTGAATTTCAATCGCATATTTTAAATTTCATTTTGTGAGCCTTTTTCAGCTCTAATTAAGGTTCTTACGTCGTACTCTTTTGTTTTCTTCCAATTCACATATTATCAGCCCAAATATCGTAATTTTAGGGCATGGTCTGGTCTAGGTTGTAAAGCATTAGGAATTCAACAAAATTAGACAAGTTTGTTTTCGTTGTCATTTCTCGAATTGCATATTCAAAGCTACTAAAATATTAAACTATATGTAAAACGAACCAAGGAATCTATTGAAAATGGTTTCAGTGTCGCGAAAACATTGGTTTTTGCATAAACACGAGAAAAACTTTGGAAATAAGTGGTTTTACCATGTTATCTAAAAAATTACTCGAGATAGCAATTTCAAACACGTCTCAGACGATTCCTTAGTTTCACATATTACAAAAGTAATTTTAAACCCTCATCTTCCACCATCGCCCCAGGAAAATTAATAATAGCCTTACATGGAATATTGACATCCTTGAAGGTTTGAATTTTGATACGGGTTGATTTCCGGATATGAGTTTATCAGATGTTCTTATGTTAGATTTTCAAGATACATGTCCTCCAAAAAGAAAATTTCAATAAATTTGATTTTCACTTTTTTGGTTTTTTCATTTTTTATTGGATAGTAACCCCTTTATCCTGCAAACTACAGTTATATCGATTTTGGATTTCTTTCAGAATAGGCATCCTCTATAAATTCAATAATTCTGAAGCTTATTATAGCGCATAGAATGTTATCAAAATGCACTGGGATCTAAGAAATGAACTGAGGAATCGAAAAAAATAGTTTCAAGCATGTCACGCAGGTGGTTTTTGAGTAATAAGTGTTACAATGAAGAACCATACAATTTCTCATTAGTGCTTTGTGTTGTTTGGCAATAACTCGGGAAATACTGCAGCTAAGAGCTTGAATCTAGTCTCAATCGATTCTTCTGATCATTTCCCATTTTTTAATACCTGACTAGCCAATCATCATATGGCTTATTAACGCCAGAAAAAATTGAAATTTGTTAAATATCCATCAACTTTCAATAATTATTTATGATTCTATAACGGTGCATTTTCGGGCAATGGTCCATTTTTCTGATTTTCTAGTTATCAAATTTTTCAAGTAGCCTATTTCAGATGTGATCAGCGTCAGTGAAATTTCAAAATATATGTAACTTAAATTGAGCCGAGGAGTCGCATGAAGATGGTTTCAGAGTTGAAATTTCATTAGTTTTTACGTAATCGCAAAAATACCTCTGATTTGAGGGGTTTTCTAGAAAAGTAACTCAGGTAACTTACTTGAGATTTCATCTTGAAACATACTTCAAACGATTTCTCAGGCTATTTTACATAATACAAAATCAATTTGAAACCTTCATCTTCTCACATACCTCCAGGGAAAATAAAAATAACTTGTAAAATTATTGACAACTGAAGAGCTGCATTTTTTATATGAGTTTATTATTAGATGTTTCTATCTTGGATTTTCAAGACATTAGCATTTTTCAAACCTCCTCAACCCTTACAAACTTCAGGATGATCGATTTTCGATTTCTTCAAGACTTTGCATCCTCTTATGAAATCGATAATTCTGAAGCTTGTAGCTTTTATTTCACGACATCTTGTAGGTAGTTTAAAATTTCTGAAGCCAGTTAATTTAGACAGTAGGACAGTCGTACCCAAGGTTATTGAAGACAAGGTTTTCTAATAACCTTGAGTTGTACCTACTGTATAATGGTTTTTATTTTAAAAAATGGTCAAAATTCTTCTAATATTTGACATTCTTCTAATACTTGAAGAGAGGAACAACAATGAGTAAAAAATAAAAATTCTCTTCCGTTCAGGATTTATGAATATTTTAACCCCGAACTGGCATTTTTATTTCAAGGATATATGCAAATTTAGAAGTCTCCAAATACCAGAATGGAAGTGGACATACATCAACAAGTATGCAAGAGGTGCATTGTGATGGATTCTAATTTATCAAGTCTTCTATCAAGTGCATTACAAGATTTCTAAATTTTCATGTCACACACAGTAAGGTATGAAAAAGACTGTTGACAAGATGCAGGGTAAATCTTTTTTAATTACTTTGTCCTAATTTTTCAAATTACCAAAATTGAGAACAATTTAAACTACAGTGACATTACACTTTTTTCTTTAAAAAGCTTAGTTCAAGACAACTTGAATGGTAATACGATTGTTCACACCAATATTAATATTGTTCATGTAATATTTATTCTATACTAGATCTGATAGTTGTAGCCTATAGATCTCATTTTCTTCATGAAATAATATAAAAGATAATTTTATTTCAATTTTTAAACAAATTGAAAATTCAAGATTGGGAAGTTTCTCAAGGCATCTGTCCCACTAGGGAATGAAAAGCCCGGATGAATATGTGACCTTATGGGAGTATTCACACTAATGGATGGCTAAACCACACGACATCGATTTCAAGTCAAGTTAATCAGGAAGATAAGTCGAGTAGTAAGAGATGTCGCCAAAACAGAAACTAGGTTATTCAGTCAAAATGGTAGGTAATCATAAATCACACCTGAACATTGATAAATGTAACTTACAAATAAATTGCCAATTTATGAATAAATGGCGTGCTTCTTTTAAATTCAATTCATATTCTTTTATTGTTATTACGAGTATATTTACTCTATTCTAACAGCCTCTCTCTACGATCTATTATCAACTTAATCTTCTTGATCAAGTCGACTTGACCTGAAATCGAACTCGTGTGGTTGAGCCACAATAAGTGTCTAAATGCACCAGGAACATTATTATTCAATCATCATTTATTAATCAAAACATTTTCGGATAGCATTAGTGTGCCAGAAATATCAATGATTGATCAAGTTTGTGTAGTACAACATTAAAGAGCAACTAACACCAGGTTTATACGATGCCAATTGGCGAGACAATTATTGTCTTCATAAACCAATAGCTGATGTAAAATATCTATTGCAATTTTGTCATCCATCTCATTACCCACGCACAAACCTATGAGCTTATGAGGGCTTCACCCTTAGAAAACAAACAATATTGTATCTTTTGATTTTAAAACCATAGCTAAATAGCTAAATGAAAACTCTGACTCAGCTGTTGGAGCGCACAAGAAGCAGTCTTCTGACAATTGTCTCGCCAATTGGCATCATACAAACCCGATATTAGAAAGGGAATACATGAATCATGAGGTGATTTAACAAAATACTTGAAGGAACATCTCATGAGAGAGAACTGGAATTGTTTGAACTAAAGAATATATACCGTAACGCTTTTATAGATGAATTAAGACAAATATATTGTGAGAACAGATAATTTTAGTATTGGTAAATTAACTGACGGTTTTGCTAAATCCTTTCATAATAACAAAAATCTACCATCTTCAAAAAATTAATAAATAATATATCACATGAGAATGAGAAATATCCTTAAAACCATAATAGGACAAAGTTTTTTATCAATTCTAAAAATATTTACATAAAATTCTACATTTTGTAATTTTAATTAAGAGATATCATTGCTTAAGATATTGTACAAAAGACATGGTAAAGTTCAAATGTTATATTATTAATAGCTTATAAGTTACAGAAACACTATATTGAGCGAGTATAGCAAACTACAGTATCATCAATAATTAAATCTGGACACTCATTATTCAAGCAAAGTATAATGGGAAGAAAATACTGATGCAAATATTCAACTGAATGTCTAACCCCCGTTTCACACGCCACGATTTTTAGACGTCCGATTTTTTGTAATCCCTAAAAATTTAATGAAGCTTGGCAAACACATTATGTGCGCAAAGAAACAACATGTATTTGCTGAGTTATGTTCAATCTAGAACGATTCTTCTCAAGGACGGCTAAACCCAGACATCCAAAAATTGTGGTGTGTGAGAGTGGGCTTAAGCTAATTTTCAAGAATACAATCATGTTTTTACATCTTTGTAATTTGTGAAAACAGTACGATACACAACTTATACAGAGTGTTTCAGGAGGAATGTGCAATACTTATCAGGCTGATTCCTTATATTATATTACACCAAGTAGCCTAGAGAGAAACGTTCCATGGGACATACCCCCTTGAAACGCTTTGTTACTAAGATAACAATTTATCAAAAAATATTTATAAAAAAATAAGGCTTCATTCAGGTTGTAAAATTATCAAATCCTGTGTTAAATTAGCTGAGGAATTCAATAAAACCAGTTAGAAGTTTGTACCTATTACAGTTATTGGGATAATATGCTGGAAACACCATTTTTAACAATTAGGATTATAACTGAAAATGAAATGATAAATTATGTATTTTTAATACAGTAGATGGAAATCGAAGAGAACCCAATTCTGTAGAAAAAGTTAAATGGCGGTGATTGTGTAAATCTTAGAAATCGCAATCAAAAATGTCAAAATAGACAAAACATAGCACAAGTGAAAAATCAGTGTTTAGTCGAGATTTTTATATTTTAGATCGCGATTTCTGAAATTGGGTAAGATTCACACAATCACCGCCATTCAACTTTTATTTCATAATTTGGTTCTCTTCAAATCCCATCTAGTAAAAATACAAATCTATGATTTTATATCTAGCGATTTTATAAAGCGTTTTTGGGGGTATGTTTCATAGAACTGTTTTCTCTACTTGATGTAAAGAATCAGCCTGAGAAGAATTGCACATTGCTCCTGAAACAGCCTGTAAATAAGAAGGCAGTATGAAATAACAGATGACAGATACTTTAATTTTGCTTTTTTAAACTTGATTTTGTTTGTGTTAAAAACTGCTCAAAAATTAGCTTTTTCAATAAATTGAAAGCAGCTCTAGTCTCAAACAATATGTTATAAAATGCGCAGAATGTAACTGAAAATGTAACACTCTATCTTCTATTAAGAAAGTAACAATTCATCTAATTTATGTGCGATTAGAGAAGTATATTACCCACAATTTACTTGAGCCGAATGAAAGCCTTCTTTACTAACAGAATAATGATTTATTATATACAAATAAGCGTTATAAGTCTCTTGAATTTTTAAAGAAATATGAATTAATAGTCATTTTAATGATTGATTGAAAGATTGCTGTGAGATCCCCAAAAACAACACAAAAGATGCATAAATGGATTTTACAAACTAAATCACGGAAAAACATCAATGGTAGCAAAAATCAATGCAGCTTGGCAGGACGTTCTTAATATACTTCAATCAAAATCTAAATCTGATTAGAGCTTACAAAATCAATAGACTGAGTAAAACATCACCAAAAAATGGTTTACTTTTCTAGTCAACATTTTATGATTCAATCATTTCGATTCAATCAATTGAGTCTAATAAACCTACTACATTCACTTCAATACCCTATTTACAAAATCTCGTTGAAAAATAAAAACAGTTTATTTGGAGTTCACCGATTTTGTCAAGACTATTGGGAAAATATGAGAAGCTTGGTGAGATCCATTAACAAATACAATCTAAACTTTATTAAGGAATCGGATCACTCTAAAAAGATTTGGACAAGATTTAACAAGAAAATATAAAGTACCGGTATCACAAAATTTGAATCAACTTTAAACATTTACAAGCAGGCTTTAATAACGTGTGTTTCAAAAAGGACGCACATCAAAATTGTAGGGAAAATATATTCGGCCTAGGAAAGATTTCAAATTCGGAATTCAATGTATTAACTCTATTGTACTATTCATCAACGTATTTTTTTTTGTTTGACAATGGCGCAACAGCCCTCTGAAGGGCCTAGGCCTACCAGCTGGTTGCCAGTTTCATATTCATATTCACTCCACTATACAACCCGTCCAAGCAAAGAAGACACCCCGGCAAGACGGAAAAATGACTCCAGCCCGGCCAATACCGGCTCAAAAGCCATAAATTCTTAAACAGAACCCACAGTCCCCGAACCAACACCAACCGAGCCGAAGCCACTCCCACCCCGCGAGAATATCCTCCCAGCCCGGACAGGCAATACAGCAGGCGAATAATCATCAACCAGGATAGAGATAACGTGTGGTTAGCACGTCGATCCTCTCAACCATAAGCCAGTCTTCACAACCAAGTGAAGATGCAGAACACCTCTGAATAACATGCAGTTAATCAGTTAGAGTGTAATGCAACAATTGATGTTCCTCCAGAAACGGGAAACGACTGACTGTCTTTACTAACGACAGCCAATCTCCCAAAGGAGGATTCATCAACGTATTTTACATTACATTTATGTATATTCTGTCCAAGCAAAGAAGACATTCTAGCAAGATGGAAAAGTGACTCCAGCTCGGTCAGTATTTGTTCAAAAATAATAAATTTGTTCTCAATTTGTAGAGCAGAATGTTTCCTATAATTTGAGATCAAATTTATAATTTTTGAACCAATATTGACCGAGCTGGAATCATTTTCCCATCTTGCCACAATTTCTTCTTTGCTTGGACAGACTATACCAGTAATTCATTTGTGTCTGTAATATCAATACATGTTTGAGTATTCTTTTCCAAATGATGAACGTTGGATAATTGAAGTTAATCATCAGTCGAATTCTCAGCGAGAGTGCATTTATACCCGAACCAACACAACACCACACAACAAAAGTAATGTATTTTGAATAACTATTAATAATTATCATACAACGGAGCATCGACCATACCGAATATATTCTCCTTAAAACTTTGATGTGCGTCCTTTTTGAAACACCCATTAGTTGTTCAGCGAGGCTACAGCGAAGTAAGAAGTGGAGCTATTTTATACTTTTTTTTAAACATTATAAAATATAAAACAGAAAAACAGTTTGATAAAAATATAGAAATAGAAAATCACCAACTTCATAGACTAGACTACGCCGTAGACTCGCCGCTTCATTGCGTTTTTACTACAGTAACTAGAGGAGACTACTATAGTCTGCCCAAGCAAAGACGACACTCTGGCAAGATGGGAAAATGATTCAAGCTCGGTCAATTTTGGTTCAAAAATTACCAATTTGATCTCAAATTGTAGGTAACAATTTGATCTACTATTGAGACCACATTTATAATTCTTGAACAAATATTGACCAAGCTGGAGTCATTTTCCCATTTCGCCAGAGGGTCTTCTTTGCTTGGACAGACTATAGAAGTATAGTCACTGTAGTTTTCACAGCATCAATAATTGGATAGAGCACTGAATTAGTACTTACTCCAAGCTTTCTTTTTGGTTTTTAATAGCGTTTTCGTATTTAGCCAATGCCCGACGAAAATACTTGGATATTGCTTGTTTGCAATTTGTCAAATTCTCCCGATTTTCCCAGGAATTCGATTCATGTCCGTAGTTTTTCCATTTCACGAGGAATAGAGTTTTATCGTGCACTTTCATATGGTCAAGAATATCCTCGACTTCATATTCACCAGTGCCAGTTCCAGCTGGTTCGCTCGCGCTTGTTTTCGATTTGCTCGTTGGCACACTTTCAATTTCATCCCCCGACTGGGTTGAACTTGGTTGATGGTCTGAAGATTCTTGGATGGTGTTTTCTTCGATAACTGCTTGTTGACTTGAAATGACTGTTTTTCCTGCCGGAGAAAACGTTTCACCTGTTTGCATTCCATTTTTCGGGAATCCCAAAAAAAGATCAGTGGTGTCTCCGGAATTATCCATGTCCACTTCTGATTGGATAGAATCACATGAGTTGGATTCCTGGAAAAATATTCAAGAATTAGTATCTGTTACATATTTTGGTATAGAATAAAAATTAATTGAATAAGTTGATTGTCTTCATTGGATTAAGCTTTCTTAGCTTAATAAGCTAATGGCGCGACCACATGAGTTCGTTTTTTAGTCAAGTCGACTTGATCAAGAAGGTATAGTCTATCCAAGCAAAGGAGACCCTCTGGCAAGATGAGAAAATGACTTCAGCTCGGTCAATATTGGTTCAAGAAATATTGATTTGATCTCAAATTGTAGATCAGAATGTTTCCTACGATTAAGACCAAAACAATAACTTTTGAACCAATATTGACCGAGCTGGAGTCATTTTCTCCTCTTGCCATGGTCTTCTTTGCTTGGACAGACTATACGTCTGATTGAGTATATCCATAGTCGATGGTAGATGGTAGAGATGCTGATAAAGATTCAAAATAGCAATAATCAAAAATTATACATTAAATATGAATGTTTTATAATGGCAGGCTATCATTTTCCTAATTATTTATAATTTTCGTAATCATTTTTTGTTCAACGTTTTATTTATTATTTGGCCAGTACGTACATAATTTATATTGACTCAATATATTGAATTTTATCCATTTAATAGGATGAATAGGATAATATTAATCTTCAAACCAGTTTGAGCTGTATGATAGTAAGATACGTAATCCTTATGAAATGAACAAATAACTCAATTTTTAAACAATCCAACATAGTTTGCAATACTTCTTCTCAGGCTAATTCCTTACACCAAGGAGAGAACCATTTCATGAGACACTTTGTTACCGAGATAAAAATGGCAGAAAATTGCAATTCTTCTAGTATTTAAAGGCTTCATAAGGATTCTAATTATCAATTCCTATGTAAAATCATCAGGAATTGAATGAAATCAGTTGGAGGTTTGTTACTTCAACATTATTGACAGAATTGGGTAAATATCCTAGAAACGCCATTTTTCAACTACAGTATTAAGGGCTATAACTGAATATGAAGTCATAAATTTGTATTTTCAATTAATGGGAGTTGAAGAGAATTGAGCCCTGATGGAAAAGTTAACTGGCGGTGATTGCGTGAATCTAATCGCAATCTGATAAATCTGATTAAAAATCGCAAAATCAAGACTTAACACTGATTCTTCACTTGGTCTATTTTGTTTTCTTTCAATTCCAATTTCCCAGATTTGGGTAAGATTCACTCAATCACCGTCATTCAAATTTTTCTCCAGGATTACACGTGAATTGATAATTATTTTAGAACCTGAATAAAGACTCTAAAAAATAAGAAAATTAATATATTTAAAAAAATGAAATTTTCTGCCCCTGTTATCTCAACAGGGCGCTGTTATCTAACAACGCGTTTTTGGGGGTAGCCTTGGGGGTCCTATGTCCCATGGAACTTTTTTCTCTTCTTGCCCTTGGTATAAGGAATCAGCCTAAGAAGTATTGCACATTCCTCCTGAAACACTCAGTATAGTGGAGGTAAGATATTGAATTCAAGATTATTCTATTGGATGGGGTTCTCTAGGAACTAGGAATGTATAGATAAAGTTGTAGGACAACACAGTTCCATGCATCTATCATTTCACTGACAAACCAAATTCTAAAAAGTGTTCAAACAACTACGCAAGCATGTTCAACTTTACATCTACTAATTCCTCAACAGTAGAGTCAGGATGAATAAAATATTATGTATCTCAAATGCATGCAAAGGATAAATTCATCCAATCACAGAAGTCACGATTTAGGACTTTATTCGAAAAACTATAAACTGAATAAAATTCAACATGCAAAGGATAGCTATTTTTCTCTACTATGGTATCTCTTTAAAAAAAATCAGAACTTAATGTTTAGCATTCAAATATTCATTATTTAGCACTATTAGCATTCATTATTTTGAAAATATCTATTTCTTTCAGTTCTTTGAGTTAGTGAAAATTTAAATGTTTTGTTCATAATATAGAAATACGATAAGTTTTGATGCAAACTGACTAATTGGATGTAAATTCCTATCTTATGCGTTATAGACAAATTTAATTTTGAAGATAAATCTAGTAATTTATTGATAATAATCCAAACCAAGATACAGAATAATAGGTGAACTGCATTTTCCCCCAATATTTGCAACTAGGAATGTTAGAAACAAGTGTCTGAAAAAAATACTGTAACATACGCTATAGTAATTTTGCCAGAAAAGCTAATTGCAAAATATAGTTCTAATATAATTACAGAGCTTAAGAAATATCTAAATGTTAAGCAGATTTTAAAACGAGAAAAAAAGCAACTTTCCTCATAGTCATGGAAACTTACTGGCAAAAATATTGAAAATTCTCATTAATCCTCTAAATACAGCTCAGTTCACCTAGAAAATAAAAGCTCAAAGTTTTAAATTAAACTTTAAATGAATTTTTCAATAACTTGGAATGCAGTCAACATGTGGTAATATGTATATTAAAAGTAAAGTTATCACACCAAATAGTACAAAACTTACAGTAGGCCTGCCTATATTTATTGGCAAGTCTAAACTAAAGGGGGTGATTTCCGAAACTACTACGCTGTGTGCCGCGCATATGCACACAGCGAACAAAGAATTGAGCTACTGAGTGGGAACTGGCTGCAATGTGAATTCACAGCGAACGAAAAGAGTCATGATAGCCAGTTCTTACTCAGTAATTCAATTCTTTGTTCGCTGTATGTCTATGCGCGGCGCCCAGCGTGGTAGTTTTGGAGAGCACTCCTTGAGGCTCTATAGTTACCTGTTTATAGAGCCCTAGATTGAACTTATGACACCTGCAGAACAAGAATCAAAGCAACACCTCAACGAGCAATGAGATTTTTGATCAATACGTCCAAGCTCTCAAGTTTTCTGTAATAATTATTTCATCTCAATTTAAATAGAATAGTTAAGTTTCATTAAATTGACATTTAACTTCTTCTTCCTACTTCAATTCTTATGAGTGGGTAATGATGATAATACACTAAAACCTGTAGACGGAATGGGAATAAAACCCATATAATTATAGAGGTGCATAAATAGTAGGCTGGAGATGACTTTATGCATAAGTTCCCAGATATAGTCTGTCCTAGCAAAGAAGACACCCTGGCAAGATAAGAAAATGACTCCAGCTCAGTTAATATTGGTCTCAATATTGTAGATGGAATTTTTTCCTACAAATTGAGACCAAATTCATAAATTTTTAATCAATATTGACCGAGTTGGAGTCATTTTATCATCTCGCCAGAATGTTTTCTTTGCTTGGACGGACTTTATCAACCACATAGGCGGTTGGCAAATGTATTTTATTAATTCTCAGCTCAGTCAGGACAGTCTGAAAGCGTACTAAGCATGTGAAACGGTTTGGCTGATGTTGCTCTTGACTGATATGCTCTTGGAGAACGCCAACTGACTGTCCTGACAGAGCTGAGCATCAATTACAGTTATTCACCAAACGCCAGTTCCGTTGGCGTCTGCTTTAACATTGATTTATCAATACAGATTTATTGATCTTTCAAGCTGGTTAGTAGACGACAAAATGCTAGAACATCGAATATATTATTATTAAGCAGTTTAAATATCATAATCCAAGAGCCATACTACGAGTACTTCGAATAAGCCTCCATAACTTATTACTAGAGGTCACGAAATAGTGAGAGATATTCTATAAGCTGTTTTCAAGACGACACAGAAGAGAAACAATCACTGATTGAGTACACAAAATAGGTAAAAATAAACATTTTATGAATAGATACCTTACTAGAAATGTCAGTCACATCAAATACATCGGGTGTTGACGATACTATGACTGAATAGGAAACTTCCTTTAATGACTTCTTAGGTGTTTTTTCCTTCTCTAGATGCACTGGTAATTGAAATTTTTCCACTTGTTGAACATCATTACTTCTTTCATTGGACGATTTCTCACTGTGGCTACTGAGCATGTCTATTGGATCGTAAGCTATTGTTTGAAATTTGCTCATTTTGCTTTGATACACTTCATTGTCAAACGCGGTTTCACTCAACTTATTGCGATGTTCGTCTTGTAAATCTTGAAGAAAACTTTCATTTCTGAGAGTGATTTCATAAATGAAAGCTTTTAGTTCACTGGAAATACTATCCAACCTAGTCAGCTGAGCCTCTCCAGAAATGGAGAATATAAACGATTGCAAGAGTTTTATATCTTTACAGATAGATAGGAATGGCTCTTTATCACAAGTTGGGCATCGCCATTTGTTTTCTGCGTCGACTTGCAACTCCTGGTAGCGTGAATCTGTTATGTTGACACAGCTTATGTGATACCAAAGTTCGCATAGTCCTTCACATAACATTGCCTTGTCACCGCATAACACATCCTTCTCACAACTACCACATGGCTGAATTTTTGCCATAATGCTGCAATTGAAGCCTAGTTACAAAAGCATCGTCTACTTTGAATAATTTGGAAAAATCGATTAGGCTGTAATGATAAAAGTTACAGATTATTATAAGAATCAACATATTTTTGCCAATTTCAAGCATTTTTCAAACAGAACGCAAATACCACAACTAATAAGATATGAGTCAAATCTTGAGCCATGTTTTTTGAATTGGGTAAATTAAAAGAATTTTTGATTAGAAAAAAATAATAAAACCGCTGGCTCTCGCTTGAATTATCATTTGTTAAAACGTTGTAGCCTATCAAAAATTGAAGGGTTTTTATTGTAACAGTAGGTCTACACTTAGGTTTTGATTTGGAATGACAAACGCTAACTGTAGAATAGAAATCCCGCCTTGATATGGAGGGGCTGAGGGGGGAGTTGATCGTCAATATTGATAAGACGTAACATGATTGGTTTCTCAGTGAAATAAAAAGATGATTTACGATACTTATATTTTAGAATTTGCAGATCCTCTTATACAAACTCCTCCTCCTTTTCAAACTTATGCTTCCCTAGTAATAATTTTGTTTGGATGATAATTATCAGCAAATCAAACTCAAATTCAACCTAGGTAGCTCACTGTAAATTAATTTTGAGGCTATTTTGTCTTAAATACATCTAATATGCTTAATAAGCTTACTATTTTTAAAGGTTCCAAAAATACCGCCGTTAGAAAGGCAAGCCAAAAATAATATGAATTCAGAATAGAAATCATGATAAAATACTCATGATAAAACAACATAAAAGAATTGGAACAAGATAGGGCTATCTGAGAACTGGAAATTTTAATAAGCTCATGTACTTTTACCTGCCTTGCCAAGCCAAGCTTCATGTTAAAAAGCTTACTTATACTGAAAAAAACTATTACTGTACAGTATAGCCTATAAATTGTAGGCCTAGAAGAAAGCAAACGGCACCTCTAACTGGTTTGGCATAAAACGTTCAAGATAGGCATAAAACCACTATCTACATCAAACTTTTGCAAACATATTATCAGTGGCATAAATAGCACCTCCGCAGCCCCCACCGTGCGGGGGGGGGGCGCAGGCTTCTGAGGGGCGCCACATTAAAAATGTAATTGGCTGTGAAAATTTTTTTAAATTTAATTTTCAAAATGAATAATATTTGAATAATTCTCAGATGAATTTATATTTTTAATCTTTTTCTATCATCAATTTTTTAATTTTTTTATCTATCATTCAGACTTGTTCTAATTTTGTAGCTCAATAGTTTCAATTTTGGGGTGAGAAAATTTAGGAATAGTGACAGTGATTGAGAATTCAATTAACACAACCTCTATTTATTGAAATTTTGGAATACGGTTTGAATTTCATTGTCTGTATTTCTACCCTAACAAGTCTATAGTAATTTATTTCATGAATATATGAATACAATTCGACATTATTCCCGACCTTCCAGGCCCCTGAGTAGGCATGAGCGCCCCTCATCCCATGTGAGCTTGAAGGGGCCCCTTAAATACTGAGATTCTTCTTCATATAATCAATCTACTTTGGGGCTCTCAAGTCTAGTGCCCAGAAACTAAGGCCAAACATTCTTCAGATCTAATTCTCTAGGGACCTGAGGGGCCTGCATTTTTATCATCGTCGTAATCACTGGTCCCACAAGGATCTGCTTGTAGGGTTGTGAATATCGAAGTGACTATAAGAACTAATAAAGCACTCGTAGAGAATAAGTGCGTAGTGTGTAGAATGTGTAGGTACTGATATTTCTCTACTTGACTAAATAGTGATTTTATGGTTTGTCACTTCAACTTATTCAATATTCTTTTATATTATATTCAATAAGTTTTATATTTTTTTATTTCTCTCGTCAACAACCTTAACACTAGTAAATTTAAAATTTCCAATATCATTCCTGAACCAAAAATTATGTGCTCAAGAAAGGTTATATCATTATCTCATTTGGACTGCATTGACTTCTATCAAAATTCAAGATTACTAGTGGGGGCGAAGCTTGTTTTTATCTCCCAAATAATTTCAATTTTCACAACTCGATTATATTACTGTACCTATCAATGAATAAATAATGAAAGGAATGTTGTAGTCAACTACTGCATTAGAAAATTATTGACCATGGTGCTATGAATTTAAATTAATTATAAGGCCCGAACCTCTTGAAAATATAGTCCGCCTAGAGTACAGTGTTCTTAAAAATTTTCCCCCTGACCCAACTTTTATGATATGATAAACAAGACAGAATATATAATTAATATATAAGTTAATAATTAATTGTGATAGAATGGACTCGTTAATCACCCATCACCTCTCTTCTCTCCTCAGTCCTCTGTAACTTACTGTTAATAGTACTTACTATTAATCTAGTCGAACTTGCTGAAGATTTTGTAAGAGCAGAGAAAAGAAAAAAATGGATATGAAACTGGCATCCAGCTGGTAGGCCTAGGCACTTCATGAGCTGGTGAGCCGAGGACAAACAAAAAATAGAATAGACTTTTAGGATTGACCGGTTGGTGATAGCTCATAGAAAAAAATGGATATGAAACTGGCATCCAGCTGGTAGGCCTAGGCCCTTCATGAGCTGGTGAGCCGAGGACAAACAAATAGAATAGACTTTTAGGATTGATCGGTTGGTGATAGCTCTTTGATCTACACATTAATGGAACATTTTTGTTTGTAATAAATGAATATTAGCTAAACACGACTCATAGTCTACAAGTTCTTTTCATTACAAGCCCATTAAATTATAGTACGTTTACTGCATAGCTCAAACCCAAATATCAGGTGTAAAATTTACTTCTGTATAGCCTAATATATCATCGGCTATAATATATTATTATAGCCTATTATTCAACAATATCAATTCAAATTGCAAACTTAATTTCTTTTCACTTTTAGTTCCTTTTAGGATACTGTAGTAGTTGAAGTAGGCCTAATTGTTTCCGACCTTTACGATCATTTAATCACGTCAAAGAAAGGCTACTGTCGAGCTCACGTTATCACCGTACATTAACACATGCAAAAACAAAACAAAGGTAACTTAGATGAGTTTTTTCCTGTTCGTATCTTAGGGGAGGCACTCCCACACGGCTCGCGGGGAGGCACTCCATGGTCTCCATGGCTTAGCTACGCCACTGCATATTATTGGTTCTTTCGAAACGTTCATTTCTATTAACATATAAGGATGCTAATTAAAATATTAAAATAAGGTGTAGGCCTAAGTGCTGTTTACCTTCCCAGCTACCTAGTCAAAATTCTGTTTGGAATCGATTCAGTGCCGTACCTATGTTATTCTGCTAACAAAATAAACTGCACTCTAGCCAAAAATAAATCATTTTTAGCACCTACCAATTAATTAAAAAGAACTCAATTTTGCAACCAACCTCATCAACAATGTCCAGAGCCGTGACAGCGAAACCAACAAAACAAACGAATTCCCGGCTTTCTAATTTTTCATAAGTCATAACCTAAAAGAATAATATTGCAATGCAAAAGGCAAACTCCTCACAGAGTATTTAGCAGGAATGGCTTGCTTTGTAGTCATCTGAACTGGTAGTCCGCCATTACAGAGTAGTCAATAATGAACCAGGGTGGCTACGAGTGTTCCGAAAAACCACTCTTCCGAAAGGGGTCGCGTCTTTGGGGCACCTGGATATCAAGGTAAGTAAATCTACCAGGTAGGCCAGCGTCCATAAGGGCCCAGCAGTCCACTTTTTTCCTGCCGGATGACGTCACTAGTTTTATTTTTTACATTATGCTTTATACCTATATTTATGATTCGAAATGTATCTAGGATTCCAATTTTCCAGCTGTTTCACAGAGAATTGAAAAATAAAAATATCACGAAAAAATCTCAATATCAATGAAAATAATTGTGAAAATATTTTAAAATGATGAATTAATCTATTGAGTATTATTACAGTCTAATAATGATGAATAATGTTGTGATATTAGAACAATATAATGCTATTGTTGTCATAAATTGGGGCCAAAGAATCGAGAAGCTGGCGCTCTTGTTGAGAAAAAAATAAGCTTTGGTGGGTTCAAACTATGCGATTACAATTATAAAAATGGAAATAATCATATTTCACTACAAAACAACTAGGACAACTTAAAAATATTGTTTCCTTGTTAATTGGGATGTTCTCAACTCATCAGAATTAATTACAACAATACTATTCTTCAACACTAACAAAAATAGGTTATGTTTACATTTTCATCAGCTGTGCTTTTCATTTTGGGCGCTAGAGTGCGACACTGTAGAAAAATAGTGACGTCAGATTTGTGAACCATAATTTCCAGGCAAATATCCCACCTGGTAAGATTTTCTAGCCTTGCCTGGATATGCCCCACCAAAAAGTGGCTCTTATTTTCCCGACTTATTATCTGTCCGCTTTTTACCAAGTATACGGAAGGAGATTGAGATGGACAAACTGGAGAAACGTTACAACTTGGGAACTCAGTGGAACCACAGAGAAGGAACTTCTCTGTGCCAGCTCCTGGCTTAGCCGCTCTAATTTATGCTGTGTTCAAAATAGAGAGACTGAATTATTATCCCACTCCTATTCATGCTGTATTTAAGAAAGTTATCTATCTGCCATGTGTGCAATGGACGCCCGGCTGCCGTGCTTCTAGCCACAGCGTTGGAGAAAAGGGCGGGTTTCTCCAAGTTGGATTAAACCAAAATCGGTGTGTGCTTGCTTACTGCAATCAAGAAAGTGACATTCGAATAGATCACATTTTTGTGCTAATTTTGTGTCTTTTTGTACCACAAAGGAAATTTTTCGTACCATTCCACTAACTGAGATGATAGAAATTCTTCTTGGTCGGTAGCCGATCTGACATAAAAAATGCATTTTGGGTTAAGCACCGTTACACATTATACCGGCATACAAATTCTATATTTGAAGTGTAATGGTATAATCAAATTATTCAATTATAATAATTCAAAATGAATAATCAATTTGATAATCGTGCGATTAGTGCATGAATATTTATTTTATCTGAAAAAATATGCTCTGGATCTTGCATGTTGACCAATCTTTATAGTGCTAAGGTTGGTTATCCTGCATTCACAGGATTACAAGTCAACCAGCTGCTATATATTTCATTTTTTTGAGAGTTCAATTTCCATCATTCAGCTGATGGTTTATCTTGAAATTTAAACTCCCAGTCCTGACCGATTGAACCAATTCTGCCAAGTTTCATTGAAATTCATTTAACCAACCAAAATTTGAAAACCCCGCCATGTGAATTTTCCATTACCTACTGCGCAGCATAAACCTGTACCTCGACCTGTCCAAATTTGAATGAAAACTATGCCGTAACATTGTATAAATTCCATTAAATTTTGTATCACCAGAAAAATAATTTGTACTCCTCTTATTTTTGGGCTCTAGCAATTAGAAAGTCGGGGGTTAGAGCCTGACACGAGCCAAATTTAATTAAATTTGAGCCAAAATGAGATAGTACAAAATTTCATTCGAGTGGTACAAAGAAGTACAAGAATATAACAATAATAGGGTGTATTTAAATGTTGCATAATTTTATAAAATATGCAGGGAAAGAGTGTCAACTTGTTTTCTTACCGCAGAATTACTATTATCTCTGTTAGGGTGGTGGTACAAAGATTTTCCTTTTTGGTACAGAAAGATACAAAAAAAGTACAAAAATATGATCCATTCGAATTTCACTTTCTTGATAGCAGTAAGCCATAACCATCTATCAATTCTCAGACCTTAATGTACAAAACAAGATGGCGGCAATATGGGCCTAGCCAAGCGTAATAGCAATAGTTCAAGTTGCTATTCTTTAGAATTAATAAGACAGAAATAGCATATTTTTTATTGTTAATCATTATGATATTACAATATAATTAATATCCAATACAAAAATAAGAATCATTACGATATGATGAACTTCAAACTAGAATTTGATTTACTATTCTATGTGAAAAATAGAAATTCAAGACACACAAATTCCAATCAGTTTTTCTAACATGTTTGTAGCCTACTTCCCTGACTGCTCATTTCAACTTTCTTCTGTCTCTGAACCTTTCCCCCAATATTTTCAGTTTTTTTCCTTTGGCTTGCAAGTTTGAGAAATCTTATTGTCTTCTTCACACTCCAGTATCTATCCAATAAATGTAATTATACTCCTCAAAACTTGTTTTTAGAGTGTTTTTTAAGCTTTTAGTTTATTTTAGCTTTATTAAAGCTTTTACTTTATTTTATTTTTAGTGTATTTTTACCATTGCTTTACATATCTCAGATCTAAACTTTGAGAAAAAAATATAATTAGTCCGGCGTTGTAGGCCTACTGTATTGTAGGCTATAGTCACAAATTAAGCACTGTTTGTAACCTAATCATTTGATATTTTGAAGCTAACTGGTACACAAGGCAGATCACTGATTTCATTAATTATTGTCTTTCACTTTTACAAAAAGCACATAGGAGCCTAGTTTGTTGAAATAGCTAGTTTGTTGGAATTGAAGGAAATACATCACTTCTCTTGGCACTCCAATGTTTTTCGTAGCACTCCAATTAGTTAATCGTCTATGACAAGAAAAACGTATTTCTTGATAATAAAACGGTCTTCAAAATGATTAATACAAACTATCGAACTGTCTTTCACTTCAAAATTTTGATGAAAACTTTTCTAACCAATATGTCCATTGAGAGTTTGTTTTCAGAAAACGTGAAAATAGAAATATGAATTGAATTACCATACTTGGATATTCACAATCATAAACACAAGACAGACGACCCATTTGTAATAAATTATCATATTCTCAATAAAATATGCCTTAGTTTTTAACATAAAACAAGACGAACCGTGAGTGTAATCCATTGTCAACTTGGTAAACATTCAGTAGGCCTGCTTATGAAATGTTCCAAAAATTATTTTATAATAAAACATATGATTTTTTGTCAACATAACCAAAACGCTATGAAATCATGAATTTGGAGTAGGGCAATTACGTCCGCCATTTTCCATACAATCGATAGGTACATTAAGGTCTGAGAATTGATAGATGGTTATGAGTAAGCAAGGTCACACCGATTTTGGTTTAATCCAACTTGGAGAAACCGGCCCTTAGTGGGTATTTCAATAAATGCCTAAACTTCAACTGGCTCTCCTGAAAAATTACATCTTCTGCAGTAGCGTCATTGTTCTTTTGGCGCAGCGATATATTAACCTTCTTATTGAACCGTCCAAGAGTTTCCTCTGAACGTCTTACTGAAACCACGTGGTTGAGTGAAGTCGTAGCTGAAAGTTCAGAGGAAAATCATTCAGAAATAGAGATCCCCAGGTATTACAAGTTCTGACACTTCAAGATAATGAGGCAATATTATGTCACTGTATTTTTATTCTTTAAAGAATTAAACATAAATGGTGAAGTAAGTTTATACAGAAAAAATACAATATTGAACATTCTACAAGATTCCAACATGATTGTAAATAAACACAGGAAATAACTGAAATTGTAAATCAACGAGAAAAATGCTATAGAAACCGTATGGGCAAGTTTGTAAAGTAAAATAACTATTACTACACTCCCATTTTTCAATTAGAAAAACTATTTTTATAAATCACACTTATTTTTATTCTAAAATTGGAGCCCTATTAATAGATATCCAAGCGTTGAAATTAGCTAAGGCCGCATACTGTACACTTGGTGGTTGAGAGGCATCAAAATTCTAGTTTCAGTTTTACGATTCAAGGAACATGAAGCACCAGTCACGTCGTCACTGATTCAAACATAATTTTCACCACTCGGCATCGCCGTTGGCTTTCTGGAAAATGAAGTCTTTTCCGCCTAGATTCATGATGCCATCTTTCAAATAAAATTTCCACTTGTTGCGGCTCCTGGTAATCTGCAACCAATAAACAAGTTCGAAATTATTATTCAATTGATCGAACAAAATAAGAGTATAAAGTTCAAATACTCATTTGTAATTAATTAGGACAACAACTGTATACTAACGCAATGAATAATCACAGTACCCTTTGAAATGATTTTATTTTTGTTCACCACTAGTTTCATGGCTTTCAAGTCGAAACTAGCCATGAACAAAAATAAAATAATTTCAAAGGGTACTGTAATTATTTATTGCATTAGTTCAAGTACCGGTACTGTATAGTGTATGCAATAAAAACGTTTGAATATAAGTTATTCTTAATTTATGGAGCGAAATAGAATATTTCAAGCTTAGACAGCTAATAAAGCTATGATTTACGATTCAAGTTAATAATGTCGCATAAGGCTCTCCAAGTTATAGTTTGTCCAAGCAAAGAAGACCCGCTAGGGAGATGGGAAAATGACTTCAACTTGGTCAATATTTGTTCAACAATTATAAATGTGATGTTAATCGTCGATCAAATTGTTTCCTACAATTTGAAATCAAATTGATTATTTTTGTACCAAAATTGACCGAGCTTGAGTCATTTTCCCATCTAGTCAGAGGGTCTTCTTTGCTTGGACAGACTATACCTTACTAAGTGAAAACTACATCTTCTAAATTGAAAATATTCTTTGATAAGAATAGAATGATGAAAAAAAAATATGATAAATTTTAGAGTTGATGCATCATTATCGGCTTATTATATCGATAATCGGTTGTACAGTTCACTCTTCAGAATGGAATAACAATGATTTTTTTTTCAATATAGAGATTATATATTATTAACCTTGTCGTACTGGCAGACCACAACGTTATCAGTTTCGAACATATCGCCTGGATCTTCCTCGCTTACATCATCTCCAGAATTTAATGGCTCCTGTAAAACAAAATAAAAAATAATTGATAAAAGTTCGTTAAATGAGTGAACTGAATAAATAAAATTGAATAAACAAAAATATTAGAAATCTTACAATTCTCAAACATTGGAAAACTAATATTTTATTACTAAGCCACGTTCACACCGAAGTTGATAACACAATCTTTGTGATTAACTTATTATTATATAAACTTATTAAATAAAAGTTATCAACAATAATTGTGTTATTGTCTCCGGTGTAACCGTCGCCTCATGTAAAATATGGTGCTCAAGCGTTTATACCTGAGAAGTATAAATTGCCAATCAAGGTACTATACATCAATAATCACTAGTCGAAATTTCAACCTCTCAATTTAATAACCTATCAACTAAATCACTCAATTACCTTCGATAATTTGTTTGACTATTTTTTATAGCTTCATAGAAACTCTAAACACAGTACAGGAAGTGTCGAAATTATTTATTTACAAATATACAAGATGCGGAAAGAAAAAACAGGCTATTGCCTAAAACTTCTTCTATTCCTAATTTAGTCACATAATAAATTGACCAAATTTTCAGGTTATGTATAAAATTTTGATTTACCCAAAGTTTTCCACTCAAAGAAAAGATAATTCGATTATTATCAAGTACTTTAGATCTTCTTTCAATAAAAACCTGAAAATCCCGATGTATCCTAGGCAATAGTATCCTTAAATCCTCAATTTTTAAAAGAATCCATGTAAACTTGGCTGAGGAGTCTGTGAAACAGGAAATTAGATCTCAACTCTTGAAAATAACTTGAAAAAATAAATGAATATTACCTCTTCAGCAGCATTATCGTTGTCCTCATTCTCCTCGTCATCTTTGTCTTCTCCATCATCATCGTCATCGATGTCCTCTTCCTCATCATCATCATCTTCTTCATCTTCGTCATCCGAAGTATCATTTGTACCATCTAGCTGTGATAAAGCGCCGGATCCAGTCTGAGAATTGTCAAGAAATTTATCAAGTTAATAAATCGTTTTCAAGATATTCCCTACATTCAACTCAAGAAAAAATTGTCAATCGATTATTGTTTGTTACTCATTGATTGAACTTGTAAATTCGATGTATGCCTAAATTGAAATATTTTCAATTCAAGGCACCTGAAATCTCAATCAGCGATAATGGTTATTGGATTATTCATTTGAAAGTGAATATTGTAGCTCTACGAAAATTTTGGGTGAAATATTAGTTATTTCCACCTTCTAAGAGTAAATTTGGTGGAATCGCTCACCTGAAAAGTAAATTAATCATCCATTTTTTAAAGAAATATCACAATCTAATCAATGATCGGCCTACTGAGCACCTCTGTTAGCCATAAATGAATTTATATCCACACTTGACAATATAATTTGACGAAAGTACAATGCAAAATGATAACTTAATTCAATAAATTATCTAAAAAAAAAACTCATTTACATAACTGATAGTCAAATTTTAACCTTTAAAATGAAATGATGGAGTACTTATGAAATTATAATAATTAAGTTTTTTGTCTTACATATTAATATTTTTGTATCGTGGAATACGCTGCTTCTGAGACGTTTATAGTCTGTTTTGAAACAGCCATAAGATTTTAATTATAAAAAAAGGAATAAAAACAAAACACTGAGGTGGCGAGTACAAAAAATATTATAGAAATAGAATTAATGATATTAAGGATCTACTTTCATTTGAAATTCTACCTAAAAAGATCATCATTTTTGTCACCTTTTGAGTGGCGGTAGTTATGTATTGAGTGGCGGTGATTGCGGTAGTTATCAATATTGAATGAAAATACAAAATGTTATCAAACCACTGATTTATTAAAAATCGAGATACCGGTTTCGGTTGTTACACCATTATCAATCTCTGGTAAAATTCTTTACCGGAATATTCTTTACCGAAACCGGAATGTCGATTTTTTATAAATCAGTGGTTGGAAACATCTTGTGTTTTCATCTCATGTACATCTCATTCAAGTGGTTGGTAGAGATGGATTAGCCACTCAGAAACCAAGTGGTACAGGGTTCGATTCCCAGCCTGAGAACAGTTTTTGGTACAGTTTCATTCAACGAATTGCCTTTCACTATCTAGTTCTGTTGTCAATAATTGCAGTAGCAGATGTCTTCATTTCTATTTATATGGCTTTAATTGGATTTTCGAATTTACAATATTGTTATACAGCATAATATTCCATCAGTTCGTTAACTGAGCATGATATTACTTTTTACACGGCTTTCTTTAAAGGAAACATATACAGCTGATGTAATGTATCAATTGTAACTTTTGATTTTAAAACTATCATCTAGGCATGGCTGAATGAAAACTCTTAGTCCAGTCAAATTAAGCAAAAAAAGTAAAAGTCGAAGGACCCAGCTGAAAATTTACAGATATGATCAGAAAAGGGCGCTGAATAACATACTAAAAGTCCCCAAGAGTCCCCTGTGAGCTTCGGCCGCTATCTTGAAAAGACCGTAAAATTTACCTACCTACTAGGAATTGTTTTTTCGTGAATTGTGGCCGAACCAAGCGTCGGACGAGAAAATTTTATAGGACCTGTTTTGTAGACAATAAAATTTCGAGAAGAATAAGACCAGTTGCATTTCTGTATCATTAACCGTTTTATAGATACATTTTTTTCATAGGATCAAGAATTTGAGATTTCTCAATTATATCTCGATTTTTAATAAATCAGTGGTTTGATAACATTTTGTCTTTTCATTTAACATGGATAACTACCGCAATATCTGGTAACACATCAAGCTATTGGATTCCGGCATCAGTTGTCTTATGACAATTGTCTCGCCAATTGGCATTGTATAAATCCGCCTCAAGAGAAAGGTCTGATACTCTATCCTTTACTCAGACTCAACACTTCCACTACCCATACTCTTCTCCACCAGTCATTCCACTACTCTGTTGATGCTACAAACTGTGGAAGGGGAAATTTAGTATTTTGAACATCCAGAGAATAGTTTGTACAATTTTCAATTTTTGTATTGAAAAAAAAATAATTACAAAATTGACTTGATCAGCCTTCAACAAAATATCAAGTATAATATTGAGCTCGTCATGAATTGGATAATTCTAAATCCTTCAAATTTTATCTATTACCTACTTCAAGCATAATTATTTAAACATTAAAAAGCCGCTAGTTACCTGATGTCCAAATAATTGCCTATTATCGTTGACTTGCGAATTATTGTGATTTAGAATTTGATTATTACTAATACTCTGTTGAGTAGATTGCACCTGAGGTTGAGTAGCAGTACCTGCAAAAAAATGCATTATTAATATCCATTCAATATTAATATTGTACTTTCTTTCCTCATCTTGTATATTTGCACATAAATGAATATATGGAGTGAAATGAAATATCATTTTTAAATAAATAATCCTCAAATAAAAGTATAAACTATCCACTGGGTGAGATTACAGATTTAATATTTTTCTTGGTGACCTTAATGGCAGAAGCCTAAAGACTTTTCATCTGGAGCTGTGATTGGCTACTACAGTCAAGACTTTTGTTGTTTCAAGACTCTTGTCTTGAGCTGTGATTGGCTACAGCTGTTCAACTGTTACCGACCGCATCGCACAGAAGACCTACTATTACACGAACATACACGCAAAAAGTTTGTTTATTTCGTCTCAAGTGATCGTGAATAGGGTAACTTATAGAATGAAATTATGACAATGATTAATGTTGAAAACGTTGAGATGGTACTGACCAAGAGGAGTTTGTCCCTGTAGTGCTGCAGTTACATGCTGCTGCAATAGTGTCGAAGCCAAATGCTGGGGAAGTGCCATCGTGGCTGAAATTACTGAACCCGTCAGCACCGAATGAAGCTGGTTGCCTGTTCAACAAAAAACACAAATAAATTCAACATTTCTAATGGCAAAGATGGTCATGGTAGAGATCAATACAAATAAAAGTTTAAAACCTAAAGCACTCTATTGAAGATTTTCATGAACAGAAAGAAGGGGTACAGGGGTATAATCTTGTGAAGCAATGAGGACAGTCCTTCAAAATGGCTGCTATTCAATACTGCTAGCAGTCTAAATGAAAATAGTCCTACTTTTACCATCTGTCTTTCACCACATCTAAAGCTTACCAGCATTATGTTGGCCAAAGTTGTTTTAGACTGAAATTTTCAGACCTGCCAATCCGTAGTTACAGTCTCGCTTTAATCGGCCATTATAAAGAAATGACTCCATTGAAAGACCATAACTGACTTGGTTTACCAGTATGATAATGTCCCACCAAAACTCCATATCTTTTAATTCTATTTTTACTAAATAGAATAAAATCAATTTAATTACGTGGATAGCTAATGACTGTTCAATGTTCCATCTAGGTCTACCACCGATGCAATTATAATATAATAGTTTTTCCAAGCACACTCAAACTTTAGGGACCCTCAAATTATGATAGAACAGCTGACATTTTCCATGTTAAGTATAGAAAATGTAAACTTGAGGGCCCTCAAATTTGAGTATGCTCGGAAAAACCCGGCATAAGAATCCAAGTAGGCTATTTTTATGATTCATAAATACATATAAAGGGTAGGTAGGCTACTTGGATTCTTATTCAATTATTATTACTAATGAAATAATGATGAATTAAAAATAGGATAATGGATATTGTACCAGTATAATCTGTCGGAGTATAGAAGACATTCTGGCAAGATTGAAAAATAACTCCAGCTAGGTCAATATAGGTTGGAAAAATTATAAATTTGGTCTGAAATTGTAGATCAGAATATTTCCTACAATTTGAGACCATATTTATAATTTTTGAACCTATATTGGCCGAACTGGAGTTATTTTTCCATCTTGCCAAAATGTACTCTCTGCTTGGACAGACTATAGACATAGGTAAAAAATTAAGTTTCAATACCTTGAAGTGCTGATGCAGGAACTTGAATAGTAAGTACTCTTTGATGGAGATCGGCGGATCCTTGTTGTGGCGGTAACGTGATCTGAATTGGCACCAGCTTGTTGTTGAAGTCTTGTAGGAAATTTGAAGTGCTTTGTTGCTGTTGTTGTTGCTGCTGCTGTTGCTGTTGTTGTTGTTGTTGGAGAATATGCTGCTGTTGATGTTGTTGATGATGCTGCTGTTGTTGTGCTGCTGCTGTAACATGCTGAGTTGCTGAAAAAAACATTCAAACTTCATTAAATTTTAGAAACGACATTCAATTTTTCCTCTTACACACAAACATTTCATCACAATTTTTTATTGCTGAAGATTGAATTGGGTATAGTCTGTTGGAGCAAAGAAGACATTCTGGCAAAATGGGAAAATAATTCCAGCTCAGTCAATATTAGTTCAAAAATTATTTATTTGGTCCCAAATAGTTGAACAGAATTTTTATAAGGTTAGAGATCAAATTAAAAAATTTTGAACCACTATTGACCGAGTTGGAGTTACAATCCCATCTTTCCAGAATGCCTTCTTTGCTTGGACAGACTATAGCTACTTCATTTATTCCAGCTGAATAATAGCTGGTGTTCACGAAACTGGCGGTAGGCGGAACACATTATCAGTATATTAATGTCTTAATTATTAATTATAATAATAATTTAATAAACACTTTATTTACATTTATGAATCATTATTGAACAAAAGTCTCTCTGTATTGGTTGGCAAAGCTATTCGCATATTTACAGATTTATGATCAACAATAGGGTGATTCAAAAAGAGCGCCGGTTTTAATAAATCAAATAAAGAGGGGGCTTTTAACGAAAAATAAATAGGTTACATGAAGACGTTCATCTGACTTTCCGATTTCATGTATGAAAATGACCTCACGCATTTTATGCCATCCTCTACTGTTCTGGCACGGATCAACATGAAATTCACTATTATTGCAAGTCAAGCTTCCACTTATATTTCGCTATAAACAGTCAAATTGGCCACCAAGGTCGTATGACTCAACTTACATATTTGGAGTTACCTGGAGTCATTAATGTGTTAATAAACCCCGAAACATCAATGACTTGGAGGAGGTAATTCGATGAGTTATTGGCGATATGGAAGAGGAAACTTGTCTTTCAGTATTAGTGGATTACATGGACAGAGTTGATGCGTACCAGCGCATTAGAGGGGGACACATGCATGACAGACATCATCTTGATTTCTGACACAGCTCGTTTCTCCATCAACTTTCTGATCTTCTCAAATAAATTTTCAACATATTTTGCCTGATCTATTTTCGTTCTTTTTTGTTTAATGAAGAAGAAGGTTGCTTGTACTTTAAACCCACTCAATAGCAAACTGTGGTCGGAGTCGTATTTAAATGTTGTAATAGGTCTTAGGTTTCGGACAGTGCTATTACTCTGCTCCACCAACCATTATAAAGTAGTCGAGCTCGAGTAGGTCTTCAGTTTGGGATTTCCACGTACATTATTACTCTGATGCTTCCGCTATAGAGCTACATTAGCAACAAGTCCAACATTATCTCACCTCTTTCATTACTGATGCTACGTTCACCCTCTCCCTCTGTAATATTACTTGCGATCTTTGCATTAAAATCTCCCATAAGAATAAGTTTTTCTATTTAGTACAGAGTGACACAGAAAACGGGAACTTTTGAAGTAACACGTACCAGTATGTGAATAAAGGAAATATAATCATTAGTTTTACTGCTGAAAATGTGAAGTAGAATAGTTACCATTTATAGTTCTAACAAAAAAATGCCAATATTCATGGACAATGTCTTTAAGATGACGACCATTCAAACGTATACATTCCTGGAAGCAAACAGTGAGATTAGTGCAGTGAGATTTCCATGTAAGCATGTAATGTCGATGCACTGTGTTTAACTTCTTCTTGTGGGCCATTTAAAAAGTAAAGCATACGCTTCACGCTCAAAAATAATTATTCGAGTTGAAAACAAGGATTCACGAAGAAATCCCTGAGATTCGCATTGCAGTGGTTCAACTTGCCGAGCAAAACCTCACTGTTCGCTTCCAGGAATCTATACATACGTTTGAATGGTCATCATCTCAAGGACATTATCTACAAAAATTTACATTTTTCTTGTTACAACTATGAATGGCAACTATTCTACTTCACATTTCCAGCAATAAAACTAATGATTACATTTTATTTATTCACGTACGTGTTACTTCAAAAGACCCCCTTTTTTGTGCCACTCATATATATTATTTAAAAATATAATTATATTTGTTTACCTCCTCGACTGCGCTGGGGCGCATAAGTTCTGTCCATGACATTCACTATTATTGTCTGGTCGAGCAAAGGATACATTCTCGTAAGATGGAAAAATTACTCGGTCAATATTGGTTCAAAAATTATAAATTTGGTCTCAAATTGTAGAAAACAATCTGCTCTACAAATTGAGAACAAATTTATAATGTTTGAGCCAATATTAACCGAGCTGGAGTAGTTTTTTCCATCTCGCTAGGAAGTACCAGATTATAATAGTAAATTACATGGCCAGTATTGATGCATACCAGCACTTTATAGGAAGACATGGGTGATTAAATCGTACATTAAATCGGAAAGTCAGTTGAACATATTCACGTATTTATTTTCAGTTTTTCGTTGAAATATACCTCCAAATTTGATATATCAAAACCGGCGTTTTTTTTTAACCACCCTATACTTGTGTGATGTTTGTTTACGCATTATTGTCATTTAATTCACCAATTTTTAAATTAAATTTTCAAACTATAGTAAGATAGCCTACTTAAAATGTTATTATTTCAGTTTGATAAGTCATAAGTGAGTGGGATAGGTAATCACAATAACCTTGCTTGATAAACGTTATTATTTGGGCGTAGCTGAACTTTGAATTCATTATCAGTGAACAGCGCCTATTTGGAGCATGCTGTAAAATAATGTACATGAATTAACATACAAAGTGCGATGGTAAATTAATTCAATAGCAATGCATACGAAATAGAACTGATCTTGGATTGATAATGCAAAAATGTCCTAGAGTTATATTAGAATTAATATAATTCTATTAAATATAATTGTAATTATACAGTACTTCAAATTACGCTGAATTGTTAAAGGTCGCACAAACTACTGAATGAGCATTATTTTTGGAATTGAAAAATAAGGCAAGTTCTACACATAGCCTACAGTCACGTGAATTATTGTAAAAAACCAATATATGCATAATAGTCCAGGCATTTAAGGCCAAAAAAGGCCGAACCTCCCAATGGGAGCAGTTTGCGGTTCATGTTATGTTCTTAAATGTCATTACGAAAATTTTAGATCACAGAATTCCCTACAGAATAAGTCATAAGAATTTTTCTCGAAAAACCGAAGGTTTTCGAGATACAGCGCGGAGAGGGGGGAGCGCGCACTTCATCATAGGATAATGCCTCATTATCTATGAAGTGGAATGTTTAATTCGCTATATATCGTTGTTTATGCAACTGAATAATATTTTTGTCAACAAATTGTTTATAGACAAATTTTTGTAATGTAAGCTCTCCACATTTTCGAAATTCCATTGAGTGCGGTTTTTCGTTTTTCTTTTTGAGTGCTCGTGTGAGCCGTGAGGGATATTTCCAGTTCGGCCGCCATGTGAGTAAACTTTTTGCCGCGCTGCTCTAGCAGCTCGTTGCCCGGGGAACACCATCTTGGAGGTTGTTTACACTACGCCCCCCACAAGCTCTTGTCTGCTCTACCGCAGAGTATTGCTGCCCGGTGTGGGGCCGAAGCACGCATGCAAGTAAGATTGATGTCCAGCTCAATGAGGCTATGCGTATAATTTCAGGGACCTTAAAATCAACCCCAATACCATGGCTCCATGTAGTTTCCAATATTGCACCCCAGAGATCCGCAGACAGCAGGCTACATTTCATGAATGGCAGAAGCTGAACCGCCCAGATAAGCTAAGACAGTTGCCAATTCATAAAATAATTGATGAGCCCTACAATAACAGATTGAGGTCAAGAAAACCTGTTTGGAGAGATGAAAGTCTGGCACAAGGAGCACCCTATGATTTCCAAAAGTCATGGAAATCCAAATGGAACAATAGCAATGTCAACCGCTACAACATAATTGATCCTCATCAGCAACTCCCAGGAATGCATCTTCCTCGCAAAATGTGGTGCATACTAAATAGAATAAGGACTGGACATGCTAAGACAGGATCAGCAATGCACAAATGGGGCTTTGTTGACAGCCCGGCATGCGATTGTGGAGTTGAACAGGAAACTCTGGTACATATTGTCCAAGAATGCCCACTGAGGAAGTTTGCTGGAGAATGGAGGGACTTTGTTGAATGTACTCCTGCAGCTTTAAAGTGGATATCTGAGCTGGATATGGCATTATAAATATGGGTCACTAATGAGCATTCTCACATAAAAATAATTAATAAGTCAATGTTTTTCACTTAAACTTGTAGATTTATGTAGATTTTTGGGTACATGTAGATTTTCAACTCTGACTACAATATAAATGTTTTTTATATATTTTTTATAAATAATGACGATTCCAGTGGATGACAAGACTCGTGTTTGCCATATGATAAATAAATAAATAAATTTTCGAAATTTTAAAATTATTTTCAATTTTCGGAAATATATTTATTAATATGTCAATAAGTTATTAAGACGCTTCCGAGATTCAGCAGCAGGTTATAAGGGTAATTTCGAATCCGCCACAATACCTTTTGGCTTATTCCTTGAAAAGCCACATTCTCGCTTTATTATATGTTGCATTTCACCCGAAATGTTCTACGCGTGTAGGATTATCAGTAGGCCTATAGAACTGCGTGGTACTGCAAGTATTGATATGAATGACGGACACATTGAACATTTGGGAATTTTGGTAACTGTGACTGTGCATACGAATTGGCACTGAGTCAATACTATTATTACGGGAATTCGATTGCAGGTGAGCCTAAATAGGAATTTGATTGTAGCTAAAATAAGGAGCAAAGAGGATTTCCATTTCCGGATTCGCCCCGTAGAAAGAGTTTCGTTGCTATTGATTTCAAATATTTGTGTTGGTATTTTTGCGTTACCGCAGCTGATGGAGGAGCAGAATAGAAAAACCTGGGAAAATATGAATGGATAACTATTTCAAAAGGGCACTTGAATGCAAATACACCATTTTCAAACGACATAGACAAACGAGATCGGTGAAAACTTGGCAGATAGGTGGAAAATCGGATTAATTGGTAGTGGCCGAAGCAAATAACTTGGATTGTTGAATTGAGAGGGAGATATTCACATGACATCAAAATAATTGACCAGAGTTGGACAATTTACACTTTCTTTTTCTTTCGACCATTATTTTATCAAAATATGGTATGGAAATAAAGTAGCCTAAGCATCCCAGAAGAAGAACGCGTACGAATAATTGAAACTGCTGAGGCAAAAATTATTAGGAAGAACATTCGATCTGTTGTTATTGATGTCACGACTTATTCGCAAACCAATAAAGTTTTTCACTACATAATTGAAAATATTTCAAAAGTTTTATTACATTTCATGCATGAAGTAATTATGATAAACGAACAAGGATATCTTGGGAAGAAAACGAACAGTTTTAAGCAATACTATATTCCTTTACAACGATGAGTAGGTCTTCAGTAGTGTTCTTCATCACTATTACACTAGGCATAAAAGGTACCTATTTTATTTTATTCATTGCATATATATTTGCTTCAATAAAACTTATAGAAATGTATTATTTAGTTTTTATGCTAGATATAGCGACACTAAAAAATGAACGTTCAGCTATTCTCTACCCAAAGATTCGTAATCTATCGTCTGAGTCAGGGGGATCTTCAGTGCAATATGTAGCAAACATTTATATTAATACTCTCGATGGACACTATCATAGGCTACTATCCACATAATGCGATTATGGGAATGATTTAAATAGTATAACTCCAAAATCAACTGTTATTACTCAAGGACGAGTGAATAAATCTACAACAAATTAAAGTGCAAAAGAAGTGGCAGAAAGTAGCGTTTTCCTGTTTTGAGAAAAGATAATCACGGTGTAGGCTACCCCGATTCTCGACTGAACCATATTGAATTTCGAAATAGTGGATAATTTGTATAAGAACAGTTTTCTATGAACGGTTTGCCAACTACAATAGTATCTGATTGCACTATCAATATTATAGAGTGAATTGAACATTCCACTTCAAAGTTTATGAGGCATTATCCTATGATGGAGTGCGCGCTCCCCCCTCTCCTCACTATATCTCGAAATCCTTCAGTTTTATTATAAAAATGTATATGACCAAATTTGTAGGGAATTTCAAGATTTACAAGCTTTATTATAACATCTAAGAACATAACATCAACAGGAAACAAGTTATTTGCGAAAAACTGATTTTCGTGATCTTTGACCTCGAATAAAAAAGTTTGCCCACATGATACAGTATTATACTTTTGTATCCTTATTTATAATGCCTTTATAGTCATTTATGCCAATTTTCAGCTTAGCTGCTCTCATTGAGAGGTCAAGTCCTAAAATGCCTGGACTATAAGATGAAAGTAGAGGTCTGCCTAGTGTCGTGGAAAGATTTCCAAATCAAGATCATATTATAAGTCTGAATTAGGGGGAAAATCAATAGCCCATCGAATTACTGTATTTATATGCATTATTATAACTTATAAGTTCACAACTTATCACGAAAATGACTATACAATTACATTATGATTTGATCAAAGTTATTGCAGCAAAGAAAAAGTTATCAACAATTAGAAGTCATTCACCTGCTTTTGTCTCTTTTTGAACATTGTTGACGGCTGCCTGTGGCTCGGGCGGGTCAGGTTGCACTTCGACCGCCTTGCTGGACATGAGCTTCGAAACCCAGATCTGCTTCAGCTCCTGCAGCACTTGCTCGTCTATGCCTTCATCCAGGAACGCCTCTCGCACACCCGAAATCACATCATCTATCACTGTCGAGTACAGCTTCAACTGCAATAAACAACAATGATTGGAACATAACATTTTATGCATTAATTCTAGCACTTAAATAAGCACTTTAATTTAAAAACAACAAAATACCAAAATCAACAAAACAATTATGAAGCAACATAGAGAGAAACTGCTAAACCTCCCTCTTTATTCTTTGAAAGAGGATGAGATTGTGAGTTTTGTCAGTCTCTTTGATCTGCCATCTTAAAATAAGTATTGAATAATAGGAACAAGAATTGAATTGAACCTCATCAATAGGACTAATATACTTGATTCTATTTGTTTTTAACCAATTTACCTCAAAAGACAAAATATTTTAGAATGGAAACTGGATTTTAGTCTATTCTTTATGGCTCGATTTGAAATTTGATGAAATCCATGGAGGTATTGTTTGGTAAATCTTCAGCATTTATTGAAGAAATGATATCAACAGTTTTCCAAGCATTTTAAAACATTGGACGATTAATCAATTACTTCTTGCACAAGTATAGACCATACCTAAGTCATATAATTTGATACTAATTCAGGTTAAAAATTAAATTTTGGATATTTGGAGTAAATGCCCTAAATTGAATTGCATTTATCAGGTCTATTTACAAATATTCTTACAGAAATTCACTTTATTCATGAGCATTTTTGTGAATTAAATACTTTGATATGATAGAAAATATACTATGAAGCCAACTTAGATTCAAGTGGGCGTTTGCAAAAGAGAAGACGCACCCATGACTGATGAATAATACACCAATCAGTCAACCAAATAATTTATTCATAATATTCATTTGTTTGTGCAAGAGTACAAAATTAACGCAGCCAATGTTATGAGGGCCAAAATATAATCGATGCGTCTATAAGTAGAGTAGCGATAAGGCCTACTATTATTGATCAACTCTCAAACAAAAATAATAATTGTTCAATTATTCACTGTATTATTGACTAATCTAGCACAGATAACTAAGCATCAAAAATATTTCATCAACTACTTTTTTCATCTGAGAGAAATAAAATCTGAATTGGGCAAAGATTCTTTCATGTTTTCAACGTTGAGTTAATTATCTTACTTGCAATTTATTGAGAAACTAAAATCTTAAGAATGTTTGAACATCACCAAATATTTTTTTTGTACAAATTCAAAATTTCTGTGTGAATAACCAGAACCGGTCGAGGTCTGGTGATTCAGTTGAAAAAACAGCTCTACTGTACTCAAGATGAGGCACTCGTGAATCGATAGGTATTATTCATAGCAGACTTTATCTACGTTGGTGGATGATAAATCACTATCATCGACTCTTAACTCTGTTGAAACAAACAGCGAGCGGTCTGCGAGAACAATCCCAGCAAAAAATACGGCCTTGCGGACAGTTTCCCTTTCAGCCCAGCCCGCACAGCTCACTTGTGCGGGTGTAATGAGAGGAGTGATGATGATAATAGATAACGACTGCTTTTGACACCGTCGGGACCGTCGGGACCCTGGTGGGCAGTAGTTGACTGCAAAATCGAGCCCCATAAGAACAATGTAATTTTCATCAATCTCTTGGAGCAGATAGAGCCTCTATGGACAGAATTTCACGTTCTTTATGTCATTGGAAAGAGAATTAAATTCTCCAGGGGCGTGACTTTTTACTTTTTTAGTTTACTCTAATAATTATCTTATAATAAATTAACTATTGAAGTATTGAACTCTAATTATTGAAATACACTAAAAATCTAAGAAGTAAAAAAGTCACCCCCTGGAGAATTTAATTCTCTTTCCAATGACATAAAGAACGTGAAATTCTGTCCATAAATAGAGGCTTTATCTGCTTTAAGAGATTGATAAAAATTACTTTGTTCTTATGGGGCTTGATTTTGCCGTTCGGCAGTCTGCCGTCTACTACCACTACCATCCACTTATAAGACAATATGACCGTCTCCATAATTTAGTAGGGGAAAAACTCTAATCCCCTGATTGTCAGACCGTTATATCAATAATAAAAATTCCAACGAGTCATCAGCCTATCTATCGAGCGAAGCGAGCCGTCGTAAAAAATCTATATATCTGGCCCGTATCGACAGTGCGAGGCATGTGCCACAAATGCCTCGCGGAATAGTCTGTTGACGCAAAAAAGGCCCTCTGGCAAGATGGGAAAATGACTCTAGCTCGGTCAATATTGATTCAAGAATTATAAATGTGGTCTCAAATTGTAGAACAGATTGTTTAGACTTCTTAACAAATATTGACTGAGCTATACCCTATTCACGATCACTTGAGACGAAATGAACCAACTTTTTGTGCGTGTGTGCGGGTAAAGGGAGGTATTACTTCATACGACGATCGGCCGCAGTCGAACAGCTATAGCCAATCACAGTTCTTGGCTTTTCCTCAAGCTCAAACTAAA
Organism: Sogatella furcifera; assembly: GCA_017141385.1. Lineage (NCBI taxonomy): Eukaryota > Metazoa > Arthropoda > Insecta > Hemiptera > Delphacidae > Sogatella > Sogatella furcifera. The sequence goes on along the minus strand of CM029552.1, from coordinate 23,220,549 downwards.
ATAGCTACCTGTACATGCAGAAAGTTTCTTTATTTCGTCTCAAGTGATCGTGAATAGGGTATAGAGTCATTTTCCCATCTTGCCAGAGGGGTTTTTTGCGTCAACAGACTGTACCGCGAGGCATTCGTGGCACATGCCTCGGACTGTTGATATGCGGCTAGTCTGTTCAAGTAAATAAGAGTCTTACTCCAGTCTCCAGCTCGGTCAATATTGGTTCAAACATTATTGATCGGGTCTCAATTATAGGGAACATTTCTATCTTCAATTTAAGACTAAATCAATAATTTTTTGACCAATATTGACAGAGCTGGAGACTGGAGTAAGACTCTTATTTGCTTGAACAGACAGTCTTCTATAGAAACACACCAACACTAAAAATCACACAACAAAACTTATTCTTATACAGAAGTGTCGTCCCCACTGATCTTATTATCATAATAATATAGAAGTTAGGAACATAAGTTATCTATTACAGACCGGTAGACTATAGCGGTCAACCAAAACCACACTTTGCTGACAAGTGATGATTAACTTATAGAATAGACGCGTCACATTTCCTTCCAATTATAAAACAGAACATATATCCTTTAATGAAACAGAATGCGCATAACATATTTTATATAAAAAAGAATAAATCGGCTGTGGTTCAAGATAGCCTTGTCCTTACAAGAAAATATTATAATAGACTATAAAAGTACATAACCACTGATGTGTTACAATAAGAGTTAACGCCTAAACTAAGAATAATCAAATGGAATTTGAAAAGATTTTGGCAAAAACGGAATAGGCTATTGTATTGTAAATTGTTGAGTTAAGAGAAGAAAAATAAGGAACTAGAATATCATTTGGTTTAATGCGGAAATGTTTTTGAGACAAAACAGGTCGAAATGTCGAGTCAATACAGGTGAAGATATTATGTGATCTCATAAGGATGATCAAAATAAAACAAATTAGGATTAAACCATTCAGATAAATAACTTACCACACTAGTCTGACTCAAAGTCATGATGGTCAATAAATTATATCTCAGAACACCATGAAATCTATATTATCCCCACATAAGGGTGGGCATTGATGCCGACTTGGTCACGATCTGCAGCTCTTTTATACTTTCTCCAACCTTCCCATACCACTACATATGAAAAATCCCCACGTCATATCCTGTAAGTTTACTAAAAGTAGAATATGAATTGAAGTTGATATCTGTCTATAAATAATATTAAGTAGAATTAAAGAATGACTTTATTTCCATCTCGAAAAAATAAATCAGCGTGTTGTGAGAATGAAAGTTATGTTTGGAATGGCGACATTTCAAATAAACGACAATTTCATTCTGGGACACTTTCTAGTGATACTGATACTCGTCGAAGTGATACTGGTGATCGTTTGTATCTTCCATTTTGATAAGAAAATTGAAAATATGTCAAAAGCTGTTGATAGTCTATTATTTATTCATCCTCAGTAAGTTGAAGTATAGATTATCAGTAGCTAATATAAATAAATGAGCTGAAAATTTTCCACATCAAGCTTCCACAAAAAAAACAGGCAGGGCAGGGGAGTCAGCTGTAGACAGGAGTAAGCCATGTAGACAAAGCATTCTCGATCACTACCAATCATATTTCGCCACCAATTTTTTTTGTTGGAAACTCCTCAAAAGATTTGTCGGGAGCAAAAATTAGAAGCTGTCAAATTCAAATGTCGTTAAAATGTTTTGGGAGTTTGTCGTTGGCAGTTGGTGTCTGTAGCACCTCTCGTGTATAAAAATTTCATCACTCGATTTTAACGAAAATGTAGAGTATTAGATGCCCATATCATGAATTCTTCTGGTCTGATTCTTCAATTCTCATACTTTTCATGTTATTTGAACATTATTATATTTGGTTATGACCATCTGGAAAAATGTATGAAAAATATTCAAGAGGCAGAGAGAAATTGACAGAAGGAGTAGCAGTAGACATTTGGATTTGGTTTTGGACATTTCAGAAAAATGGCGCTGAAAGCATTGGTTGGTCAAAGTAAGTGTAAATTTACCTTTTTAAATTATATATATGGCTCATTTCACTTCATTATTATAATTTCCAACAATCCCTGCCCATAAACTACCAACCTCTACCCATTATGGCCCAAACAGATACCGATTATGGCTCCCCCTTCGTAGTCCTTATCACCATCTTTATGCAAGTTTAAACGAATGAGTCAACAGCTCTTACGTCAAAATAAAGATGATATCATTTCTGACAATAAGAAATTTATAAAAAATAAATTTTGTAAGTGTGACAGGCACGTGAAATCAAATGATCATGTGAAAAAGTAAAGACCCCTATCCCACCTTCCAACTTTGATTACTTACCCAATAATTTTATCAAAAGAATTTATCCATTGAATCCTCTATTTCTGAAGAATCGTATTTTGGAAGATAAGAATTGGAGGTGTATCTTACATAAGTACACATTCAATCTAGATGATAGCCCAATTTTTAACCGGTCATGAAATGACATCATCTGTTCTCAATTTTATAGCTTATAGGGAACAAATAAACAGTTAGCCAAGATAATTCTATATAAAACTTGAGCAACAGTCTAATCTTTACCGCAATCAATTCCGTTTTCAGACTAAATCTTCTTGCAATTTACATTATTGTCAGGCTACTCGGCGATAGTTTGTTTAGGTAGATAAACTGTGCTCAGGGAGTCATTAGAATCACTGCTATTTTTTGAGTAGGTAGGTAGGCCGACATAATAGTAGAAATGATATAGTACAAAATATTTAATTTTATTTCGCAAATGACAGTTATGTACCCAGCTCTGTCAAGACTGACTATAAGCAATATGCAAGAGGATATCGGTTCAGTTAAACTGCTGCAAACGCGTATACAATAATTGAAGACATTGCTGAGTCTAGACAAAAGTCATTTGCCATTCTCCTCATCAGCCAAATCAAATTAAGTCTGCCATAGCAACTTGAAAAATCACTTATAGACCTGAATCATCTGGTTGGACCTATTTATGGAAAGTATAAATTTGTAATTATGCTACAATAATGTCATTGGAGCTGGACAGATCACAGAGATGCATGCAGTCTAGAATAGTACCGCATGCGCCCTCTGTGATTGGTCCTGGTGTATTGAATGCGTGGAAAAAATTACCTGAGAGATTACGTTACTATCATAGAGTAAGGATTAAATCTTAAGTCTCTTCTAGTTTAACATGTACTAGATTGACTACTGTAAGATGAATCCGTATTATATGTTTGTGACAATGTGTAGTTTTTTCACCTGCTATTGAAACAATAAAGTTTTAAATTTCGATTTTTTATTAGGTAGCACTGGCGGCTCGTACCCACAAAACAGGTGAAGTGCCCATATCTATTACTGTACAGCACTTCACCTGTTTCGTGGGCACGAGCCGCCGGTAGTGCGGTTCGGACAACCAAAATTTTATTGATTGGATCATATTGATAGATTCAGTTGAAGGCGCTTCCAGGTTACATATCCTTGGTGTGCTAATGGATATAAATCATTATAGCAGATGCCATTAAACTGGCGGATGGCAAATGTATGTTGTAAAATCTTAGCTCTTTCTAAAAGAATGATAGGCTATGGGTTAGTTAAGGTTGGTCTTGACTCTATATGTTTTCGCAGACCTCTCGCTAACTTTCCTGACAAAGCTAAGCACTGATAATAAATAAATAAAATATATATATAATAATAAATAATAGACAATAATAGGTACCGTAGTCATTCGTTAACCGCCAGTTTTGTTGATGTCTGCCCTAGTTGATATTCTTGAAAACCATTTCCCACAAATAAAGTGTTAAATAATAGCCTAATGAATCAATGAGCCAATTGAATTGAATTCATCTTACATAGAACAGTTAAATTTATCTTATGTAGAAAAACACTGATGAATTTACAGAAGGAACAGACTCGCAGCATTGACTTGCAGTTGAAATCTACTTTGAACTCCAGTGGCCAATTAAATATAATCGCCGTAAAATTACTTCACAGTTTATTGTCGCTTTAAATACTTTGTTAATTTTCGCTAAGTGCAATTATGAGCATTGTTACTTGCAATTGAATTGAATTGCCTCTCATGCAATTTGATACTAGTAAGTTATCTCTTTTACCCTCGCACAAGTCATAGGCGCGAGTGGGCTTCATCAACCCCCTCTCTGGGCTTCATCATGCTCCCCTTATCCCAGATTTTTTCATTCTAGTTTTTCCAAAATATTTCATTCAACACTACTCATATTAGCATGATTTAAAACGTATTTTATTTTATTCATGTTCTAAAATGTTTAAATATCATCAAGATATAATATTATGATTATGCCGCAGTTGTCAGATTCTGAATTTGTCTCACTGTGTTGTTCATTTTACACAATCATTCATTCATTTATCTATCAGAGAAATCACAATAAAGGGTGAAAACACAGATATTAAAGTCCAATCATGTTCATTATTCAGATCACTAACGTCTTTAATAATGAATTATTAACTTCATTCTCTTAAATTCTACAAATAGTTCTTAACTTTATGACTAGAATAAATTTTAGATATCTTTTATTTTTTTCTTGTAATATATCTGTTCAATTATCACAGAAATTTGAAACTTATGTTTTGGACTTTGTTGTCTGTGTTTTAATCCTTTATTGTAATTCAGCGACAGAATAAATAAAATTAGGAACTAAAGAAATCATGAATGGTTGTAAAAGGTGACAAATAATATCCTAAATGAATATAGTTTTAATGGAATGTGGAAACTCCCATTTTTTAATAACTTTCACTCCTAAAAAATCAATTGAACTTTTTCAAGTAACAAATTTTCGTTTTTTGAGTAGTTGTGGAGGTGATGGTAGTCAAACATATTGAATAAAGAGACTATATATTGTTAAACCACATATTTATTATATATAAATCACAATCACTTTACCCTTTAGATAATTATCTATTTCAACCCATGTTTCTGCTCTTTAGAGTCATTTTTAAGTGTAAATTTTCACACTTGAAAATTGCTCTAAAGAGTAGTAACATTTTGTGTTGAAATAGAAGAAAAATATCTAAAGGCTACTGTGATAGAGGTTTTTATTTAATAATACACTTATAAGTAGCCCTAGTTAAAAAGGAAATCTATCTCAATAAAAGCGAAATGGCACTGACTGATTCATTCATTCATCACCAGAACTAAAAATCCACTGAACCGAATGCGTTCAAATTTGGCAGGCATGTTCAGTTGGACGTTTAGATGCGCGCTAAGAACGGGTTTAGGAACTTTTCAAGGATACGCCAAATTTTTAAGTTTTTCGGCGTTTTCTCAATTTTTTCGAGAACCAATCGGTAGAAAATGTTGATATTTGGTAGGTAGGTTCAGCTAAGGTCTAGAAATGTTGTGTTAAGATATTTTTGAATTCCGTTCAATATTACGCCAGTAATCAGGTTTTTCAATATTGTAGATGTATTGCGGGTTGCATACCTTCCGCCTTGATACGACTAATCCTTACTGTAATTCAATGGTTCAGCGAGATTAGATAAACTAATTTGGAAGATATTGAATCAAGTTTCAAACTATGTCCGATATAGTTCCCAAGGTTACGCTCAATATTAGCGTTTTACTATTTTTCGGAATTTTCAGAGTTTTTCTTGGATTTTTCGAGAATAAATTGGTAGAGAATGTCGAAATTTGGTAAACAGGTCCATATTAGGTGTAGAAATGCTGTGCTCAATAAATTTTGAATCCCTTCTGAACGGAGTTTGCAGGCGAGCGAAGCGAGCCTGTTTGACTCACTTACACTGCCTATACTGTCGGGGGTCCAGGGGGCGGAGCCCCCTGGCTAGGCGGAGAAGGCGAGCGAAGCGAGCCTGCCGGCTAGTATTATTAAATAGAGTTTACCAGAGATATACCAATGGTGTTGCAACCAAAACCGGTATCTCGATTTTCAGTATTGCAATATCTAGTCTCTTTATTCAACCGAAATTTACACTGAAAATAATTAGCCTATTTTTATTTCAGTAAAAGAAAGATGTAAGCTATTCTCTCTTTACTTGTACTATTTCCATTATTCCAGTTAATTTGAATCTAGGACTTGCTTGTAGTTTGTAGTGATGCGGTATAAAAATGTCAGGATAATTATTAGATATCTAATCTTTTGAATTTAAATGTTCAAATTGAACTTTTTCAACGTGTACAACTTAATTCATCCTAATAATTGAAATAAATTTCAGACCACGAATGAAACGAATAATATAAATACGAAATGATTTTGGTTTGTGATTTTATTTTCAATAAACTGACCAACCAAACTTATTTAATACGGTAGCTTTCTTTATTGGATGAACGTGGGTTTTTGAAAACCATTAATCTTGAAATATTATGAAGAAAATCTTACATTTTGAAGAAATAAGAGGCCTAATGAATTTATAATTTAATTGATTTAAAAAACAAAAATTAAATTGTAAGTAATTTGTTACTGAATGCTCAGCTTTTTCTATTCACCATTCACTGGTAGTGTTTCCCATTATTCTATATAATAGGCCTATGCTACACTAGGTACCGCTTGTACCTAAAACAAATGAAACATTTCTTCTTTGTTCAAAAATTTGAACAGAATAATTGATATTGCATTTATAATTTTTCGTTGATAAGCTCTTGAACTCATTTTTTTAGTATTCAAACCTTTCAACATATTAGTATTTCAAGTATTACGGAATTCACTTTCCCATAATACCGTTCAAACTCAATCCTGTAACTCACTCCTATTCTTCCGGGCAGTTACATAAAAATTCAATTAATATTCAACCATCGTACATTATGTCTGATTCGATCTCATTCCATGTTCATTCGCTAAATTACATCATTTCACGGCGGTTAAATTCAATTGCTTTTGTGCAACTGGCTACATTCTCGTATTATCCTTTTATTTTTAAGAAATTCAATCAGTTATAATTTGAACCTTCATGTAGTTTTTCTCAATTCATTTTATATTTATGTAAACTTATTTTTAATCGATAAAAAATTTGAATATGACAACAGTCATTGCATACCATAGATTTGTGACACCATATTATCATCTCCATAAAATCCAAACTACTGACAATAGCTACAATCTACAAATAATTTCAATAAATATTATCCTGCAAAAATTTGAATCGTTTAGCACAATTGCATTTATATCAAAGATCAACTTTATCTATACATCCTATATTTATAATAATAATAATAAATTAGTTGAATGAAAAAAGATGTCAAACCACTGATTTATCAAAAATTCGAGATACCGGTTTCGATTGTTACACCATTATCAATCTCTGGTAAATTAAATGTGAATCAATCAATCTCTGGTGAACAGAGATTGATAATGGTGTAACAACCGAAACCGGTATCTCGAATTTTTAATAAATCAGTGGTTTGACAACATCTTGCCTTTTTATTTAACATGGATAACTACCACAATATCACCTTCACAACCATTCAAAAAATAATTAATTAGAATCTTCATATATTGCTATATAAATACACAAAGGACTTCTACAACTGCAAATATTGTCAAATTTCTTTTAGTATTTTTATTTAATTTTAATAATAAAATTTAGTACATTGGTCAATATACAGTTACTGAAGTCCTTTGTCTAATTTTATAGCAATATAGTATATTGCAATGTATTAATTATTATTATCCAGCAGTTGGTGTACTGCAATATCTAATAATTCTTCCATCCTGTATTCAAATTTAACTCTGTTAAAACTTGTATTCTTTTTTTAATTTAATGCCTTTTCATGCATTTCATTCCTGTGCATTCAAATTTTTCGATAAGCAAAAGTTTCACTCTCGTTTGAAAACTTATCATATATGTGAAAAATCACTTTCAATTGAAAACTTAACAGTTAATAAAGTAAAACGAGTTATTTGAGTAATAAATTTAGCAGTTCTGTGATCGATTTAGCTCCTTTGAAATAGCCTAGTTATTTTTTTCTATGATGAATGTACTGAGAAAATAATTATATCATACTTTTGAATGATATTGATTGGTTGTACTGTACTTTGAATTGGAATTAATTCAAATTAATTTTCAATTAGGCCTACTTTAATTTACTTTGAATGAGATTTTTTATAAACCAAATATAATTGAATTTTAAAGGTGGATTAATGTGAAAACTCAAGGAAAAACCAATTAATCAAGATTATTATTTATTCAGTAAATTGAGTATTCAAGCAAAAAGGCATTTGATTTAGCTGTATTTACAGTTTCTGTTTTTTATTAGCTGGTTCATCGTTCGATTCGTCATCCTCTTGTTCATTGTTTTGAAAAATGGTTTGTGGTTGGGTTTTACTGTAAGCTGGCGTTATCCAGTAGGGGTCTTCAGCAGCGGCCTTAGCGTAGCGCAGGATAGCTTCCCGAGGATCTTGATCGTCTTCTATTTTCTTGCTGAGACCCAAATTTCGAATGACATACGAGCTGAGAGTACTTCCAGAAGCTGCCACCCGTCCTCCTTGACCGGATTTGATTGGTAGATCGGGACGATGTGATTTGACAGGATCAAGTCGTTCCTTTTCCAGTTTCTTCCTGTTGGATTTTGGCTTGTCCTGGCGGAACATCGGCAGGGCGTGTGGTGTGATAATCTGCTGGGCTGACACAACTTCCATCTGTTTGGTTTTAGTTCGAGTCTTCGTTGCACAAAGTTTCGCTCCTCTCATACTCTTCTTGTCATCATAATAAATTTTCACTGTCCCGTTCCCACATCCAACGAAAATTTGCTGTAATCTGGGATGCCACAGCATTCTGATTGTATGTGAGTCCGAAACAACCATATCTTTAACCGGATCCAGTGTTTTCCCATCAAAAAAGAATAGTTTACCCTCGTTCTCGCCGCGATCTAGTGATTTTCCAGTCATAACAAGAGTGTCATCTGGACTAAAAGTGCAGTCTGTTGTACTGTAGCGAGAAAATAGTCCTTTAGCAACATTCACAGGTTTTTTAAATGCGCGTAAATCCCACAATTTCAAAGTTTCATCACAACTTCTTGTCACAAATAGATTTCCTTGATAGGAGAATGAAATACTTGAAACTTCCGAGCCTTGTTGGTGAGCGTTGCGGAGAAGGTGAGATGTATTGACAAACATTTTACGGTAGTCCCACATCTGTATTGAGCCATCAACGCAAGCACAAACTACCAGATTTCCATCTCTGCTAAAAGTGCATGTTGTAGGAGTTGTCTTCAAACCGTTTTGCGCGCGGCATTTGATAACGTTTTTCTGGCTAAAAGGTTTTTTCACATCCCATAAACGACAAGTGCTGTCTTCTGAGCTGGTTAGAAATTCGTCACGAACGCGAGGATGCCAACAACCTGATGTGAGGGGAGCTGTGTGCCCTTTGGTTCGCGACATGTCAGCTATGTATTGATCTCCTTTAACACATTCCATTATTTCATGACCATCTCTGTCCAAGACCTTCGCTTGAGACATACCAGAGACGAGAAGTATTGCATCGCCAGTGGTAGAATATTGGAGACCTTTAATTGGGTGATTGCCACAAGGGTTCATTGATCGAAAACTTTGTAGAGTGTTATCCATTCCAGCGAAGTCCCAGAACTTGACTTCATAATCAATAGATCCTGTTGCAAGTCTTGCTCCAGCCGGGTCTACTGCTAGTGCGTTGATAGCTTTATTTCCATGAGCAATTGAAATTTCATTTTGTATTGGTATTCTTATTTGTGAATCGTCCTCTTCATCATCATCTTCGTCATCGCTCGATTGCTGATTTGATGAACTAATTTTGAGTTTCTCAATGCTGGGCTTAGATTTTTCGTCAATTATACGTTTTGGTACTGGTGGGCCGATGAAATAATCTTCCTTGTCAGTCGATTTGTACTGTTGTGGAATTGGTGGGCCAATTACATCATCTTGATTTTGAATCGATTTGAACTGTTGTGGAATTGGTGGTCCAATTAGATCGCTATCTTCATCTGACGAATCATCACCTCTGGTCTCACTCGATTTTGTTTCAGGTGTAGCTTTAGTTGAACTTTGAACTGAGTATTGTTTAGGTACTGGTGGTCCAATGAAATCGTCACTGCTGTCAGAATTGTCTGAGTCCGCCATGTCTTGAATAGTTCAATAAAACTATGCCAATAGTTATACTTGGGTTAATATTGAGTCGAAATTCAGAGGTAAATTATTCACGAAAGTAATAATATATTACCTGGAACTTGAAATTGGATGAAATCTAATAGATTAGAGTCTATCATAAACTTCTAGATGTTTGTCAACTTTTCACTTTTAAAATACTTGCAAAGGTTGAAGATTATACTTTGATCTTCCTTTTCACATATCGATACCACTTTTTTAAATTGAAAACTGAATATACATAGAAAACTTCCTAATTACTCATTTGTTTTCATTTGGCAGATCTCTAACCTCAATATTAATTCTAGAATCGTAGAACTGTCAGTCGATGCTTTTCATTGGTTTCTAGATATCGTATCTACCAGTCTTTTGACTAGGAATTTAATTTTTTGTGCCTTCTTTTGTTTTGAATTGCGAAATTGCAAGTAAAAAATCTATTTCCTTATTCATTTATTAGGAAGAGTAGCGAGTGTAAAGAAAATCAATACTCTTTCATTCGTTAAAATAGGACAATGGCCAATGGCATACTTGATCTGAGCTGAGTACGTAGTTGAGCTCTGACGTCATTAGCCAACCTTGGCGCGCGAGCTTTCAAACTATTGAATCAAAGTACGGATGCTCTCTCTCTCTCTCTCTCTCTCTCTCTCTCTCTCTCTCTCTCTCTCTTCAAAACTTTAGTAAACGTTTCTTGTCTTACTTGTTACTTTTGACAATAGATTAATATATTACCCTATTTTATTATATGTTGTTTTTTATACACACTTAGAGTTGCATTGTGATGTGAATAATATCATAGCCACCTTTAACTTTAAATTTAAGCTCTATTAAAGGAAGCTATAGATATTTAAACTAAAATAATATTCGATTGATAAAACCTTGATTAATATAGCTTAATATTCAAAAATTCTATTCAACAGCATATTGAACAATTTCAGGCATTATGCTATGTAATGTCTTTATTGCCAAATTCTATATCACTGTTTTTATTATAATTATTTTTTTTAATAATCACTGTTATAGGCTAATAATTGTTCATAAGATCACCTTTTATAATTCACAATTTATCTTATACTAACACAATTCTCAATATTCTCTTGAATTTATCAATTTTTTGTTGTTTTTTAATCACATTGTAGACAAAATTATACTAAAATACTGAATTTAACTCTTCTATTAATCCATCCTTATTACTTCTGGCAGTTGAAAATTAATTTTTCTCATTTTCGTGATATATCTCGATTTAAACTTCATCCAAGAAACTCTCAAGCACTTCTTCAAGTTGGCTTGTAAAATCATAATTCATTTATAAAAATAAATTTTGCCAAAAACCAATGAGTATTTTTGCTATGATAATGCCTGCAGTAGCTCTTGGCTTGTACGTAGGTAATGGGAGGAACGATGAAGATTAGATTAGATTACTTTATTCAAAAAGATACACCAGCGACGATTTTACATTGCAATATACTGTAATAAATGAGTAAAACAAATGTTTCAATAAATTTCACCAGATAGAAACTTCTAGTATAAATTTGAAAAACAGTAATGAATGAAAATTTATACAATAGGCTAATATTGATCCAAGGTTCTGCAAAATGGATTAGGAGTGTAAGTTATTTAAGTGAGAGATGAGAGAAGAATGGACTTACAACTTTTGGTAGTTGTAGATTGAAATTGTAAATTGGTTTCAAAGTGAAATAATTCAATTTCAATTCTCATTGAGGAATGAGAATCAGCGGAAAAAGACATTGAAGAGAAGGTGTATTCATCCTTACAATAAGAAAAACATGTGCACGTTTTTTGTTCAACCTGGCTATTAGCAAGTGAGTCTTCTTTAATCTAGTCATCCTTTTTGCAGAGATTATGAATGAAGCGATTAAGCAGAAGAAGAAAACTGGAAAAGATGTGGAATGGCGCGTATTGGTGGTAGACCAGCTGGCCATGAGAATGGTTTCAGCCTGCTGCAAAATGCACGAAATATCAGCCGAAGGCATAACCAGTGAGTATCTCCAATCCTAGGCCTCTATAAACCTTACTAGATAATACGCATGAAAATAGTCCAATGAAAACCGAACCAGTAACCTCCTCCCCAACATGACCATAGTCTTTTCCATTCCATTTATCATGAAATTATAAATTAATTTTCATTTATAATCGACTGAATTGTTGACGTTGCATCAAGTCTCACTAGACCACTTTCGTGCTCTCTACTCTAACCCTTAATAACAATAATCAATTTCATTCGTTTCTAGATGGCAATTTGTTATGCTACCTATCATTCCATACTCCATAGATACAATATACATTATTATCGATTAGTTGCAGAATGGTCATGGCAAATTTATGTTGAAGTTTGCGCCGTGACAAAGTGGAAAAACTATGAAATGATGTATTTCAAATTGAAGAGTTGTAGTGTGATAGTAGTAGCAAAACATTCAATTGTAGTTGTTTAAATTAAATAGTAGAATCAATAACGATTTTATTATTGTGTAAATTTTATATTTATTAAGAAAAACATTATCTGGATCTTGCAAATTGATACAACTGTATTGTGGTGTTGTTGGTAATGACACAATCAAAAGTTTTCCAGTAGCTTCATTTCAACATTTTGGAGAGATCATCATCATTTTCATGAATAAAGATGAATTAAAGATTTTTCCGCTGATGGATATATAGAAATTCAACCTCTTAATTTATAAATTTTGACCAAGGAGGTTAACTTCCTTGATTTTGACCTAATAATATATTCATATGATTTTAATCTAAATGATGTACTATTATAGTTCAGTACGCAGAGGATTTTCCCTGCAAAATATGGTGTATGCGATTTTATTGTTTCAAATGGTACATTAGGGTCCCAATAATGAGTATTTGGTAAACTTGTGCACAAAATCGCATATACCACCTTTTGCAGGAATCTGTCTTTCAAAATGCTCTGCGTACTAGACTATCAAGTTTTCTAATAATAAATAAATCATTGCAACTGAAGGCTCTTTATTGACTTTATTCTCTATTTCAAGTGAGTTCAGTTTGTCGTTTTTCCAAGGTAGTGTTGTCCAGATTTAACACTCGGTTAAAATTTTTCTGGCGTCTAAGCAACCAAACCAAATAAAAAATTTTAAACCAAATCTTTAAAATTTGGATTTCATTTACTTATTAATTCCTATGTTTTTTGTAGTTGTGGAAGACATCCACAAGAAACGAGAGCCATTGCCTACAATGGAGGGCGTGTACTTGATAACACCGAGTGAGAAATCTGTGCATTCCTTGATGAATGACTTTGCCAGCCCAAACAGAGCCATGTATAAAGCGGCTCATGTCTACTTCACTGAAGGTAAATACTCAAATGCTTTTCTAATTTGGTTGGACTTGAATCCTCATTTGTAAATTTTTTTCCACTTACTAAACGAAAATATTAATGTACCAAAATATAGAATATAGAGAAGAGCCAATTTCGAATTATGGGGTAGAGTAGGGACAAAGAAAAATAAGACGAATCTATCAAATCCATTCTCATACTCGTACATTTATTGGTTTTGATAGAAAGTATAAATCTTATAATCATCTATTCTTCTAAGCTTTTGTCAGTTGAGCAAAATAGCCTAATCAATCAAACCATTCTTTCAAAAAATAATGAATTTTATCATGGTATCAACTCAGTTCTTCAATTTCCCCTGTGACAAATCAATCTATTTTAACCACCTTTCAACTGGTGATTGGCATTGTTATTTAGAATTTTTGGATTTAATAATACATAATCTCGGAAAAAATTATATTTGTCAGTGCCAAAGAGAATAGCCATAGAGTTATGCTACCAAATTACATTATTTGAAGAAGTTCTATCAAATTTGTTGTTGAGTTTGCTTGTGACAGATGACCAAAGCTACAAAACTTGAACTTGATTTTATTTAAACCCATCCAAAAATTATATTAAAAAAGTAAGTTAATACTTGAGTTAGCTTTAGCTCATTTTCTTGAATAGATAAATAAGAAATAGTTATTTGTTATTGACAAATAGTTATCTGAGAATGACTATTATGCGTCATTCTGAGAATATTTCTATTAATCCAGATTGGCTCATCATGCAGACTACGATCTCAATCATTCAATTTATCTGAAAAATTACATACATTCTGCTCAACCACTGTATCTTAATTTTGTTCCTTTTAAATTCAGTCACACTATGGAAGTAATTTTAAAATTTCAGTTTGTCCTGAAGAACTGTTCAACGAATTATGTCATGCGCGTGTAGCAAAGTATATTGAGACACTGAAGGAAATCAATATAGCTTTCATAGCATATGAGCAACAGGTAATGTGGAAAGTGATTGTAATATTGTTAGGTGATGGTTGGTGTCATACTAACTAACATATTATGTGTTTGGACTAATAATATGTGTGCGTGTTATCAGTGTCAGTTTTAACATCATGTGTACTGCTTGGTGGTATCTGTCTTTTAATAAAAAAATCATCTAAAAATGAAAGAAAGAAATTTCGTTTCAAAAGTATTGCTTTGAGAAACTATGTGTCAATAATCCTTTTTTAATGAAAAACATATTTTTGTGTCATTTGGCGCCTTTTTGGAACCATGGAAAAGTCATGTTGAATGATAATTAACGGTCCGGAATTTTCGAAACTTATGTTAATAAATGTCTCTGTACATGTTTCAAGTAAAACATGTTCATTCGATTGGATTGAAATCTTACTGGACAAAGATTCAATTCAGTTCCATCACATCATTGTGAATTTGAAAACCAAACCATGCTTTCTGATATTACGTATATTTTGAAACAAAGTAAGTCAGGTATTCCTTTATCTTATGACCTCCTTTCCTTAAAATACTTCACCCATCCTAAAATACAAATACCCATTGAATTAATTAATTGGTAATTAACTAGTTGGTATAGTCTGGTCGAGCATAGAAGACATTTTGGCAAAGTGGGAAAATCACTCCAGCTCGGTCAATACTAGTTCAAAAATTATAAATTGGCCTTAAATTCTAGAGCAAAATGTTTTCTGCAATTTGAGACCAAATTTATAATCCTTGGACCAATATTGACTGAGTTGGAGTCATTTTTCCATCTTGCCGGAATGTTTTCTTTGTTCGACTAGACTATATCTTAATCATTAATAATAATAATAATAATAATCATCATCATTAAAGACCTTTGAAATCTCTCATGTCTTGTTCAAAAATTGAATACCCTTTTTTCTGAAATGTCTGATATGTTTGAACATTTCACTAATATTTTTTATTGATAAATATTAGTATGAAATTGGTGATTATATTATTGGGAATATTTTTTACCAGTATGCCAGGAGGAGTTATTCAATGAACTCTGCAAATCTTGTGCCGCAAGAAAGATAAAAACTTTGAAAGAGATCAACATAGCTTTCCTACCTTACGAATGTCAGGTTGGTTGTCTTCTTATTCACTGTTTCTCCTGGTTTATTTCTACTCTATTTGCATGCACTGTCTATGTTTGTAATCTTAACTAACACCAATCCTCGCATCTATGTGTTATAATCCTTGATTTTGTGTTTTGTTTCATGCCATTACCAGTAGAGTAGTTATCTATGTCCATCCGACATTATTTTGTCATGAATGTTCTGATAATACTATACTCTATTACTGTAACTGTAACACAATCAAACTGTCAGTATTTTAGTCAATAATCAGGTAATCTGATGGTTCCCTCCCAGCTTCATCACATTTAAGAGATAGATTTATTCAATATCCTCTGATAGATAATTCTGTAATTAGTACGCCTGTATGAAGTTTTAGCAATGCATTTTTCTGTGAATCATGATTATTTTTGTTTGCTTGAATTTGACATTCTCAACAACCTCTTACCTTACTGTATAATATTTGTCTATTATATTGAAGTTTTTTCATCATTTCAATTTATCTTGAATTAATACCAGATTTTATTACCACTTTTCCGCTTTATTGACTAGAAATACGAGTATATTTATATACTCTATGTTCAAATTGAATGCTCTGATTATTTCCAAGCTAAAATAATAATCATATTGAGTGGAATTTCCTGCTATAAATTTCCTTTAATGAACAGATTACCTATTTTACATAAACAATATTTTTTATCTCAATGTAGTGAATGTGATTATAGTGATTATAGTCGGTTATATCTAGAGATAGATCAATTAAAGGTCCAATTTCCAAATAAATAAAACATTGAAAATAATCTTCATAATATGTGCATGTATTAAAAGCATTAAAAGTATAGCTGTCGCCAAAACGATAGACGGTTTCCTAGCTAATGAAAGGCACTTTGAAGACTTTAGCTCTTTATAGAGCCTTGTCTGATGTAACCTCAGTTACTAAAAGCAGATGTAACGCATCTATTGTCCCCTTTGATTCCAAAACCATCATAAATGTATAGCTAAATTACAACTCTGGTTGACAACATCAGCTGTTGGAGCGCACAAGAAGCAGACGAAACCGCCCAAATTTTTGGCGTCTGCTATAAGTTACACATATTATGAAGATTATTTTCAATTTATTATTTATTTGGAAATAAGATCCATCGAATGTATCCTTCTGTGTCCTTGTGGTACCGGTCTGATTCCAAACTATTCATAAGAGATAATTGCCTTGACTCATTTCTGTAAAAAAACTTTCAGGTATTCTCACTTGATTCGCCGGAAACATTCCAATGCTTCTACAACCAAACATTCGTATCAAGTCGTACTCCCAATATGGAGAGAATCGCCGAACAGATTGCAACTCTTTGCGCCACTCTGGGCGAGTATCCTTCAGTCAGATATCGCAAGTAAGCATATTTCTTCATTACTTTCACTCTTTATGAAGACCTACTCATACTTCTCTTCTTGGATTATATTGATTCAGCTGTTGTTTCAATCTTGTTAATACACTTTTAATAACACTTTTGAACTGTACGAGTTTTGACAAGGTAATGCATCCAATTTTTAAAAATAATATGGAAAGCGCAGCGTTATTCACTCATTTATTTATTTTATTTATTTATTTATTAACAAGATTGAAATACAGTAGGATTGAAACACAGACAAAGTCCAAAACGTCTCTTTTCCCAATTTTGGTTAAAATATTCAAGGTTATGCCCACACTTAAAACTTAAATTATACAGAGATTTCAACTTCTGAAGGTAAAAAAACTATGAAACCGTATTTTAGAATTTGAAAGGTTGTTACATAAATAAAAAAAACCAAAACACAGATAATATTATTCAAAATATTAATTTTCACTTCAAATTTTGAAACCTAAAATAGATAGACTCTCATGTAATAGGAAAGTAAACAAATATATTTGAAAGCTCATTTGTATTTCCCAAGATGAAAGAAAGCTTCTAGAAATGTAACGCCATAATTTGAAAAATTGTTTAGTGATGTAAGTAACTTATAATATATTCATATTATTTATTCATGTATTTATTTTTGTTCATTTGGTATGTATTTTTTGTTTTGTATTGTAAATTTATGGTTTCTATGTGATCTCTCCTGACTCATCTACAAATTTCTTAAATTTTCCCTAGTATTTGATTCGAGTTTTTCATAATATCATTAATCTATTTCACAGTGACTTCGAGAGGAACGTTGAACTGGCGCAGATCGTTCAGCAGAAGTTGGACGCTTACAAGGCCGATGAGCCGACCATGGGCGAGGGTCCCGAAAAGGCTCGCTCGCAGCTGTTGATACTGGACCGCGGCTTCGACTGTGTATCTCCCCTGTTGCACGAGCTCACTCTGCAGGCCATGGCTTACGATCTGCTGCCCATTGAGAATGACGTTTACAAGTGAGTATTCGAATCCATGTCTCATTATCAAATGCAATACAGTAGAATTACGATAATTCGTAGTTCATGGGACCGAAGCTTTATTACTAATTAGGTAGGTAATTATCGAAGCTATAAATTATGGAAGATTATTTCAAAGGACTGAGCTTTTACTACGAATTATCGAAGTTTTACTGTAATTTGTTTGCCATGAGAAAACAAGAAACTAATTCATTTCAAGTGATCAAATCAAGAAGAAAATTATTTATTCATCTTTCACGCTCAAGCCTGGAACTCATTTGGTTATTGCCCTCTGAAAAACAGAAACTTGCATGAAAGGATTGAAATTTCTGATTATTCAGAAAATTTAAAATTTAAAATGTACGAACAGATTTTTGAATTTATAATTTATTCAAATTTAGAGAATTCCAAGGATATAGGGCCTATACTATATTATCTTGTGGCTGCTTGAAATCATTGGAATCTGAGAATATGTGTACTCTCTCTAGACAATTGAATTAGTAATTGAAGTAGCAACACATATATACTCATTAGATCTATTTGAAACTACAGGCATATTAAACTTTTGTATGATTCATATTATTTTTTGTTTAGTAATGCTATAAAAAACTTGTTTGAACTCTTACTTGAGAATTATTTATTTACTTGATTTATTTATTTGAAACAGGTATGAAGCCAACGCTGGTGCTCCAGAGAAGGAGGTTCTTCTTGACGAAAATGATGAGTTGTGGCTGGAACTCAGGCATCAGCATATCGCTGTTGTCTCACAGTAAGTTCAAATTTCCGATTCCAATTTTACCCTTAATTCATGAATATAATTAATCATAATTGAATATTTTTGATCAAGCAAGAGTCTTAGGACGGTCATCCTTTTGGAGGTAAGGTTCCCAACAAAGAACTGGCGAGCGAATCAGCAGACAAGACTAAAACTATATAGTTCTCTATCTTCCTCTTTCTCTAACATCATCAATCTACTCGTTCAGCATAGTATTATATATAAAAATATCAGTCGCCAGTTTTCTTTGAGAAGCTCTGCAGTCCTACACACTGGATAAGCATAAATAGAAAGGAGCTTGCATTAGAAAAGGTTTTCGACTTATCCTACTATACAAATGCATATTTTATTAAATAAAAATCCCAATCACAGTAGGCCTACCCGGCTACCCCTTTCTAATTTTTCTATTCTAACACAACAATTTCGTGCTTCTTAAGGTACAATTCCAAGCGACTGCTCGAACCGTGCGGCACGAGCTGTCGCGGCTTTAGCTGGAGCTGCCCAGCTCGTGAATAGATCAATAAACAACATCAAATTAATTCTATAGTACTGAATTCATAATAAATAATGAAAATGTGCTGGTTTGTAACTTATAATTCATATGATTTAGTTTTCAATTCACACTTGAAAATGGCTCTTAGAAGCACGAAATATGTTGTGTTATAGTACATTACGCTACAAGCCCGGGAAGAAAAAGTTTATGGTATGAGGATAGTTTCCTGGGCGAGGCTAGCCGAGCCTGGGAATAATTCCGAATACCATAAAAAACTTCCTGGGCGAGTTGTGTATAATATTTTCGGTACACTTCAAATAAATATTATCAATCTAATTTCATGAATGAACAAAACAAATAGAATTAATGAATCTAAGAACAGCTAGACCAGATAACTAACTTATTACTATACTAGCTTTGGCTGAGCTGAATCTGGAGTAGGCCAAACTGCTAAGTATTGAAAGTTTGCATCACAAGTTTATTGATTTAAACAATTGAATATTATTTAATAACTATCAGAATACTCAATTTTCTTAGTCCAGAGACGTTTAAGCCCATGATAGTTTTTGTACAATCATCCTAAATTGCACAATAGCAATACAAAGTTTCTTGATTTTGACCAATTTCTGGTAGCTTTACAGAAAGAGATGGTCATTGTAGTTGCATTATCTCCCGCTAGATGGCGCCAGCTGTCCACGCGTGGTAAGAACTCGGGACAATGGTCCTCGCATGGAAAGAGGCTCTTACCGCTCGAGGACAACAGCTGATTGATTACGCATGTAAATGACGACTTCCTAGTCTACATAGGGACCGATAAGGAGCTTCTTTCCGTGAAGTGTAGCGAAAAAATATAAAAGTAATGAAAAAGGGGTTGGAATTCTTATTCAATAACATACACTGATAAGTAGCCCTAGTCAAAACGTAAATAATATCAATACTATATTAATTCATTTCTCTTGTGCCTTCATTGATCAATTCTACTTCCATTTCAGAAATGTAACCAAAAATTTGAAGAAGTTCATCGAGTCGAAGCGAGTTCCTCAGGGAGACAAACAGTCGATGCGAGATCTGTCGCAGATGATAAAGAAGATGCCGCAGTACCAGAAGGAGTTGAGCAAATACGCCACTCACCTGCATCTGGCCGAGGATTGCATGAAAGCCTACCAGGGCTATGTTGACAAGCTTTGCAAAGTGGAACAGGTCAGACAATCTACTCTTAGTTAAAGATGAAGATAATCTATCAGATAAATTGATCAATCTATTATATAAAGATATAATCTATTACATAGAGATGATCTAATAGTAATTGGTCCAAGGTTCCACTAAACCACTATCAAATCAATCAATTCTTAATTCTGATAACAAACATAAAATTAAGCACACTACTGATTATTGAACTAAAAAACTGAGTATACTACTGTATGGTATCTGTCTCTGGGTTTATTCCAGTAGTATTCATGGATATATTAGTGATACAAAAAAGGCAATAAGAATATTGGCTGAAGCTGAGTGCAAAGATAACCAGATAGAGTGTAAACCACTTTTTAGAGTCAGTACTCTCTGTATATAGCCTCTTCGTATTGAATGTATTCATTGGAACTAGAAAGAATTTGTCTTGAATAAACTTTGGAGTGTGCTTCACATTTTTTCTAGTGGAATTTTTTTTCAAGTCAAAATTTGTAATATTAGTTTTATGATTTAACATAATCTTGTTTTGGACTGTGTAGAGGAGCAATTGGTTGAGGAGCAGTTTAGGGCATGAGCCTGTTGCACTCACACAAATGTACTTTTGAATAAATTATGATTTATTGTTACTATAAGATCTGATGTACATCGATGGACATCGAATACCAAAAGTCTTCACAGTCTCGATGGTCCATTCTGTAGGTTGAGCAAAATGTCCAAAAGCCATAAAATCTTTGGCATGAAAATTTTTAATAAGCTACCAGCTTCCTTTAGAAGTATTGACTTTCCAAAAAGTATCAAACTTATTTTAAGTGACTGTTTGATGAGCTTTCCTTTGTATTCCTCAAATGATTATTCTGACTGATATAAATTAGGTATTTGAATTTTGAAATGTGTGCTGATATTAATTTGATAGCCTGTTACTATGTCTTGAAGAATTTGTATGTTTTTGGGTAAAACATAAAACTATAAAATCTATTCTATTCATATGTTGATATTTTTTCATGTCTCTTATTTTTCAATTTCCAATGTTCAATTGCGATTTACTTTCAGGATCTGGCTATGGGAACCGATGCCGAAGGAGAACGAATCAAGGATCATATGCGCAACATAGTGCCGATTCTCCTAGATCAGGCGGTATCGGGCAGTGATAAAATGCGCATCATTCTTCTTTACATTCTGTCCAAGAACGGAATTTCTGAGGAGAATCTCACCAAACTGGTTCAGCATGCCCAGATTCTGCCGCAGGATAAGCAAGCCATTGTCAACATGGCTAATCTCGGCCTTAATGTTGTTGTTGAGGTAATCCATTTCATATTTATGTTGTATTTATTTATTTGATTACAATTATACAGTACATAAAAGGAACGATAATACAAGCATTCGCCCAAAACATCTTCTAAATTGAAAATATTCTGATTATTCATCAAAAATTTAAATCAAAATGTTTTCTTGATGCTATGAGCAACCATCACCTAGCAACCTATCGAGTAAAGAGTGAGCTCCAGTCAAGATTTCTTTATTGCCGCAAACAAGTATACAAATGCATGATACAATACATGACATCAGTTCGTCAAAAATCAAGCATGATAATTACAATTATCAACAATTTGAAATAAATATTCAAGTACCATCAAACAAAAATGACATCAAAACAAAACTCCTCTTTTATATCTATAACATTGCCTATCTATGGACATTTTTCCATTTTTTCATGATTCTCTAAAAATTACTAACATTCTAGCTCTTTCAAATGTGCGGTAAGATTATTATAAGCTCTTATACCAAAGTCCTTGAAGCAGTTCAATGTAAAATTACATTGGCTCAGTCTAAGAAATACAGAATGTCCAGTGTAATGATTGTGAACATGTGAATATAGACAATAAATATTTATAGGTCTCTTTATATCGATTATTTGTATAGGTCTATTGCAATTAATTCATTGATAAATATGCGTATGGCTTCTATTGGTGGGAAACCCTTACTGGTAGGTTCCACCTCGCCAGTATCTACTTGGCCAAATACTGTTCACGCATCCAAGAGCAGTCCACAGTTTTCTTTACTTCACTTCACGATCACATGGAAAGCACCCTCACCGAGTGGCCAATACCAAGTACACTATTCCATTATATATTTGCCTTTAATCCTCGATTTTATCAATATCTCAGACCTAAATGTGTTTTTCAATGTTGAAACACACTTCAATTAATATTCATGTTGTGCTCATAACCCATCTCTCATTTATTATTGATATTTTAGGGCAACCGCAAAAAGATCTATCAGGTGCCAAGAAAGGAGCGAATCACCGAGCAGACCTATCAGATGTCCCGTTGGACTCCAATCGTCAAAGATCTCATGGAAGACTGCATCGAGGAAAAACTTGATCTGAAGCATTTCCCATTCCTCGCCGGTCGTGCTGCTTCATCTGGGTATCATGCACCAACCAGGTAAAACCATCTGAGATTCAATTTCCAACATATATTCTGATTCTACATTCGATTAGAAGTAGAAAACATTATTAGTTTTCCAGTTTAGTCCATGTCAGCCATTTTAATATACTCATCTATTTTGTTTTCCATCACAAACTAATAGTAAATATTTCACTCTGAACTATTTTACACGACTCTGCAGTCAAACATTTTTTAATATTAGTTTAAATAAACTTCTACTCACATGTGGAACGCTTTCGGATGTTAGTCTATTTTCAACACTGCCTTCTTCATTTCGTTGTCATTGGATTAAATTTATTATAAACTAATAAATTAAATAGTACCGCCAACACCAACGCTTCCTATACCAACCAATGACAACGAAATGAAGAAGGCAGTGTTGGAAATGGATTAACATCCGAAAGCGCTCCACAAGTGAGTAGAAGTTTATTTTAACTAATATTCAATAGTATATTTCACCACTAGTTTTGAAAACGTCGTTTTGCGACGTCAAGAATATGGAGCTTTACAGCCGAAGCGATAAGAATCATTCTTTTAATTAACATAATTCTTGTTAAATGTGTAATTTCTTTTGAAATTCTTTCATTATGAGCAATAATAAATAATAGCATGTCCCAATATAGCTGTTCAATGTATTAAAAATAATACTCTTTTTTATTTGTGTTGAAATGTTGAAGTTAAGTGTGATATTTTTCTGTGTTGTTTATAGTGCCAGATACGGTCACTGGCACAAAGACAAAGGTCAGCAGACGGTTAAAAATGTGCCGCGGCTGATTGTTTTCATTGTGGGAGGTGTCAGCTTCTCCGAGATACGTTGTGCTTATGAAGTTACCAATGCCATCAAAAATTGGGAGGTCATCATTGGTAAGTATATTGTATACACAATTTGAGAAACATCTTGAGTTTTCTATTGTTTTGTAAATATTACAATTAACAATATACTATATGATGAGAAAAAACCAACAGCTATATACAAAACTATTAAGGCTGTGATTACTCTGTACACAAAACCAACTTCTTAGTATACATCCTCAAAATAATATCGTATTGGAGCTATGAATAAGAATGAAATACTCGTACTTTCCTATTAGGAAGGTTTTTTATTTCTATTATAAAAGGGTGACAGATTGAGTAAAATTCAGATTCAGGGCCCTGGCTTATAAACATTTTACAATCCACATTACTCATAATTCGTGGATTTTATGGGCGTTTCTGTCTCATAAACGTTTCCAATAAAAAGCAAATTCTACAGTTTCAGCTGATTAGAAAAAATACATGAAACGAATTCACCTCAAGTAAATAGAATATCGGAATAGTACAATGCTGTTCCTTTAAAACCAAAACTTTGCTCCTAATTTAATGATTTTGAAGTATAAATTGATTTATTATTATGAATATATTTAATAATAAATATCAATCATTATTTTTATAGTGAGACTTGATCAGAAATCATTTTTGTCGCTAAAATGTTATCATAACATTCATAACCTACAAAGAAAATTGTAAACAAACCAAGTCAGAAGACTCTAGCCTTGTAATCTAAAATGGCCGCAATGATTCGAGTTTGAACAGCGATATTGTGAATTTTTCGTCTGAACCAATTTACATAGACATATAACCTACATCTTAAACCTTCATCATTCATCATCACTCATTCATCCTTTGCTTAGAATACTTGGAAACCAAGTCGCAATTGTAAAGAAAAAATAAAGAATACATGGGATTTCCTATTCCACTCGAACCATTGCGGCCATTTATGATTCAAATGTTAGGGTCTTCTAGTGAGTTTTGGCTGATCGTTGATTCAACAGCTGATCCTTTCCAAAATTTGGAACATTGTAAATCGAGAATTTTATTGGTGAATCTACAATCCCAATCACTTGTTTTTCATCAGAAAAACAAGCTGTAGATCTTTATAAGCCAGGGCCCAGGTGTACAGATTACCCCAATAAAAATAATAATAATATTTGTGTAACCTGGCTGGCTCAGGTCTGGTGTCAGAGTTTTCAGGTCGCTCCTGATCAATTTCAGGGCCTCTGACATGACTTAACGACTGTTTTTAGGCAGCCGGGACCGACGGCTTAACGTGTCCATCCAAAACACGGGAAAGAGGCCTGAGAAAAATTTCTGGTCTGACCTGGGTTTGAACCCGGGACCTTTGGGTTGCAACGCCAGCACTTAACCCACTCAGCTACGCCACCCCCCAATACAGAACTTGTTTATTGAGCCTAATATTTTTTGCCACACTGGTATGAAATGGACTGTTTTACATGCTTTATACGGAGGCCGAAAACGCTTGTTTTCAGGCGAGGTCGCCAGCAACTCGCCGGGAAAATGCGTTTTTCGGCCCTAGGGCGGTAAAATAACCTTGAATGTCAGCTGACTGAAGGTCGTTGTCGATTTAAGGGTTAGTCGATCAATAGGTAGCATTCCGGTTTGATTGCATTAAATGTCAGCTGTTTTGGGAGTCAATGTCGACTTATTGGTATTTCGATGTAAAGGTAGTCTCTCATCTGTTATTTTGATTGGTAAGATCCCTTGTCAAGAGAACTGAACGTTGAAAGTTTTCAAATTAATCAGTAGTTGAATAATGAAGGAAAACTGCTTCAATAACTAATGCTTCAAATTTGATAAGATTAAAAATGTTTGTATTGATTAACTGTTGAATAATGATGAACGTGAAATCCATGTTTGAACAAAATTATTGTTGTCAGACTCTGTGTTACTTCGTCTAGCAGGTAAGCCAGCGCCATCTAGCGGCTGATAATGCAACTAGACAAAGCTTCTCTGTTAGCCAATATCTGTCAAAAATCAACAACTTTCAATTGATATTGTACAATTTAGGATGATCGTACAAAAATTATCTTGGGCTTAAACGTTTCTGAACTAAGAAAATCGAATACACTGATAGTTATAAAGTAATATTCAGTCACCAAATCAATAAACTTTTGACGCAAAGTTCCTATAGCAAGCAGATGGCACCTACTCCAAATTCAGCATAGGGGAAGATAGGATAAGGCTACTGGTCTAGCTGTTCTTGGAACTGATTAACTGATAATTTATTTTGTTTTTTCATTGATGTTGTGTGCCAAAAAATAAAGTTTGACACCACGGGTCGAAAATGTAATATTCCGTCTCTCAATCTTTTCTAGTCCTCGGCCTACGGCCTCGGACTTGAAAACCGATTTCGAGCCGGTAAACGCCCATTTTCGGCCCTAGGTACGAAATATACTATTATCAACAAAGGTGGTTTCTTGATCCATGACGAGCTTCTGAGCTGCTGTGTGTAAATATTCAAACAGTTCAGTCAAAAGTCTTTTTCGCCACACTGGTATGAAATGGACTGTTTTACATGCTTTATATGGAGGCCGAAAACGCTCGTTTTCAGGCGAGGTCGCCAGTAACTCGCCGGGAAAATGCGTTTTTCGGCCCTAGGGTGGTAAAATAACCTTGAATGTCAGCTGACTGAAGGTCGTTGTCGATTTAAGGGTAGTCGATCAATAGGTAGCATCCCGGTTTGATTGCATTAAATGTCAGCTGTTTTGGGAGTCAATGTCGACTTATTAGTATTTCGATATAAATGTAGTCTCTCATCTGTTATTTTGACTGGTAAGATCCCTTGTCAAGAGAACTGAACATTGAAAGTTTTCACATTAATTAGTAGTTGAATAATAAAGGAAAACTGCTTCAATAACTAATACTTCAACTTTGATAAGATTAAAAATGTTTGTATTGATTAACTGTTGGATAATGATGAACGTGAAATCCATGTTTGAACAATATTATTGTTATCAGACTCTGTGTTACTTCGTCTAGCAGGTTAGCCAGTGCTATCTAGCGGGTGATAATGCAACTAGACTAGCTTCTCTGTTAGCCAATATCTGTCGAAAATCAACAACTTTGAATTGATATTGTATAATTTAGGATGATCGTACAAAAATTATCTTGGGCTTAAACGTTTCTGGACTAAGAAAATCGAATACACTGATAGTTATAAAGTAATATTCAGTCAGTAAATCAATAAACTATTGACGCGAAGTTTCAATAGCAAGCAGATGGTACCTACTCCAAATTCAGTATAGGCGAAGATAGCATAATAAGCTATCTGGGCCCTGGCTTATAAACATTTTACAATCCACATTACTCATAATTCGTTGATTTTATGGGCGTTTCTGTCTCATAAACGTTTCCAATCATTATTTATAGTGAGATTTGAACAGGAATCATTATTGTTGCTAAAATATTATCATAACCTACAAAGAAAATCGTAAACAAACCAAGTCAGAAGACCCTAGCATATAACCTACATCTTAAACTCATCATTCAGTCTCCTAGTGAGTTTTGGCTGATCATTGATTCAACAGCTGATTCTTCCGAAAATTTGGAACATTGTAAATCGAGAGTTTTATTGGTGAATCTACAATCCCAATCACTTGTCATCAAACAAGCTGTAAATCTTTATTGGTCTAGATAATAAGTTACTGGTCTAGCTGTTCTTGGAACTGATTAACTAATTTTCTATTTTGTTTTCTTCGCATTGATGTTGTGTGCCGAAAAATAAAGTTCGACACCACGGGTCGAAAATGTAATATTCCGTCTCTCAATCTTTTCTAGTCCTCGGCCTACGGCCTCGGACTTGAAAACCGATTTCGAGCCGGTAAACACACATTTTCGGCCCTAGGTACGAAATATACTATTGACTTGACGGGATTCTAGGTGATAAATTCCAGTGAATATTTTGATAACTTCATTTTTTTATTTATTCATTAAGCACATTCAATTATTTTATTGTAAGATTTTTCTTGTTATTGATGAATATTTTTCTATTTATTTTCAGGATCTTCCCACATACTCACCCCCGAGGATTTTCTAAGCAATCTGTCAAATCTTAGCACTTAGACTGTTACTCATATACCAACTTTGTGATAAATTATTACACTAACCACCATCTATTATTTATTATTAGAAGAGAGTTGAACTGCTCCAGTATTGAGCTAATATTCACAAAAGATCATCTTACTATTACTATATTATTTGTGTGGTCCATTGTCATTGTCATATAAGATTTGGATAGTTCTTATTGCAGAAATTCGAGAGCTTCTTTCTATCTGTCTCATTAAAATTTTATAATAATACATCAGATTTCGGACGTTCAGGTGAATTGTTTGCTATTCAGGAAATGGTGCTAGAAGTGTTTGTTTTCAGTTCTTATATTAAGAATTTGTTTTCAAATTCGTGTTGAATACCAGTTTCTTACTTCTTGGAGGTTATCAAA
Organism: Sogatella furcifera; assembly: GCA_017141385.1. Taxonomy (NCBI): domain Eukaryota; kingdom Metazoa; phylum Arthropoda; class Insecta; order Hemiptera; family Delphacidae; genus Sogatella; species Sogatella furcifera. The sequence continues at coordinate 23,192,461 of CM029552.1, read as the reverse complement.
GAGAATAAATTTGAAAAATGATTTAAACACATTGGCAGTGGAAAAGTGAATGTTAAGAAATCTAATGAACTGGTTCATCAAATGAACACAATTATGAATACCATAAATTTTCATCTTGAGACTTCAGTGGAAAGTTATGGATATTTTTTCTTCTGCAAATAGTATTATATTACTCTGGAATCTGATTTTACTTTTAAACTTTGGAGAAAGAACTTTTGATTTCGGCTAAATTCCATCTTCTAGCATCATTTTACTATTGACTTATTAAAGGATACTACATGTATTAAACTATAGATATTTCAGTCAATTTCATGTACTTATAAAAGTGTATAAACCAATAGATAGCATTAATATTGGTTATTCTGCAGTAGGCTACTGTATTTAAATCTTTATAAATCATTCTATTTCTTAGTCATCGATGTATGGTTGCATAGGCAATGCAAACTAATATTTTCTTTAATACATAACTAGTCATATTCCATTTTATTTCTATTAAGCCTAGTTGAGCCTTATTCTCTAATTACAGTACTTCAATGACTTCATTATAATATCATAATCATAATATACTCGAAACATTCTTCCAATTTGCAGAGATCGCAATTATAAGTTTTCATGCACTTATGTTTATATGCAAATTTATAATAATTAACCTATAATGTTATTGCGTTAGCACATTGTCTGCTTTTCTTATTACATTTTAAAATTTAACACTATTTTTAATGTATGATGTTGATTAATTCCATTAGAATATTGTTTTTATATTTAATAGCACTTCAGTGCAGTGTGTTATGTATTAATTCGTTTCTCATTCAATTTATATAGATTATATTATTATATCTCGTGTTACAGTATGTACATAGATTATGTTTAGATCACTTATTTTAGCAAGTTGATAAGTATAAGAACTATAATATTGAAGTTTGTAAGTCTAGGAAAACAATTTAGAAAAGTTAACTATCAAAGAGAAAGGGTTCATAATAATGCAGGCCTAGTAGTCAATATTTTCAATCTATTCATATAATTACTATTATGAAGTAATAGTTGAACTATTGTTCATAATTGAACAATTGTAATAGTTGGTCTAGAACCACGGATACTAGAATACATTCTCGAATGAATTCTATACCGTACTCAGACTATTCAGCCTCTGAAAAGAATTCTAGTATCCGTGATGTAAACGTTGAACATTATCATTACTGTTGATTCTAATAAAAAATTGTTTGGTAGGTTTCTGGTTAGATAAACCATTAGCTTTATATCCTAAAATCAATTCCAGTATCCGTGATGTAAACTTCATAAAACATTATTGTCACTGTTGATTCTAATAAAAAGAGCAATTGAATGTTTAGAATGTTCTCCAATAAATAAACCTTTAGCTTTCTATTCTTAAATGGATTCTTGTATCCGTGATGTGAACGTCAATCTTTATTAATACTGTTGATGAGTACTATTATGAAAAAAGAGCAATTAAATTAAGCTTTCCATACAGAATATCCTTTTATTTATAAAATTTTATTAGTAACTTTAATCTTGAATGTTAAACTCTATAATAAATGTTATTCCATATTAGTAAGTAGAACTCCATCAAATTTAAAGTTTCGCTTCGTATAAATGCGTGTGGAATTTCCATTTCTAGAGTGATGCTTACCGTTGTAAGAAGTGGATTCATCATTAAATTCAATCAATATCTAAAAAATTTAAGGTTAAATTTTAATAGATCATGAAGTTGAGATCCTTGTAATATTACATTGAAAGACCAAGGTTAACATCGTTGTCAATATAAGACATGACTAAACATTGAAAGTTGTATGTTCATTTTTAAAAATTTATAACACTACCTCGATAGATATTCATAATATAGTCTGTCCAAGCAAAGAAGACCCTCTGGCAAGATGAAAGAATGACTCATTTACAGTTCTTGAACGAATATTGACCAAGCTGGAGTCATTTTCCTATCTTGCCGGGGTGTCTTCTTTGCTTGGACAGACTATACTTCCAAATTTTCATTTTCATATCAGTATTTTCTTCTTCAACCTAATTGTGAAAGTTATAAGATTTTTCCAGTTAAAATAAAACAGTGTTTCACTAAAATGAAAAAAAAACGTTTTAATTAAAAATTATACACAGTAAAAAATCTTTCCATTGCACTTTTAGAATCCCCACCTTATTTTTCCTCTTTATCAACTTCTTACAAGTCACAGTATAATTTTCACTAGATGGTGTTCAAATCAAGAGAAATCACCTTCATCACTATACAAATTAGAAACGCAACTATGGCTTGCATTCAGTAAATTTTCCTATGTAGGTAAAAAATATTAATTTAAGCGTGTGAATTATAGAATTTAGTTTGACATAGTAACAGCTCAATGAGGTACAAATTATACTCTCAGATTGCTCATTTAGAGGATTCCTAATCTTTTTGAAAATTCAGGACTTGAAATTTGAAAGTAAAAAGGTTAGTAGCAAAGCCAATTTACTTCTGAATACTGAAGTGACTATCAATTCATTAATGATACATTAACATTTATAAATTAGATGCCCTTTCTTTTCAGTGAGCATTCTTCTGGTGTTGTTTTTGTCTCAAAAACATTGGAATTATTTTCAACTCAATATTATTTAATAGTTTTATAGAATGCTAATGCACCCCCTAATCTTAGCCGCTGCACCATAAACATTATATTTTAATGTATTCCACTGTGAATATTTCAAATCACTTACTTCTTTGGCTTAATGAAGAGGAATGCATTTCATTCCTGAAGAGGCTGATTATTCACAGTGAAATGCTGTTGTATCTGTTCTTAACATTAAGACATTATATTTATAGCATCAAGCTATTTCTTACTGTACCTACTCAGTTGTATCAATCTGGATGGAGTGGATTTACCTCTAAATACTTTTTCAGAACTCAATTACAAAACGGTAAATTAATTGCCGAACCCAGAATCTGTTCTACAAGTATTTACAAAAGAATGCTCTTCTTGTTTATGATGAAACCATGTAAGTTGTCCTATATGAACATCAATAACGTGTTAAACACACATCTTGCAATGATTATAAACATATTCGTTTGCTCCAATTTGATAAAGATGTTTTTTAGGCATGCTCTTTAATCCAATATAATTTATTCTATGTAAATACATAAAGTATATTGTATGTGTCTTACGTAGAGAACGAAGCTACTTCAGCAATTTGAAATTTTCAATACGGTAGTGTAGGCCTACCTTCTCAGTTCTCAATATTTTTTTTTACTTTTAGTGGTCTCAAATCCATCAGCTAGTAACGCCTATTCTTTTTCAAAAATATATAAGTTGATTATTCTATTCTAAAGCATCTAGAAAAATTTCTTAATGAAGATTGAAAACATTTTTTTAAAAAGCTCGTAGGTACCGTAATTCTTATTCACTAGTTTTGAGACCAAATTCTAGTTTTTATAATACAGTACCGACACGTATGGTATATAGAACACTACTATTATAATATGCTAACTTATTGAGTTGAAATTTCAAATTAACTAGAGATTATATTCGTAGCCTTGAACATTAATATTTCAATAGAGGTGTTCGTTTATAATTACCGTAGTATAGGCTTATAGTTGAGTTTCTATTGGATTGAAATGAATTTATATTAGTTGAGTTTAAATATTACAAAATGTTATAATATTAAATATTATATCAAAATGCTTGAGTTCTACTTACATGTTGTCCTTTAGTGTATGTTGATTTTCTATAGATGTTCACTTTGAATTAGGTACATACCTAATATTGAAATTATTGAGGACACGTTTAAATTTTTAAATCATGAAAATTTACTACCGGTACCAATTGAATTATTATAGTTGAATTATATGTTATAATTAGACTATTTGTTTTATATAATTTAATTAAACAATTATTGTTTCAAACCTGTTATTAATTAGAAATGTGTGCTACCCGTTGACGATAATATTTGTAATAATCCAGTCCCTTTAATAATTGGATCTTTAAACATAATATAATGTAACAAGATTGTAATGGAAAATTTCAGGATTGTAGGTAGCCTATCGTGTGTATAGTAACTTATTAGCAAGTTCTGTAAGTTACCGTGTACTGTTCGTTCATATTTCATAGCTGTTAATGATGTTTCTGAAGAAAATATAGATATCGTATCTTATGCATTTGCTATTGTCATTTACAAAAATCCTTCACAAAAAGATGAATTATTTAAGGTGTTTTCAAGGAAGAAGTCTTACTTTATTAAACCTAAATTGTGAAGTTCTTTAAGAAATTTTAAGAAAAGCTTATTCCAGCATTACGATAGGGAGCCGTTGAACGCTAATTGGTGCGACCAAGATCCTTTATTTGAATTGTTATAATATAGGTACAATTTTGGCCTGACTATATTGTGCATTGCTCCTTTTATGACACCGTGTGATCCTCTGACTGAATTTTGATCTTGGTTCACTCTTGGTTACCATTTACCAAGTAAAATTGAATCTTCCAGTGCTTGGGTCTAACTGTTCCAGTGTATGGGCAGTACCTATAATACATTTTGTCCGCTTTCGTGTTGGTACCGGTACCGTGTAAATTATGTGAAGCATCACCGCCAGTCTTTATAACAAGCAGCAGATGGCAAATCCATCTCCATCATAATTGAGCACTTCCATAGCTTTCTCCATGTTGAAGGGGGCTATTGTACTACATTATGTGAATGGGGAATCGTTATTCGTTATTGACATGCCTTGCAAGCGTTTAGACTCTAGAGTATAGAGTGCGTGACATCTCTACGTACCATAGCAAACTGAGGATGTTTAACCACTTGCTGACTTGCCTGTGAAGGTACATAATGTACCCTCTATATACACCTGTCTTCAGGAGAAGTCTGTCTCACTATCTTGTGAGGCAGCTATAAATATACAGTGAACGAGTTCTTTAAGGATTACTTTATCAGAGATGCTGTGCGCCAGTTGCCTCATGCCTCATAGCAGTCTTAAAGTGGCCAGTTTTATTAAATTACAAATCCCAAGTTGGGCAATCTTGTTTGTTACTTATTGTTGTTTACAAAGTAGTTTAGTGCTAATTGACGTGATCTCTCCGTGACACCTGGCATATAGCTTCCTTCCAAGTTAATATGTTGGAGGGGACCATACACCTGAGCATAGATCGAGCATTGGAAATATCCTATTGTGACGTTTAATTATTTATTAGATATTACTTGAAAATATGTAAATTCTACAGTTAAAGTCCCTCTATAGATTTTCTGGAGGTTCATCAACCCACTCAATCAGTTAAGCTAGGTACCTACAATAAAAAAGATCAGTTACTTGATGAGTGTGTTCAAGCTTGGCGCTTGTTTCAGGAAGACTTTTTGTGTAAGTTTGAGATCAAGATGGCACTGAACCAACAAGTTATCATTGTTTGAGGTTATGTTTCTTTTTGTTATTGTTATGTGAAGGATTTATCATGTTATTTTTTAGTTGATTTTATTAATTTTATGAACGAATTCTGACTGGATTTGGGACAAAATGATCCAGACTGTTCTAAATGATGCTCCCTCGGTATGGAAACTTTTGAATGGCGTAATTTGTATTTTCAAACCTGCCGGAGTCTCGCCTTCAGGACTCCGTCGATTGTTGGTATCAAAATTAGCGGATGGTAAGTTCAATAAAATTTTATTTGAACTTTTATAATTATATAAAATACGACGGTGGTGGTTGATGAATATCTTTCAATCAAAATCATTTATTGTCATCACAAAAATACAGCCAAAATATAATTTGTATAACAACGTCAAGCAAGTAAGTTACAGTTATAATAATTAAAAATACAATTATAAGATGATTGTATAGCTTACGAACTCCTATGGTAACTGAATTATAACAATAAATTTGTCTATACATCTATAGAAGTGTTTGCATGTGTCAACTATTCTATAACCGAATTCTATATCGAATATAAACTGGTCAAGTAGAATGCTTTACAGTTATTGCAATAATTATGTCAGTTTATTACTTAATATGTTAGAATTGATGGCATTAATGAATGATGGTACTTACTTGGTACATCAAGTCATAAATGAAAAAATGAACATCAATCTCTGCTTCAAGCTCACACTAACTGAGTAGTAAGATGATATTTCCCATTTTTTGTCATTTGAATACACAAAGAATTTAACCATTTTTCAGAATTGAATCAACTTAAATGTCGAGAGCCAGTGCCACATGTTGTAATCGAAGGAGATACCACCAAAAACATGTGTGTATCAGTTCGGCCCAGCTTTTCTGATCATCCTCTTGTGGTGGGGCCACGCTATCAATCTGAAGATATCAAATGTTTCACAATCAGTCGTCTCGGCTTCAACACATCAGGAGTGTTATGTAAGTATATGAGTAAAAGCCCTACTCAAAATTAATAATGTTACATAATTTCTTACCTTAGTTTCCATTTCCCAATCAGTTAAAATTATCATAAAATTATTAGAATAATTCATAAAATTATCCCAGTTATATCTTATAACATTTTGAATCACATTCCATAAAATTTTCATGTTTATTTCAATCAATTCAAATATTTTTCTATGAATAGATTGTAGAATTATTGTACTCCGTTTGTGATCAATAGATTACCAATTAGCGATCCATAGCGTAGAGAATTATCCGCCGGTATGATAAAATTTAGAGGTTCAGAGATAGAATTCATCTAATAATATGGATTTTTACAACAACCGGCCGCTCCCGTCCTTTGGAGTAGTATATGGACGTCAGTACGGACTGCCTGGAAAATAATGGCATTTCTCATCATCACCCATCTCATTAACTACACACAAGCTGAAGCTCATGTAAACAATTCCCTTGAAAAAACTTATTTCACAGCCCTTCAGAATAATAAATTGATTGCTAATAGATTCGACTGGTAATCGTCCATTGTAAGATATTTTATAAATTTATTTTGCACTTGGAAATATTTGCAATGTTGTCAAAATATGTCCAAAGTGAAATATTAAACTTGTCATAGGGAATTGAATAAATGAGTATTAAGATATTTTTCGTTGAAATCTGTATTTTTTATTGTTTGTTTGGTTTGTGAGGGTGAAGCCCACATGAGCTCATAGGCTTGTGCGTGGGTAATGACTTAATGAGATGGAGGATAGATGACGACTACTTTTTAGGTAGTCGGGACCGACGGCTTGTCGTCTCCTCCAAAAGACGGGGTGGCCGTATTTATGTGATTGTGCTGTGGCCAAAAATTGTTCCACGCTTGGGACTTGAACCAGGGTCCACCTGGTTATCAGACCGGCGCTTTATCCCTTGTAACTCCTCCAACGAGCCACCCAAATTGTGTTCTTATTATTCTGTCATTATACCTTGAATGTTTTCTTCCTACAGTGGCAGGATTGAACAATGGTATTCCAGAAGCAGTTAAACTTCGAGATTCCCTCACGATCAGAACCTATAAAATATACGGGGAGCTTGGATACAGTACAGATACAAATTTCAAAACTGGTAAAGTGATTGAACGGTCAAAATATGATAGAATTTACAGAGGCATGATTGACAAATGGTGTGCTTCTATTCAGGCTTCTCATCAATCAAAAATGTTCGAGTGAGTGATTCCACATAATTTTTACCTATTTTAATTTTGTAAGCATATTTTATTATAAAGTTTGAATGTTGTCTAATTCCTCTAAAGTGGAAATCGCAAACGACAAGATCAAACAATCTATTGAGTACGATCAGTTGTGTTGGATAAACTGCCAACACTCGGAAAATTGAGGATCTCTGTTTTGATTTTTCGAATTTCATCAAACTCATGATTGGTATCCCAAAAACAACCTCTTTGTAGAGCTGGTGCCAAAAAATGAAGCGGTTCCGCCTGTTTCTTGTACGTTTTAGTTACTAGTCAATAATTGTAACTAATATTCGTAACTCTATTCTCTAGCCAGCGGGTCCAGAACTATCTGCAGTCACCATCCGCCGTTGTAAAGCACAAGAAACAGATAATACCGTTTTAATGTTTGGCAACATTCAACATCTCTATCAGAAAATGAATTATTTTGTAAATAGAAAAACTTTTTTTACCAAAGGTTTTTCTGATTTATCTAAAAATTTAATATCACATAATTATATATTGTGCAACTATTTTTTGTTATTAAACCATTATTATTAATTTTAATTGAGTCATAGCAATATTATTCATTTATTTATTAAACTATTGGCACAAACACATTGGTAAGAAAGAACAGGCCCTTGGTATTTCCAACACGATTTTCTTTTAAAAGTCCAAATTTATTTCCAGCCGAAGTTTCCTCACTCAAAGAAATGATCGAAAAGTGATAATAATTGGAAAATTATCATTCTAAATTATTGCTATGGTTATTCATGCACATTGAACTGAGTTATTTTCAAGTAAAAGCGAAGTAATTGTCTCTTTTAAATTTCAGATTTAGTGGCGTTAATCTGCAATCACAAGAAGCTTATGAATTGGCTGCAAAAGGACTTATCAGGCCAAAGATGAAAGAAGTCCTAATTTACAATTTGAAATGCACAGAATTTAAACCTCCGTATTTTACAATAGGTAAATTCTACAACTCTTCTATAATTTTTTTCTTGCAACACAAAGCTACTTTCTATTATCTTTATGAAGGGAGTAAGTTGTTTCATAAATATTCAAAAGCTTGCTAGAGCTCTCCAGTCATGAATAGAATTGGTATAGTTTTATTATATTCGAATAAAATAGCGTGTCATATTTCAACGTATGAAATTGATTTCTTTGAAAATTCATATTATTGCTTCTCATAATTTTTCCATCCATCAACTCTTATACAGATTTACTATTTTATATTTATCAATTTTCGCAAAAAAACTTATTGACTTGATTATTATTAATTCTCAATGAATTGAATCACTTATCATTATGATAAAACTCATGTTTATTTTTAGACTTTCGGGGATAAAAGCTTGTAAAAATTCAAGTGACAGTTTAAAACTATGTGTCCTTTAGTATGCAATTACTTTTAAGATGATACATTTAAGAATACAAACTCCATTTAATAAGTATTGCTGTATTGAGACTGGTTTGCTGTAGCCTCAACCGAGCTTTATAGGGCGGTTCGACCAGTGGGGATCGATAGATGGGATCGTTACGAATAAGAATCACTCTGGTTCAGTCGTCTACGTACATTAGTTGAGGCAGAAGGTCGATTTCCGCGCCGAGTCTTTTTACCTTGTATCGCAGCACCAACATGAAGCCTACCATCGAGGAAACCTACGCTCTAAATTTTTGCTTCAAAGATGAAAAATCTGCAATCGGAGACCCTCTCCCTTGTTAAAAAGGCTTTCGAAGAAGACTCTTTGAGTCGCGCAAGAGTTTTTCAGGGATACAAAATGCTTCAGGAAGGTCAAGAACTCGTTGAAGTCGAGTTTGGCATTAGACGCCTGACAAACGCTTGAACTGGGGCTTGGGTGGTGAAAACTGAAAAAATGTTGGTCTCTGACAGGCGTATAATAGTCGCCCTTATCAGTGAGAAGAACTGTATTGTTTTGAAACCATCCACACTATCAGAACAGTTAATTTTGCGATGAGAAAAACTATGAGGATATTTCCAACTGTGGCGCTGTGGAACAGTACGATTGTTGGGCAGCATCTACTGGCGAAATTCTGCGTTGCCAAGTCAAATCAACCCCCTAAACAATCCACTTGTCCTTTTCTTACTTTTATAAGTAAAAGGCCGTTGTGAGTGCAGGGGTTTGACTCTGATGGCTTAACTTTGGCTTCCAAACAGCTGCAACGCGCTCTCTAAACACTCGGCGCGAAAATCGACCTCCTCTCTCAACGAACATACTTAGGAAACTAAACCACAGTGCTCCTGAAAGGTAAAGAACCCCTCTACTGAGCCTTACCAGTTGAACCCCCCTCGACGTTTCTGTTGAGACTACAGAGAACCAGTCTCGATACTTACTGAATGGACCTTGTATATACTTACAAAATTGAACAATCGGTTAACCTTACAACTTAGTTTGGAAAGAAGCTCCTTGGTACAAGATCTTCCTATTAGATTGTTTATGTATCTTCAATGCATGTACGCGTATATTGAATCTACCATCTTGAAAATAATAACTGTTTACACTGTTTTCACACTAATTTGAAAGTGAGAACGAATAATTTATTCCCACTTCCTTATCATGGGACATTTAAAACTAGCTATTAGACTAATTAAATTTATTAAAAATAATTATCATTTTTTTCTTTCAGAGGTGCAGTGTGTCAACGAGTTTGAAGAATATCTCATGCTTCTAATCCACGAGATAGGATATAAATTACACAGTAATGCAACATGTATTGGACTTAAATGCATAAGACACACTTTATTCACATTGAACGATGCCATTCTACTCAAACACGTCAAGCTTGAACATGTGATTGATAATTTATCTAAATGTAAAAGTATTCTTGAAAAGTATAGTGATTCATATGACAGTCCGCATCTGGTCAACATAGATAGGAATGAGATTGCAATAAAATAAAATACGGTATATTATAAGATGATTTTTTTCAAATATTTAAAACCCGCTCCCATTCCTAGATCCTTGTTATTTTATTTACATACTTATCTTGTGGAAGATTTTTATATTATTTATACTTTCACAAAAACAAACCATCCTTTTGGCAATTATAATTTTGCTATTTTGATACGTGTATGCTATATCAGTGCTATGTTGTAATCTTTCAAATTCAGAACACCTTTAAAAAAGTATTTTGCAATTTTATTTTTATTGAGTTGAATAAATAGAAAATTTCTCTTATTGGAACTAGAAAAGTGAATATCTCCTTTCCAACTTTGGTTGAGCGACGCAAACTTTTAATTAATTTGTTTATATGCCTTAGAAAAACACTTAAAATGTTGCCACAATGTCACCTTCTTTCAACTAGACTCAATGCACCCTGAAAAAATCATTGAATAGATTCATCAAGGAGATTAATTAATTTGCAATTTCTGAAGAGTTTTATGTCAGCTAAAAGTTATTGATATTTTCTTTTCTGTGCCATAAATTTTTTGACGTTCTCTGAAAAAATATTATAATCACTAAACAGTTATTTGTGTAACTAGTGCCTAAAGTGGTAGATTGCTGCATCGAGTGAAACACTTTTTTTCACGAGCCGGAGGCGAGTGAAAAAAGTTTCTTGAGTGCAGCAAGTACACTTTAAGCTCGAGTTACACTTATAATTATTATCACTAAAATTTATAATTTAGGCTAAGCTTATTTGTAATGTGCTTTGTTCTTGTTACCACTCTCTCTCCCTACGGTTGAGTATTAATGGGAGGGATATCCTTGCATACATCCTTCTCCAAGAATGGACATCTATGTCCAAACTCCGCCATTTCATGTAGATACATCACAATCATTATTATAACAGTAAGAATATCGAATCCTATATATCTGTAATTTAGCAAGTTCGCTACATAGGTATCCTTGTATATTTATTTTTTATTTAACCAATCGTGTAATCAAATAATTTATGTTTTATCTTCGGAATCTAGGATTTAAGCTCATAAATGCTATACTAGTCTTGAATAAAGTGAATCTAGCCTAATCTAATCCCTTTTTTCACGGATTATTACTTGTTAAGGAATTAATTTTATTCAATTGGTATATTTGATTAACTCCTTTCTGCGTTGTATTTTATTTTAATTATCAACATACCGTATGGAATATAAGTAAGTAACCTATAGGCTGATTATAAGATGATGAAGATGGTTCTATAATGTAGGCTACGAGTATTTTTGATGGACCACTGAAGCAGTATCCTATCTTCGAGCAGAGACAATAAATTCTGTTATTATTATTGAAGATAAAATTGTTTGCGCAAGGGAATATTGCAACAAAAAGGCAGGCAGCATTATTGTTATTGCAACAAATAAGTAGACCTTGTATTTTCATAGTTATTTCAAAAGTGATTTTAAAGATTTTAGTTGTGTATTCTTACACAATCTATAATTTCAATTGAAAAATTTAAATATTACATGTAGACTATTTACTCCCCTCTTCTACAGACCTTGACTCCCCCCTCAGAGGTAGGTTCCTCTAGAGGTAAATTAAAGTGTGCTTCTCATTAGACCTATTATTGAGTTCAATTTCAATATCAGTGCTTTTCGCAATAATCCGAGGAAAATAATGTAGTGAATTACATGTAGAAGCCGTAATAATAATAATTTATTCTTCCTTTTTCCGTGTAGGCTACAAACTGACGTGGGCTTTTTATATGGGTGGGCCGGAGTCTATCATGTGCGTTTGATTACGTTGCACACTCTTGCGTTAACGGGATCTACTAAATTCAGACAAAATCTGATATTGAACTAATTTGTATTAAAGCGTTGTCATTGTAGGCCCTCCTTCTTCATTGTTCTGTGCGAAAATCATTGTCATTGGAAATAGAACGTTTATTCGTTTATAGAACGTTAATCTTACAGGCTTGGAAAAATCTCAGTAATGAATATTGCTTTCAAAATACGCGCTAAAAATACATTCAGTGCCAACTTTATTACGTAGCCAGATGAAGATCACTTGTTATCATTTTTCTAGTTGAAAGAAATCTGCCGAACAAGCAACAAGAAGTTAACCTTTCAATTGTGTTTATGATGACTGATTTTATGATTCATTTTCATCGTAGATTTATTATAAAGTTGTGGATTTGAGAATAATGGTTCATTCCAGTGAATTGTTTGAGGCGTAAAATGTATCACTTTTTCCAAACCAAATGGCTATTCTTCAGTGTAGTCTTTTTAATTTGCAGCACGTCGTCTTCTCAAAATTCATCAGATCTGACGTCCGGAGATTATTGTTTTTGCCAGGTAATCATTATTGAAAATCATGAAATATACTAGCACTTCAATTATTATAGTTTTCATTTACAATTCTTATGATTGAATAATGTACTCTCATTATTTTTCTACTCTTTTTCGTTAATGCTCTTGTCTACAGTAAAACGATTATGTAGATCACGCAACGTTGCTAAACACGAAAACTCTTTATAATAACTAATTTGCCTTTCCAATGAATGTTCATTGCTTGCACTTTTTGATCTCATTACAAAGCAATCAACTCAAATCAAACTTGATTCATAGAAATAAATTATTGTTGTTTTCCTAATTCCATTCTCATTTTAAGTTAGGCTATGTAGAGTAGCTACCGTAACTTCTCTTATTGAAGAATTTTGATTGACCGAAAATATCTTACACCTTTCTTGATCCTCCAATTGGTCGTGTTTGAAATTCAAAATTGAAGTTATAGCTAACTTATTAGTTGGATTGGCCTGTTGTATTCTTTTCTACTAAGTTAGTTAGGTATAAGCTGAACTTAGTTTGGTTTACTAACTGTGCTTTTATAGGTTTATTATAGATTTTTTTCAGTTTATAAAATTTTAATACTTGTTGAGACATCGCCAGTGGTGTGTGGTGTTTCTAGTCTCAAAATAACTCGAATAACAATCTCATTTCTTCATCACTTGATGAATACATTGGCACACTTGGTACGTTTATCAAGCAGGAGCTACTTGAACTCATTCAACTGAAGATCGACCACGTATTGAGAAGTAGGGCAGATAAACGTCATTATGCCTCCTGGTGTTGTGTTGATGCTGTCGACCTCTGTCCTGGAATCTGTAAAGTTCTCATCTCAGGTGAAGCAGTGAGCTGTAGATGTATTGACTGCATAGGTACAGTCATAACTTTCAGATGTTCGAAGATTGTTTTGCAGTATTCCAGGAGAACATTTTTTTTACAGCAGGATAATCCTTTCATAGCCCTCAACATGTCCCATAGAACAATATCAATGATGATGTGACTGTGGAAGAGCTCATAATATGCTGCTATAAGGTATCTGGTAGATAAGATTTTCCTCAGCTTCCACATAAAGTAGATCACCATTACATTCGAGTGCAGACTGAACTTAAATGATATTGGGTTTATACTGCATTGAATTTATTGGATTATTTTAATTTTCAGCTCAAGGGCCAGATTGATGATTGTAGCTGCAATGTTGATACAGTTGATTATTATAATAATGTGAAGATATTCCCTCGTCTCCAAAGTCTTCTTAGTAAAGATTTCTTTCGTTTTTATAAGGTAAGATATCACTGAGTTCGGCTTGATTTTTATTTCTTCTCCGGGATTTGTCTGAACAATTAAAAACAGTTATTAAGTTTCCATCTGCATGTCATTGAAGTTTCTAATAATGAAATTAAAGGTCTGACGTCTCCTGAAAAAATGCAACGATAGTTGAGCAATGAATCCCAATTATATATTGCTCTTCATCGTGTAATTATTTTTAGGAGAAATAATCATTATTTCGATAAAGATCTCATACCTTATATTGTTCATCCAATTCAGATTTTGTTTTAAAAATAATTGGAGAGTTTAATGTAAGAAATGGATCTTCCGATTGGTGTCTTTAAGAAGTTATCTAGGTGACTGATTGAAAGAAGCTATTACAGTGTGGGCGATTTTCTCGGAGATAGCTTTGAGGGACTGCGGCACCAAGCCATCTTGATTCTCAAGTTGAAAATTTTATTTTATCGATGCGATCAATCCTGGAACACCCGGCAATCGATATGGACTTTGGATAGAAGAATAATCCTGCTGAATCGAAATTAATCAATTTAGAAACTCAAAATAATTATGAGAAATAGAGAATAATAATGACGTGAGAATTGAGACAGGCACGGATTCATAGAAAGCAATAGCCTAAAAGTTTATCATCATTAAAGACAAAAAATCGTCATCGCAATCTATGATTGTGAGTCTACTAGTCTACTGGTATACTCTGTCCAAGCAAAGAAGACTATCTGGCAAGATGGGAAAATGACTCCAGCTAGGTTAATATAGGTTCAACAATTATAAATTTGGTCTCACATTGTAGAGGAGAATGCTCATCTTGCCAGAATGTCTTCTCTGCTTGAACAGACTATTATACCACAAACATTACTATTAAATTCATCACATATTATGTCAACTTCTTCTGCTTATTTGATTTTTTCCTTACTTATTGTTGCCTGTCATTGTGAAATCAGAAAATCAAGTTCGATATATTTTGTTTCAGATCAATTTGAAAAGAGTGTGTCCATTTTGGTCGGATGATGGAAGATGTGCTATGCGGTATTGCCATGTTGAGCCATGCTTGGATGTGAGTTGGAATTTATTATTCAATCAAATATACATTGAACTGTAATATGCAACACTTTCATATGACCACTCAAGAAAGCCTTTCTATGTTTTGGCTCTCATCCACTTACAGTCTGACTCTAGTCCGGGACTGTCACAGTCCTAGAACTTCGGGAAACTGCCAATCCAATCGTTGGACTGTGGAGTGTTGCACGTTGCAACAGTTCAACGATCGGACTGCAGGTTGAACTGCCAGTTAGTGGAATCTGTTAACGATAGGCCTTAGTCCACAGTTCTAAATGCGGTCCGAGCTGTCAGAGGATGAGAGCCTTTAGTTATGAGATAGACACCAATTATGCATATCAACTTAAAACTGATATTTCTTATATAACTTACAATGTCACAACGAATAGGTCTTCTTTACATCAATATCCAAAGATATTTGTGTTTTTGTTGTCATTCTTTAGATAAATGACAAGTCCACATTTTTTGTTCCAACTTGAATCTCAAAATTGTAAATAGAAGAATTCAGTTTATCGAATCCTCACTGTATTATTTGTAAGCCTTATTGATTAATTATTAATTTGATTTTAATTTTTGCCTATCAACGTGAAATCAGTTGCAGAAATGTATTAGAAGTGGATGAAAAAGTTAATCATTTGTTGAAATAATTGTCTGAAACTCTATTGATAAGTTCTTTTAAAAATACTAATTTGTGAATAATGTCAATCTTGCTTAATATCAACCTTTTTTTTGGATTCAAATAATCTATATAAAACACTGTCTCTCATTTCTAGGAATCTATTCCTCCCGGATTGAAAGGATACACTGTGAAAAGGCAATTTCAAAATGAAGACATGACAATTAAGGTGAATATTTGTAATATAATATTCTAAAATTAAGCAAATTGAGTTAATGATTGTGTAATTGGCTAAAACGTATAGGCCTATACAAATAAGCTATTAGAAAAATCCTACCTCTCAAATCTTCTATTTTCTGTGAATAGAATTTATAATATTAATTTACTTCTCAATCACTTTCTGGGATGTAGATTTGATTCCATCATTCATTGACAATAAAAATATGATTCCAAATAATCCTCATATGAATTTTCAGTTAGATTTTCTCTTAAATAGCGTAACTTATAGCTGGATTTATTTATGGAAATATCAACTCGTTTATTGTCTTTCTATGTTCTCAGTTTTCTTATGATTTATTGTCATTTATTTATTATTTTTATCATTTATGATCTTATCTATTTCAGTTCAGAGACGGCTTCAACAATGAAGAATGTGAATCAGATCACGATGATGAACTTGGATATTTAAATACTACCATCAGGCAAGTGAACCACTATTTCTACTCTTTGATCCAATCTCATTCTGTCATCTCATCTATTTAAAAAATTAAAAATATTTATAATTTATTTTCTTACTTGGTAGCTAGTAGAAAAGTATTGTTAATTTTATAAATTCAAGACACATTCTACTTCACATTCAAGTCCATTCCTCTAATATTGTAACATATACATTATTTCTGTGGTAAGTAAAAAGCTTCACGATGTGAAGTACAGAATCATCGATTATCATTTCGTCTTTTATTTGAAATGAATAAATTTATTTCATCCACGTTCTGTTTTTAAAACTAGCATAATAGCACAGAAGGATCATGGGCTTGAATAATCGATAGCGATTCAATAACTAGTCTGATTTACAAAAATAGCAATATCTGATAAACAATAAACCTTTCAATGTTAACGTTATTGAATTACTCAGTTTCAAGAACTTGATAATCAATCACCATCAACCTTGGAAATAATAGAAAGCCTATTGTATTGCCTTCAAAAGCATCCACTTTAATGGCCACTGAAAACTGCCAAATAAGCAATAGCAGTCGATTAATAATTGGAGAAGCAATTAAAATTGAAAAAGAAAAATTTGAAAGGAGCAGTTTCATTTATTAAAATCTCTAGAAGTTAATTTTTAAGTAGAATGTAAAAATGATCATCAATAAAGCATCATTGTTATCTTCGATTCAACTTGGAAATATTTTCTGTTCAATTTTAATCTTTGTTGAAAACGTTAACTCAGTTAATAACTTATTTTATATTGCAAAACCTCGACTTATATAATTATTCTATTCACACTTTCTTAATATTCCATTCACCCTACCAGTTATAGTTAGTTTCTATTTTCCATTGATCTCAAATTTTCACTTCTATTGCAACCAAGCACTGAACATTCCATTCAACCCAGCTCTCAATCTATTTCACCTAATTCTAAATCTATTTCAACCTACTCCGTTAATTTAAATTATCTAATGCTGACTGGTAGTCTGTCCAAGCAAAGAAGACATTCTGCAAAGTTGCAAAAATGACTCCAGCTCGGTCAATATTAGTTCAAAAATAATAAATTTTATCTTAAATTGTATATCAGAATGTTTCCTTCTATTTAAGACCAAATTCATAATTTTTAAACCAATATTGACCGAGCTGGTGTCATTTTCCCCATCTCGCCAGAATTTCTTCTTTGCTTAGACAGACTATACCAGTAATATTCAGTTTCTTCTTTCCATTGATTTTGAAGTTTTTTATAATGCAAACAAACACTGAACAGCCTATTCAATCTACATCCGAAAAATCTATTTATAAGCTAGGACTAGGACCGAACATTCTATTCAACCCAGCTCTAAATCTATTTTCCCTATTATTGAGCTATATTCACCCCGTTGATTTCAAATCAAATCGTTTATCTATCCATCAACAATAATAAGAAAATTGAAAAATTAGAAAATAGAGTTACATTAGAATAATATAGGCATACAGTTCAATCTGATATCAATATAGATTTCAATTGTCTAATACTCACTGGTGTGAAGCAATAGTAAAACATAAAATTTTGAAGAATAATGAAAAAAAAGACAATATATCATGAAATTTATTAATTAATATCTCGACATCACACCTGATACTGTGTCTTCAATTGTAATTGAAGAATCTTCTCACTCATCACACGTTTCTTCTTCTTTATCTAACCCATTTGTGCCTGTTAAACTGCACACGTTTAATATTTTTTCAACTGGTAAATTAAATGAAAAATCATTTTAAATAGCTCGAAGTTTAAAGTTTAATTTTTTAACTGGTTTTGAACAGTGCGGCCGCGTACGAGGAGTTCGCACTGTGGCAAGCTCACGACGACGCCAAGGACAACTACTGCATTCTGCCCGATGAGGACGGGGAGGCCGAGTATGTCGACTTGCGGCTGAATCCTGAACGCTACACCGGCTACAGGGGCAAGTCGGCGCACCGTATATGGCGCAGTATCTACCGCGAAAACTGCTTCGGGTCAGTTTTGTCTGCATATAGGAATAGTTTCCGCTTACTATGAATTGATAAAACATTCATTAAACAATAAATTGTACATACTGTAAATTCCGCCTGCCGGTACAATATATTGTAATGTACTATTATATACGATATGATAATGCTAATACAGTGAATTAAATCAATTGATGTGTTATATAGTCTGTTCGAGCAAAGAAGTCATTCTGGCCAGATGGGAAAATGACACCAGCTCGTTCAATATTGATTCAAAAATTATAAATTAAGTCTCAAATTTTAGGAAAAATTCTGCTCTGAAATTTGAGTCCAAATTCATATTTTTTAACGAATATTTATCGAGCTGGAGTCATTTTTATACAGAATGTATTTCTAGCTCGACAAGACTATATTCAAAATGATGATGTCACGACACATGAATGTACACAAAATTTCCAGTTTGGTCCGGTTGTGACATGTTCTCACTAAAGTTCTTTGCTAAAGAATTCCCACTGATTCGGAGTGCTTATCATGTCCGTTCGTGTCCAGCCTGACGTGACATCACCCTAATTTAGGCTTAGTAATTTCGGCTGAGTCAAACAACATTATTATTGAAAAACACTCTATATTATCATTATTTCAAGTGAGTGTTTGTTTGTTTTCAGTCCAAAGAGCACTTTTGAAAACCACTACGGAGGCTTCCAATCATCCATGCTTAGTGGTAAGATTCTCCAGTAAATTACAATTCATTGTCAGGTTGAATTGACTATAGCATCCCTCAATCATTTGCATTTTGTTTACTTCTCTCTCTCTTATTTTGAATACAATATGTAGTGTTCTGTGCATGTGATTACGTCCTTGCTATGACTTCTATTCTCAATTTATCCATTTACTTCTCAATTTTTTACTTTTTTCTCGTTCCTTGAATTTTTTGCACATATTTCTCACTTAGCAAATCTTTATCTTCAAATTCAATTTATCTGGAAATATCTTAAGTCGGCATTGTACAGGGAGTACTGCGAATCCAAAATGAATTTTGTTCGTTTATAAGTAGTGTTATTCTGTAATACGAAAATTTTGAAATCTTCTTTTATCCTTTGTAATCATTAATGTATATAACAGCAACGTAATTACCATTTATTAATGTATTAATAAGATTTCAAATGCTATGAAAACTGCCGTTGAAGAAAACTATGGACAATTAAATTTTCATCTTAACTTTTTCAAAAGTACTTTTGTTTTCATTTTCAAGTTTCAATTTAGTTAAGTTTCATTTTCAAATTAATTGTGAGTTTCAATTACAGCCTTTACTGAATTTCATTTTTCCTTGTAATCTAGCAAATCTTATATTTCCCTAACAGAGTCAAAATTGTTTGTTGAATCTTAATAAGATTTTTCGAATAATCGGTAGACATTAATCAATTTCGGCAACTTATTTATCCAATAGGCCTAATAAGAAATCCGAAGGAAGTGTAAATTTTAAAATACTTTTTTCAAATTCGTTTAATTACGAATTTATTCTATTTCACTTGACAATTTTCTTCTACTCAATACTCTTCCAACTTGGAGAACTACATTACTTTGCATGGCATGGCTTATTCATCTTATCCACTTGTGATGTCTATTCACCTTGATGTAAATATCTCATATTTCATTTTGCCTGCTACTAAGCTATCCCACCTTGAATTATTCAAATCTTTTCAATTAGTTTCACATTCTTTAATATCATTTCAAGTTTCTTTTTTTCTTATTTCACTAGTGCCTTGAATCTTTATTTTCAGTTGAAAGTTTGTTTTTCAAGTATAAAGATAAAAAAGCATCCTGGATAACAATGGGATATCTGAATTCTAGTAAGTAGTAATTTTTATGATAAAAATTGGTATAATTATTACAACGTCATGTGAAGCTTCCCTTATCAAGTTTGTATTTTTTATTGTTTGTTGAAACGCATTATTATTAGCCTATTTGTGTTCAAATCAATTCAATTAGCCTATTTGTGAGTAATCAATTGTTGGAATACTCATTAACATTGTTCTTGCTTCTATGTTAATCAATTCAAGTTTGGATATAATATGTGAATAATTTAATTTTAATTGATTTGGTTAGGTTAGTAATAATTTTTGAAAAGCTATTTTATCTATTTGCTAGATGAAGTAAATTTACCGATCTTTATGAATGAATAAGGTTTGTATATTTCATTAGCTCTTGATGTTTTTCTGGTAGTGATTTTTTGTGGCTTTATTTTCTGGGTTTTCACAGTGGTGATAATTTCTGACACATAAGAAGCTAGCAACAATATAATTAAAACAGAATGAAAATAAATTTTCTCGTATTACAATAGAATAACTATAGATATGCTATACTATAGCTAGTATATCTACGGTATTACATTCATAAATTTTCCTAGGTCAGTTTTTTAAATCTCCATTTCTGGACAATTTCCATGAATTCATCCTTGATAACTGAAGCGGCTGGTAGGAAGTCTATTATTAATGTTAATTCGTATCAATTTATTTGATAGAAGGTTGTTGGAATTAATTATTTTCAACTTTTAATGTGCATGTTATAAGCTGAGAATTAATGTTACATCTGAGTAAATACCCTTGACAATTGCTGGTGCACTCTAATTTATAGTCATGTCTTTTTCTTTGTTGGACTTAAGTAGTATTTGTTCAGATGTGCTCTTATTAGCAGCATTGTCTTCGTTCGGGGTCGGTTTCCTGCTAGGAAATTTAAATTGAGTTAATAAGTAGTATAATGATAAATTATCGTAGGCAATTGAAAATTCTAAAACTTGAAAAGACCCTGATCAAGTAACATTTTTTGTAAATAAGATATTTACTAGTCTACTGTGTTGTTGTTTGTTGGAAACTGAATACAAGATCATGTTACGTTTCAAAATTTAAAATATGTAAAGGATAGGAAAAATAGATATCTGGGCTGTTGGCTTGCACTTTTATTATCTACTAGCAGCCATTCATTTCCAAATTTAGTTGAATTAATTCAATCAAAAAAGTCCCATTTACTCAAAATCATTGAACCATTAAATTGGTATTCAGCTTCTATGGGTTTTGTAGCTGTACGTGGTTGGGTGCAATAATGCTTGTAACTTCTGGGACTGCACCGTGCAATAGAAACTTATGTTGCCTCAGAATCTCATAGCTTTGTACAGATTATGTATGTCGTATATGTGGGAATTTGGGTTATTGTGTAGCTTCTAGTATAAAATTAATATTCCATCAAGATTTTGGAAAAATATTCATGAACTAAATTAACCTTAATTAATTATGGTATACTTCAAATGGAGGTGAAGGACGTGAAGGTTTCGAAAATCAATTTTATTCGGTTCGAGTTTTATTATTTGGAAGATAGTATTAAAAAAATACAAATTAACGATAAGTTTATTCAGAAGGTTTGAATCTTGACAGAAACCTTTTAAGGTAGTACCCTCTAGCGGCAGCTCGAGCTACCCGGCTCTAAATTCGCTGCTCGAGCTGCCCGGCTCTAGTTGCGCTGCTCTAGCCATCACAACTCTATTCATATTACTATAATGTTCATATATAATGTTATATTACATAAATGTTCACTTTGTTATTAGGGCTACTAATCTATAATAAATCAATAAATAGTGAAACTCGCCCTTTTTAAGTAATTTTCAAGTGAATTTTACTATTAATTGATTATTGTACATTAGTAGCCCTAATACAAAGTGAACATGTATGCTACCTTCAAGCAGGGTCCATATTCACCGACAGTTCGATCGTTCACTGTTGATCGTCCAACGATCGGCCTGCCGGTTTACAGCTATGCTTGTAACAGTCGGTCTGCCGGTTACCCCATCCACTTACAGTTTTTGACTACCACAGTTCGAACTGTCAGTCTGAACTGACAGTGGATAGGGAGGGTCCCTATCAGAATGATGTTCTATTCATTTTGTTAAAATATCTTCAATCAAAAGTAATGTTGTTAATGCAACTTCTACTTGATATTATTAGATTCTCTTCCTCTATTCATATTGTATTATATTATTCTATTTACATCTCATTAATTTGAATTTAATTATTCCATTAATTTAAATAATCTGTGAATTTTTTAATATGTTTGAACGATTTTTCAGGAT
This sequence comes from Sogatella furcifera, assembly GCA_017141385.1. Lineage (NCBI taxonomy): Eukaryota > Metazoa > Arthropoda > Insecta > Hemiptera > Delphacidae > Sogatella > Sogatella furcifera. Next base: position 23,169,893 of record CM029552.1, on the reverse strand, counting down.
TATGCCTGGAGAGGAGGGTATTCTATAGAGTAATATCTGGATTGCATGCTAGCATCAACATCCATCTGTGCTCAAAATTCTTGCTATCAGGTAATCTATCTATGATTCGACAGTCTTTAGAAATTGAAACTTCCAATTAGTGCTTTTGGGGCTCAACATAATTCAAGATATTTTGGTTCAAATATATTTTTATTGATTTTTGTACAAATAAATATAGTATGTAGATTTAATTATCATTACTATCACCATAGAGGTCAGGATATAAGTATAGGAAGATATAGTATACTTTACTATACTTTCTCTATGGTATCACCATTCTTGAAAAAAGATTTGTCTCCTTTATCGATTTTAATAAGATCAACTTTAGTCCAATCTTTTCGATTCATTATTATTTCGATTGCTTCTTTTGTGAAAACAGATTATTTTAATAAAGAATTCGGATACGATATTAAATAACTTCGCCTCTGTTCTTTTCTAGAAGGAAAGACACATCAAATCTAAAATTAATGATTCAACTATAAACTCTTGGATGGTGAGTCTACAGTTCAATTGACTTTCAAAATGATAGTTTGAATGTATCATCATAAAGAAAACATTGTGAAAGTCATCATTTTGAAAGTCAACTGAACTGTAGACACACCATCCAAGAGTTGACGTGTGTATTTATGTGTGGTTTATATTATTTATGTGTTTTTTATATTATTTATTTTTAGAAAAGAACAGCCTAGGCCTACTGACACAGACGGCCGAATGGGGCCACAACCTGGCTGAATTCAAGAAGCGGTTCGGGCCCGAACAGACCAACAACGAAGGTCCTCAGTGGCTGCGCAATCTCTACTTTGTCTATCTGCTCGAGTTGAGGGCGCTGGCTAAGGCAGCGCCCTACCTGGAACACGAGCAGTACTATACGGGCAATTCTGAACAGGACTCTGATACCAGGCTGGCTATCAAGGATTTTCTTTCTGTTGTCAAGTGAGTTGATTGGTTTTTGAAATGTATTGGTTATTGGTTACTTGGTGGTGAGGGTAGTAAGCTACTTAGTAATCGTGAAATGTATTGGGTTTTTTATATTGTCATAAGGAACATTAACTTTAGTTAATGTTGGGTATTGGTCACTCGTTGAAGGTGGTTGCTTAGTGGTCGTGAAGTTGAGCCACGTTTACTGTGGAATGCTCTTGGAAGGGTGGCCCGTATTTGAACAAAATTGGCGAGGTGGAACCTATCCGTAAGGGTCACCACATTGAACCCATACGCATATTTTTCAAATGTACTTTATTACATTGTTTCGATTGATTCATCAAGTATTTCTCAGGAAAAATTTTCTTTTATGGCATACAATGAGGCCTTGTTTTTAAGTCAAAATTAAATTTATTTTCCATCTGAAAATAATACAATTAACCTTATAAGTTCATGATTTTTATATGTTAGCATAACTATTTTGTTTATTGGGGATGATGCCCACATTAGCATTTATTTTTGCTTGTGCGTGGGTAATGGCGAGTGCGAGGGTGATTGATGGGGTGGTCATGTCTTGGTGGGATTCAAACCCACGACCGGGTAGCGCTAGCGGACTGAAGGTAGTGACGCCCCAGACCACTCAGCCGACCCGACCGGCAACTTCTAGTATTATTTTCGAAATTTGATATACATCCTCTTGTCTGTTCCAATAAATGATTGAATTGAATATGAAATGATGAAATTAAATTGAATATATGATGATGAAATGAGTATGAATTGGCTGGCATAATGTAATCAGTTGCCAGTAAAAATAATACGTTACCAGTGAGAAACCTATTGAAAATGATTGTAAAATAATAAAATTGAAGAGACAAAATCTTTATTTTGTCGCGTTCATGCTCATTAAACTTCTTACCGTAGATCTTCAGATAGTCTACTATTAATCATGACACCATAATTACAATGATTTTAGGAAGAATTGAATTTGGCAGCTGCACTATTTTGTAATAATACGAGAAACCTCCATTTGTGATAATAGAAATGTCTCTGCTATTGTAATTACAATATGGGCGATAAATGGATAGAAAAAGAAAAGTACCTATTCAAAGGTTTTATGAAAGGGGGCGTCCACCAGTTCCCAGACGGGAACACTGTAATTTATTTAAGTCAAAATAACGTAGCATGATGGTAGAGCAGGTGAAAAGTTAAGTTTAGCAGATCTAAAGTTAAGTTGGAAAATTTGAAAGGAAAACAAATTATTACAATGTCAAGATTTTTTATTGACCAAGAATCTATGAGTTTCAATATTATAGCACACATGAATCCAAATTTATGTATTTCAACATTTCTTAAAACAAAGGTGTCGAATTTTACCTGATTAGTTTTTATTTCTTGTCTAAAGAGTTTTTTTTTTAATTTTATTTATTTTTTGTTCTATTTTATTTTTAATTTTATTCAAAGCTTTAATTGAAAGTTATTTGAAGAAATGATAATTTTAATTTCATTTGAAAAGTAAAAATTGAATTCATACATTCTTCCTGTAAAAAAATCAATGATTAAATAGAATTGATAGTTACACATAAGTTCAATCATAGATGTCACCAATTTTAAAATAGTAAATGCTGTCATGTTATACATTTATTTTTCTTGACTGTAGGTTTAATCTTGACATTATAATTAATTTAATTTAATTTTAAGGATTTTCAAGTTAATTTTTAGTTTTATCCTAATTTGAGGGACGGGGAAAGTCCAACATTCTATGTCAGATTAATCTGCTTGTAGCGCAGTTTGTAACGTTATAAAACTACTACTACTAATTGCGTAGTTTGTAGCAAGATTATTGTTTTATTTGGTTAATTATTTCTGATACTTCATAACAATCTCTATCAATCCTTTCCATAGTTCAACTGACAGAAATTATTCAAATCCAAGAAAACAAATCAACCAAATATACAAATTCAATAAAATATTAACTCTATTCTCATTGTATACCATGTGTGACAAAAATGATTATTCATAATTAAAATACAGAATTAATAATCAAATTTCACAGATTATATTAAAAAAAAATATATATATATATATATCAAGAATTGGACAAATATAATTAATCAAAATATTACAATAACCCAGAATTGAAGAAAGATGTAAATGAAGAAATACTTTTGATTTCAAAGAAGTGGGGGGCCCCAAACACTTATAGAAATTTGCCTTTTATAACACTTTGACTTTCACTCTTTTGTTGAAACTGCCATCTTGTTAATACGGAGTAGAATGGATGTTACCAAAATCTTGGTGAAGCTGAAGTCGTCCTAATTATAGCTGAATAGTACTGGTTAAATTTGGAAGACTCCATAGAAAAGCTGGAAATCTCATTGGGTACAGCTGGAACCACTGTTAGGATAAAACAAATATAAAACTAATTTGGTTTTCTATCAATTTTCTATTAATTCCATTTGCAGATGAACAGAGAACTCCAAAAAAACGACTGAACAATTTTTAAACAAAACTGCTACAAAATAATAAGATTACAGTAAATGAAATAATTTGAAAAATAATAAAAACTTTAGATTTAGGTAATTAAAGAGAACAAATTTGAATTTATCTTGCAGGTATTCAACATGTTAAAGGATTGAATTAATACTGTACTTGAAAATTTCTAAAAATTATTGTAAAATAGAACTCTATCATTTTGTAAAAATATAAAATCATATACTAATTGTACAAAACATCTTCATACAACCCACATATCAATAATATCAATCAAATAATACTAAACAATAAGCAATAAATCAAATTTATCAATAGTTACCTTTTAAGAGTGGATTTGAAAATGATAGTCCATGATACAGAAGGAAATATATGTTGATTTGTATGACTTAAAACTTTTCATTTACAAAAATTTAAGTTTGAAAGAATTTCTTGTTTTTAGGAAATTTGATTAAAAAAAAAATATATATAAATGATTAAAATCGTCAAAATAAATACATCCTGGAAACTTTAAGGAGAAAAATCCCCAAAATTCTCAAAAGTAAAGAAACATGGTCTGACTCTTTCAACTGCTGCGGACAGAATGGCTCGAGCAAAGCAGCAGTAATAGAATCAGATTGTACAAAAAGTACAAGTTTGAATCTTGAGAAGGAAAGAGAGAGTAACGTAGAAAGTCATCTAAAAAGAACTACGTAAGAAAAGGATAGAGAAATAGAGAGAGCACAAAGACTCTTTATCAAAGCAAAAAGTACTTGTAGAATATGGAATATCGACATAACAGATAAACAAGCTCTATCTCACTCAAACTTATTGAAAAATTAGAATGAGGCAGTTGTTTGTTGGAACTGTATTTTTCAAAAACAAGATAACTGTACTAATTTATTTAATGCATGTAACATTTTGTTACATGCTTGAATAGTTTTTTTTAAATTTTTGTTAATACTGTTTAGAGAAAGCAGAAATAAGCTCGGCCTAACCTCCACCATTTTATAATGATTTTAGGAAGAATTGAATTTGGCAGCTGCACTATTTTGTAATAATACGAGAAACCTCCATTTGTGATAATAGAAATGTCTCTGCTATTGTAATTACAATATGGGCGATAAATGGATAGAAAAAGAAAAGTACCTATTTAAAGGTTTTATGAAAGGGGGCATCCACCAGTTCCCAGACGGGAACACTGTAATTTATTCAAGTCAAAATGGTAGAGCAGGTGAAAAGTTAAGTTTAGCAGATCTAAAGTTAAGTTGGAAAATATTAAAGGAAAACAAATTGTTACTATGTCAAGATTTTTAATTGACCAAGAATCTATAAGAGTTTCGATATTATAGCACACATGAATCCAAATTTATGTATTTCAACATTTCTTAAAACAAAGGTGTCGAATTTTAACTGATTAGTTTTTATTTCTTGTCTGAAGAGTTTTTTTTAGTTTTATTTATTTTTTGTTCTATTTTATTTTCAATTTTATTCAAAGCTTCAATTAAAAGTTATTTGAAGAAATAATAATTTTAATTTTATTTGAAAAGTAAATAATTGATCATATTTATTTTATCTGAAACTTGATTTAAATTCATTAAAACAAATTAATGAAAAAGGCATTATTAATTTTGGAAAGAATAAAATTGAATCAAATATGATTGGAATGATACCGAAACCGCTGATGGTCAATCCTTGATGGTCGCCATGGCAGAATGGAAAGCCACACGGAAAAGTCCAGGTCCCAGAACTGTCTCAGGAGGAAGACGGCAAAAGAGTGTTTTTTAAAACGATTTAATTTAGTAAAAAATATTGGAAGCTTTTCCGCTAGCTGGCTGGAGGGGAGTCTAGAAGCCTAGCCCCACTCCTCTCACAGCACAACGTATTTGGATAATTTCGTCGGCAAAATTCTGAGAGCTTCCGTTCTCACAAAAAGTTTCAGAAGCTATCATTTTCTGAATTTAAATTTAAAAGGAAAAAATAAATAAAATGATGATTAAAATAATGCTTAAACTTTGGGGATCTGTCAAACCTTGTGGTTCATGACATAATTCGAGCCTCCCTTTCAACATAGGGCTGTCAAAATCACTATGATTCATAAGCTATGAAATAGCTTGACATGCTTTACATAGCTTACTACAAATTTAGCGAAATTGGAAGTTATTCCATGCATATGATTTTCATAACATATTAAACTTATTTCAGATCTTTTCCGGATCATTTCAATGAGAGCACAATGTTTTCTGGCGGCGAGCAGGCTCGTAAACTGAAGGAGGAGTTTCGCATGCACTTTCGTAACATATCACAAATTATGGATTGTGTCGGCTGTGACAAATGCAAACTTTGGGGAAAACTTCAGGTAAGACATAATTCACATCAATTTCACAATAATAATAAATTGTAATGCATCAACATTATGAATAAATTATGTTGATGTTTCTTATTCAATCTAACAATCCGTTAGTAGAAGCATGCTAAGGCTTTAATCACATTGGATGCAAGTTTGCGCAAGTAATCTTGTTAGTAGAAGCACGTAGAAATAAAATCTGGAAAGAGGCATTGAAACACTGTTGTGATGTGCCTGTCGACGCTCACACGCGTTGACACCAGCAAGTGTGCTAGCTAAACATGCCCTACGCATTGGATTACTTGGGCAAGCGTGCATCCAATGTAATTATAGCCTTAGGTTGTTTTTTGTGGTTTCTTCTAAGGACATCTTAACATTATTATATTAACCTTGGATTTTAACAATATCTTTTTGATCAATTCAAAGTGGGTCCTATAATTAGATGTAACGCTGAATCCCTTAAAATCACTTCCATAGTAACCACAGCTTGAAGTGGACTTTCAGAGTTTTGGAAATTCAAACAATTTCAGCAAACAATTCAGATATGTTGTGGATTAAATTGTCAAATGAAAGTTTTGAATCATAATTAGAAATGAAGTTCTTTGTGATAGATTATCAGACTGTCAGAATCTGTGCTATTCTGCTAACTGCTAATAATTTGCTCATGTGATAATTGTTAATTAAAAGTTTTGAAATATAATTAGTGGTGAAGTACTTTGTGATGGATTGTTAGACTGTCAAATTCTGTGCTATGCTGGTCAATCATAAAAGCTCAAATCAGTGAACCATTTCCATTAAACTAGTAATGATAGAATTTATAAAGTCTTATAGATTCCACTGTAATTTGTTCTTGTCCTGTTAATTTATGTTATTCTGTTATCTTATCCTGTTACTAAGTTACTTTTATGATTTGTGATTTCAGATTCAAGGTTTGGGAACGGCTTTGAAGATCTTGTTTTCGGGTAAATTTGATAAACTCACAGTAAGCGATAATGGCAAAAACTTCCTGACCATGGGGAAAAGGTTCTTCAAATTGGAGAGGAGTGAAATAGTAGCACTTTTCAATGCGTTTGGAAGGTAATTCAAAAAGCAGTTATATTTCAAAGAGTTTTGGCTAGTTAGTAAAATAATTAATCAACTACATTGTCGTTTTATAATTATACTTCCAACGAATGGGAGGAAATAATAAAACAATAAATTATGATGGAAATCTATTGTGATGATATCTTTCAGTTGAAAATAAATAAATTAAAAGAACATAAAAATTTTGTAGTGAAATTACTCACGTTATTGGCGTGACAAATGTCTCGTGCTGGTATTGCACATTATCAAGCGGGTGAGACACTACACTGTGCACCCTACTACCTCTAAGTAGTGCCTGATGAGTAACTTCACTATAAAGTCTTCATGTTCTTTCAATTAATTTATTAGTGAGAAGATGGATGAACAACAACCAAAATGAACTATTTGAGGCTACGATTTTACAAATAATTTGACATTAGTCCTATTTCGGAGGAGACGATAAGCCTTCCACTTTATTCCTTACTATGTAGAATTATCCCTGCTGTGAGAAGCTGTGAGTCTTGTCAACTCATCTAATGTTGAGCGTCCTCTGTAAGAATAGAATGATAATGTTTTTGGCATTTTCAAAAATATTCCTACCCAACCCAATTGAATGAGAAAATACGGATTAGTCCTCCTATTTCCAGTTTATTCCTAGCTATGAAGCACTATCCCTGCTGTGAGAAGTACATGTCAACAAAAAATTCATGTCAGCTGTTCTAATGATCTAGCATCCTCTGTAACTATGAAATAAAATGATAATGTTTTTTTTGCATTTCCAACAATATTCCCACCCAAGTGAATGAGTAAACACGCATTAGTTCTCCTATTTCCAGTTTATTTCTTGATTCCTAACATTATCCCTGCTCTGAGTGCCTGACAGTCATGTCAGCTCATTCAATGATTAGCCAGCTTATATTATATTCAGTAGTGTACAATAATGCTTATGGGAGCCCTTAATTTACGAAATCAAGGCTACTTCCGCCTCAGCATGATTGTTTTGTCATTAAAAACTTAATTATTTCAAATTTTATCTTAATTTAAATGTTTTGATGTGGATATAAACATGAACGTGAATATTTTTCACCAGTTTGATCCTTTCCTTATCATAAATTTTAACTTTCTTAGTGAAATGTTGTTCATTTTTCAGACTATCCAATAGTATCTACGAGTTGGAACAGTTTCGTCAATTAATGAGGTAAAAGACAGAGAATGGAGAACTTCATCTACTGCATCACAGGTCACAAATAATGTAAGGTGTACATAATGAACATATTCTTGGTTTATTATTTTTGAATATATTAAATCCTTCTCAAAGAAGTATTGAAATGTTTTCGCTTCATTTAAATTGTGATTTTATAATTATTATCATTCTGTCCATGTAATTCTTATCTATTCATCATTCCCATTGGAAATTAATTTATTTTTATTTGGTAAGTTGCATATATCTTGCTGGATAGGGTATCTGCACTGTTATTCTAATCGAGAAATGATAGTTTATTTTATTATATTTATTGTTGTTACATCACATTAATTTATTTAGTTTTAATTAGATTGGTAATAGATTAATTAATGTTCTGTACTTACAAATTATATTGGATGATTTTGATTTCACTCGCTTCCAATAATTTAAAAAACTTGTTAGCAATCTGCTTTCATATCCATTCTCATTGATTTCCAAATAGTTTAATAATGATCGTTTCTAGTTTTTCAAATTTCAATAATTCCCTCATGTCCTAATTCATTATCTTCTGTAAGTTCTAGTCTAAAATCTCTTCCTACTAGTTTTGTCCTAAAATTTTCCCTCTTGTTTAAATTAAAGAAAGTAAAATACAGAATGGAAGTAAGTTATTTGATGAGTGTTTGGTATGGTATGTTGGCTAAACTGGGCTTATAAATGTGTGAAAATAGTAATTTATTGAAATTGAATGAGTTTTGAATGATTGAGCATAGTAGTTTTGTTGAGGTTACATTTAGTTAGAGATGGACAAAAGACAAAATAACTTGATTGTGTCATTTTAAGTAGAACATGAATTTAAGGGAATTCATCTTCTAAGATTTTCATGTCCTTTTAAATATCTATTTTTCTGTTTCTCCCTTATTAGGGACTGTGTCTTCTTTATATTCTACTTAGATTATCCAATCTATATCTTTACTGTAGTGTATTTCTTATAACTTTTGTCTTCAAGTAGCTTTATTTTTTCTCTGTGATGAGCATTGCTTGATTTGATAATGTATTGTATGTATCTTCGTTTAAACAAATGTTTTCCAATATAATGTGCTGTTAATTTTTCCTCCTTCAAATCCTACTTAATTTGAATTTTTATAATCCTCTATAGTGGGATAATATTATATAATCTTGTATAATAATCCTATTCAAACAATTGCCTGATGAGTTATCATTATCAATAAGAAAGATTAGCTTCTTATCGCTTCTCCAGGCACTAAGTTGGTAATTAAATATCCATTATCTCTTGCTTATCTCTGACAAACATTTTCTCTCGATACTTTTTGAGTATTTATGAATTTACAATGTTTTAAAACAAATTCAAGTCAATTATAGATTTAAAAAATCTTTTTTCATCCAACCCGTTGTGTCTGTCAAGGCGTTAGGTGTAATTGATTTTAAAAATAAGAGAAATTAATTTTTTTTAATCTATCAATAGGATTTGTTTTTCAATTGAAATAACTATGTGATTAATCTTTCTTCCTATTTCTGTCTATCCAGCTATAATTTATATTTTCAGATTATCCCTACCTGTATGTGTATTGAATAGCTCTATCCGTAAACTGAAGGTATACCCGTATTCTTCACCATATTACTGTATAATATAGTTGCTACTAGGTTTTTATTTACTGCAATTCAGTTTATACGTTATTCAATTACTGCAATTCAGTTTATACGTTATTAAATTACTGCAATTCAGTTTATACGTTATTAAATTACTGCAATTCAGTTTATACGTTATTAAATTACTGCAATTCAGTTTTCATGTTATTATATTACTGCAATTTAGTTTATTGTTTTCGGCATAAATATTCTTCATAGGAATATACAGACAACTTGAAATTTTTAGAATCATTCTAAATGTTCTTCGTATACATAAATGTAAAATCATTTAGGCTACTACTTTTTTATCAATGTTTCAAAAACCTTTGAAACCAATAAACTAGGACATTATAGCTATGTATCTATCATGATATAAACTTGTCAATTAAGATTTGGATATCTGTTAGTTCTATAGGTACTGTAGAATAACTAAGAGATGTATCTGTCTAACAATACTTTGAATTGTTATTGTTTCAACTGAAATTTTTCAGATTCTGTTTCTGTGAATCATATTTTGAGTGAGAGATTCCTTTAATCAATCATGGTGTGTATATAGTTAAAGGAATCAATTAGCATTGAGAAAGTTCTATAAGGATCTTTAAAGTATATTTATAACTATTGTACCCGTATAGCTTTTATATGGATGTGTGTTGGTCTTTCATAGTTTATTGTTGTTGCTAAAATATTTGTATTGGTGTAAATAAAAATCGTTCTTTGTACTTCTATTTCTTCCTTCATCCTTTGCGCTAATTCATTCATTTTAAATGTGATTTAATTAGATGTGATTAAATGTAATTATTTCTAGTTGGCTAGACAACAGATATTCGAGGAAATAATACTCATTATTCAACCCTGTTTCTTTTTGCTTCCAGTAGTTGTAGTGTAATTTTTAGTTTTCCTCTTTCCATTCATCTATTTGATCATAATTTTTCTTAAGAGTGGATGGTAGTGGACAAAAAACTGCCGAACGGCAAAATCAAGCCCCATAAGAACAATATGTAATTTCTATCAATCTCTTGGAATTAGGCGTTAAAAGAATTTAAAAAGAATTTTACGTTCTTTATGTCATTGGAAAGAGAATTCAATTCTCCAGGGGCGTAACTTTTTACTTTTTTTATTTCAAGTTTAGTTCAATAATTAGAGTTCAATCTTTTTTTAGTCAATTAATTGTACAATAATTATTAAAATAAACTTTGAATCAAAAAAATAAAAAGTTACGCCCCTGGAGAATTGAATTCTCTTTCTAATGACATAAAGAACGTGAAACTCTGTCCATAAATAGAGGCTCTATCTGTTCCAAGAGATTGATAAAAATTACATTGTTCTTATGGGGCTTGATTTTGCCGTTCAGCAGTTTGCAGTCTACTACTGCCCACTCTTAATTAATATCTATTCCGTCGGTGTAACCTCGTTGGTATTTGTAAAAATGTTCTTTATCTCAATCATAATGATAAAATCTTATCAACTTCTATTTAAAAAATATTTTGAAGAGGTTTATTGAAAATTTAATTTAAAATATTCTTTCTAGCCATATTTTTTCTAGAATAGTCTGAATTTATTTTACAGTATAAAGATTGGAATTAAGTTCTAGGTACTGTGTATTCATCTACTGGTGAATAAATAGAAATAAAAAACGAAGTATCCTTTTAGAAATATTATTAAAGCACATACATACATGTTTCTATTCACAGATCATTTTCAATGTGACTAAATAAATTAATAAACCAATGAATTCATATAATAATCACATTTAAAATGATCTGAGAATCAAAACATGTGTGTGCTTAAATAATACCGTTTTTCTAAAGATTTTTCAAAAGGGTACGGTAGGCTACTTGGTTTTTTATTTTTATTTATTTATTTTTGAAATACTGTAGCCCTAATTGTGGATTCTATTTCATCTACTAGTTTAGGGTTTATTCATCTACTATATATAGTTTTACTGAACTCATCCAGTCTGACTATTTTTTGTTTGTCAATGGCGCAACAGCCCTATGAAGGGCCTAGGCCTACTAGCTAGTTGCCAGTTTCATATTCACCAAACTATACACTCCAACCAAGCAAAGACCCCGCCGAGACGGGAAAACGACTCCAGCCCAGCCAATACCGGCCCAAAAGCCATAAATTCTCAAAAGAACCCACAGCCCCCGAACCAACACCGACCGAGCCGAAGTCTGACTATTAACGGTATTAATAATTTTAAATCCGCCCTCGATGGACATCGATATACTATTCTTTTGTTTGAAGTCTACCATGTTATTTTTTATCCTTTTAATTTTTCATGAGTATCAAGGCACGTAGGCCTTCACTGAAGATGGGGCTCAGGGCCTTGAAATACAACACAACAAAAAATGTGAGTACCGGTATTTTACTCTTATTTAAATTAGATAATGAAAACTTCCTATCAAATTCGAAGATGGATTAAAACATCTTATGTAGTTGAATCTTCATAAATTATATTTGTAAAAATGCATTTCTATTGTAGCAGAGATGTAGGCTTTTATAAAAAAAGATTTTACTAGCTTTTACTAGTACACCCTTACAGTATAGGCTATTAAGTTTTTCTAATTAAATCATTCTCGAAACATAAGACAAGATAACACAACGTTCATGATTTTATCAATTATTTTCTTGTAAGGAGATTTTATGAATAGAAAATTTATTGAAATTTTTATTTAGATTATTTCTGTATGATTATTTATTATTGAAGTTTTTAATCAACAATAATGTTGTCATTAGGATAAAATGAGCTAAACAATCAATGTTTGGATAATATTCATACACGCTTGCATTCTACAACAGGTAGTAACGCTTGTATAAAAGAAAGACTCCCTCGCTGGACATGCGCGGTCGTATCGTCTAGTGGCAGATGACGTGCCACCTCAGTCACCCATGACAACCTCTCTTTTTAGTCGATGCCACTGCAAGTTCCAGCTCCTTTGTAGCTTAATCCTTCCACAAAAACTGAGAATAATGAGAAGTGGATTATCTTGTTCAGATATTTGTTAGTTCGTGGAATCAATTATTAATTATGTTTTTTTGGTTCTCTGTAGTACGGTACAGTATCTTGGTGGATTGGCACCAGTGCTTCACCCACACTGACATGCGCAGAGTGCAAAACATCTCGAACTGGCCAGGATTTCGAAACGTATTTCGTAAATGGGATGCTGTATTGGTAGCATCTGTAGCCGAATGTTTTGCTCAGAAAACTACTAATAATCAGCGATGTGTCACGCCTTGTTCAGTTTCGAGGCAGAATGATGGAACTGTGCATTGTCATGCAGTATTGTCTGCAGAGTGCTTGCAAGAATTCGGGAGCTCAGAAAGGAGTATCGGCTCAGGCTCATCGGCCCAGGTGAGTCGTCTCACGTCTGCGTAGGTACAAGGTCGCATGTTTTGTCTCCCCTCCCTTTTTATTGTTCCCCCTCTCCAGCCAGACTATTCCAGCAGCAGTACTCCAGCAGCCTGGAGCAAAAAACATTGTGAAACGAGCTGAACAGTGTCAGTGTGTTGCGTACGGTAGTGGCTCTAGCACGCAGCAATTTGACAGCACCACACCAGCATGTTTGGTAACAAATGATTGTCCAGATGGACAAGTGCGTTATTTTTGTACTCTTTTTCTAAGTGCTACACTTGGCCTAATATCTCCCCAGCCGTGAGCATGGAACCTGTTCAGGGAAACATCAGGTGAATTGAAACTTAATTATTAGCCACTTGCATCTTGAATAGATTGTAGCTCTGGAGGGTGTGTTTACATGCATGAGTAGAAGGGTTCAAAGACAATACATTTTTGATGGCATTGCCTTTGGTTCTAATATATTGTCTTTGAAAAAAATCTTATTGTCCTGACTCATCCAAGTTTTATGCATGCCAATAATAATAACTATAATATGTTGCTGCTCAGCAAAAAATTATTTTATTATCATTGATAAAGTGGGTTTTTTCTTTTCTGTCTAAGAAAAGAAGACATTCCGGCAAGATGGGAAAATGACTCCAACTCGGTCAATATTGATTCGATAAAAATATTTGATAAGTCAAAATTATTAATTTGATCTTAAATAGTAGGAAACATTTTGATCTACAATTTGAGACCAAATTAATAATTCTTGAACCAATATTGACCGAGCTGGAGTCATTTTCCCATCTTGCCTATGAATGTCTTCTTTGCTTGGACAGACTAAACTTGGGTGGAACGAGCTCAATGGGGTGAATCTCCTATTAATTGCGATTTCCCATCCTAAAAAATGCCCAACAAGTTATTCTGGGTAGGCCTACGTTAGATTATTTATTTTTAAATGATTTGAATATTTATGTTGAAAATCTAGATAAATTTCACATTCTTTTTTTAACTTATTGGGGTTTTAATTACTACAGTCAGAATAGAATAATTAATAATGAAATAATTAAATAATGTCACAATTTTGCATTATTTACCAGAGGGAGGCTATCAAAGTTATCCATGCACATATAGCCTATGTTAATCTTTTTGAATCCTTTAGTTTAGGCCTACCTGGTTGTGATTCTTAAATTGGTGTTCATTCTACTAAGGGTGATTATGGTAGAAAGATCTATTCTTTTCATTCTACATAATTATTTTCCATCCCGAAATTCCCTAAAATTTCAGATGACCCAAAAGAGGCCTAACATCCTGAAACCATTTTCTATTTCTATTAGCCTATATTATGGAATAGTACAATTTAAAAAAAATAATTTGTAACGCTTAACTTATGCATCCCAGTTTAGACAATTAATAAAATTTAAGCTCAAACAGCTTAAAATATAAGCTCAATCTTAAACATTAACATTTAATAAATTACAATAATTTATTGACAATAGATAAGTAAATTGATACCGGTATTCAATAATCATTATAAAGGAAGGGAATTCATAAGATAGGAAATAGTAGTTAATAATACCTATAGGTATTTAAAACTGTTGGAGAATGTAAATTGAAAATTTCCGTATTTTGCCTAAATATAACTTACATTATACTCGTATATTGTATAGGCGCTCACCACTCAGCTCATATTGATTATTCTAAATGTCTTCTGAATCATGTCAAGTTTTCAGAGGGATAAATATTACGAAATACTAATATTACAGTATAGAGGGAGAGAAATATTACGAATAGGGAATAGGAGACCTAGTTGGTCATCTGCCCATTTTTGTACAATTGGCTATTTATGATAATAGTTACTTAGATAAGAGAACTGACGAGGGGGGTCTTTTGGCATACTGGATTCATTCGATGATAATAAGGGTGTGTTTTCAACCCCAACTAACTCTCTTCTCCTCACTTGAACTACATAAACAGAATTAGGGACTTTGTAGCCTACTCAGCATATTCTAGTAGTATTGTGGCCAACATTTTATTTATTACATCTCATTTCAAGTGAAAACACCAACCTACATCACCTATATTAAAGAATGTGAAAATAACTAATTATATCTTACGTTACCATTCTATACGAAGATCGTAGATTTATTGGGCCGCCAAAATAAAGTTACGAGAATCTCTTATCTTCAATCTTTTATCTTTAATCATTAACTGTTAATGTTGTTCGAAGATCGCCCGTCATTGGTATTCAGTATAGATTAGTGGCTTTTCCAGTTATCACTAAATAAGTGAAAGATAAGAAAACAGCTTCAATTTTACAAGGATAGTAAATAAAAAACTAATCAGACTGATTATACAGTCTCTACAGTGAAATCAATTTTTTATTATTTTTTAGTTTTTTATTTAATTCGAATCAAAATCCGATAGGCCGACATTCATTTAACTACAATAAAAAATGTAAATCCGACCAATTTTTTAAATTAAATATGATACTATTGAAAAAATATAGCCTTTTATTAATGTTTCACAATATTGCTCATCACTGTTCCTTACCAATTATGTAATTATATTTTTCTCTCCTCTGTAGGAAGTATTACATTACTTGAATTAATGTGATGATTGTAATTGTACTCAAAAAATACTACGATAAATACCCTACCGTAGCCTATCAGCCTATTTGATCTATCTAGACCACCTTCCAATAATTGATGATTGCATGATTTTTCCGTAACAATTTTCACTTTTTCAGGCATAAAACTAATGAATAATAAACACAAACCATATAACTTGATCTACATTCTAGTTATAAATACAAGCGTAATTTTTATGATCACAAACAATTGTAAGAAAGTTATCTCTCCATTCAACTTCAACTTTTTCATGTCTTGTTTCTTAAATAATATTTTTCTATTAATGAATTTCACGAACAGATGAAAAGTCTTGTGAGCCTACATGTTCTGTGCGTTGCACTGCTATTCTGTCTGTCTATGTATGGTAATTTCTTTATACGATAAAAAGTATACAAATACGGTAATAAATAATTATTATTTAGGTAAGTCTTAAATTCTAGCTAATATTTGACTGCATTTGGGCAATGCCTAAAGTGCTCATATCATAAATAAATTCGAATACAACTAATATTTATGAAAAATCGCTTAAATAGGCGCAAACAGTATGTCTAATAACGCTATAAATACGGGATACTGATAGTGCAACACTACACGGAGTCAAGTAATGTACGATTTGGATAAGAGTTGGGGTCGGTAAATATGGTGGACTTGATTAAGACGAACTGAATATGAGAACATGCTACTCAACTCAGAAGTGTTAGAATATATACCAAGCGGCATATCAACCCTAGAACGAGCTTGTTTGCCGTATGATCTAATAGCTAGCTTGCATTTGCACATCCACAAATAGAAGGCGGCTTGCATTTAATTGTAGGCTTCACATTACTGCTCGGTTCTGTTCTAGTCTGTCCAAGCTAAGAAGACATTCTTACAAGATGGGTAAATGACCCCAGCTTGGTCAATATTGGTTCAAAAATCAAACATTTGGTCAAATTTTAGATTAAAATGTTTTCTTGAATTTGTGATCAAATTCATCATCTTTGAACGGATATTAACTGAGCTGGAGTCATTTTCCCATCTTGCCAGAATGTTTTCTTTGCTTGAACAGACGTTGACGAAACGTTTCGGTTGCAAATGACAACACATCTGTCAGCTACTTGACTGATTCGTGTTCTGGAATGTTCTCTTGTCAGCTATTGGAAATCTGGAGCCGAGAAATTATTTCCGTGGTCACGATTGTCAATTTGTTGAGAGCATTTTGCAAACGGTCCATGTTGGTTCCAAATTGGGTTGCAAGCTGACCTGGCGGGCTGCTGGTCTAGGTATAGTCTATCCAAGCAGAGAAGACATTCTGCTAAGATGGGAAGATGACTCCAGCTCGTTCAACATTGGTTCAAAAATTAAAACGTTGATTTAAAATTGTAGGAAACATTCTTCTATACAATTTGAGGCCAAATTAAAAATTTTTGAATCAACATTGACCGAGCTGGAGTCAGTTTCCCATCTTGCGAGAATGTCTTTTTTGCTTGGACAGCCTAATATAGTTTGCGAGTCGTCTAATATCAAAAGGTTATCTCTTGATATAGACCTTACATGGTTATGGTTAATAAGCTAATGAAACTCAGGTTTATCTCGAGAAACGAGTAACATTTTGGATTGAAGTTGAAAGCTGTTTTGGTGTGTTGATGATCTGGTTTTCAAGCAGCCTAATAATATTTCCAGATGAGCTATATAGCCTTCTTTGGTATGGAAACTGTCAGTCCTATATGTGTAGATCATGCTACCATGAGAGATGAGAAGCAGGGTAACTTTGTAAAACGTAGATCTAATATTAGACCTCACCCTCGCTCACATAAGCACAGTAGGCTGTAATCTTGATTCATGACTATCTCCGAGTCCGAATCTGAATTTCTTTACACTCTTGGATAAAGAAAATAATTGAAGAATTAAGGACAAGTTTATTATTATACAAAACCGTGATAGTCCCACGAACTGAGTAAATGAGTTAATCATCAGTATGTCAAGATCGAGATCTTGACGCCTTCTTTCAACTCAAGAAATGCCTTTCATTCAAGCGAAATGTGGATGTTCCGTCTAATCGTGGTTACCTTCAGAGGTCGTCACTAAAACTTCTTGGTCTTTAAAGTAGTTTTAGCATAGTTATATCATAGGTATATCATAGGTAGTTGTATCATAGGTTTCTAGGTCTAATTCAAAGTGCCATTTCGCATAACATCGGCAATGAGTTGAAAATTATTAGAGTAAATTGCTCAATAGAATTCTTTGTCTAAATCATTTTGTTCCATTTCAGATAAATCGATCCTAATGTTGCCAACAATAAGTCCAAATCCCGCCCTAGAGACAACATGAACTGGTAAGTAATCTACTTCGCTGTTATTATTAAGGAACTTCCTATATAGTCCAGTCTAATTAAGCAAAAAAAGTAAAAATCGGAGGACCCAGCTGAAAATTTGCAGATATGATCAGGAAAGGGCGCTGAATAACATACTAAAAGTCCCCAAGAGTCCCCTGTGAGCTTATTCGGCCGCCATCTTGAAAACACCGTGAAATTTACCTACTAGGAATTGTTTTTTTCGTGAATTGTGGCCGAACCAAGCGTCGGACAAGAAAATGTTATAAAACCGTTTTTGTAGACAATAAAATTTGGAAAAGAATAAGACCAATTGCAACTCTGTATCATTAACCGTTTCTGAGATACAATTTTTTTTTAATTTGTCAATTTTTCATAGGATTGAGAATTTGAGATTTCTCTTACTTAAGATGTTTGTAACTATAAATTGAGCACCCGAAAATTCGTATTTCAAAATCCCTCTCGGCAAAATTCATTTCCACACTTCTGTGTTCAATATTTTTTGTGCTACAGCAATTTTAGAAAATCCTTACACTCCCAAAACCCCCAAAAATTGCATATTTTAACACAAAAATCTTATTAAAAAAGTTGGGATTTGCTTATACAAGGAATTACTATGCTTATACATAGGAATTGCTATGTACTTCTTGAATACTGTTCCTGAGACCCTAGGCTGTCTTTTAGATGGTTGGTATCGGAATTCCGATATTCCGAATTTCGATAATATTGGAAAAAGGTGCGAATTTATCTGAAAATTAATGATAAAAACTGGCTATTTACAATCTCAAGTAAAAAGTCCCGGAGTTCCGATACCAACCATCTGAGAAAGGAAAATTTCCTCTAAATTTCATCATAAGTTGCAGATTTTTGGGCCCACAGGTTCCCGATTGGAAGTCACTTAAATGTAAAAATGGTGTTTTCATCGAGAAGGTAATATTACACACAGTACCATTATAACCTAAAATTTGACGTATAATATATGAATTTATACCGCCACAATGAGCTGGAAACGATGAGCTGTCACACGATCAAATCCGACGTACCGTTCAAAAGTTATGAATAAATATATATAATTAAAAATATAGGGGATGCTTTTGACCCACCCCCTACAATACTTTTGGTCGGATGAACATTGCTAATGACAGCCTAGGGTCTCAGGAACAGTATTCAAGAAGTATAAGCAAATCCCAACTTTTTTAGTAAGATTTTTGTGTTAAAATATGCAATTTTTGGGGGTGTAAGGATTTTCTAAAATCGATGTAGCACAAAAAATATTGAACATAGAAGTGTGGAATTGGTCTCAAATGGAAGAGAAATGAATTTTGCCGAGAGGGATCTTGAAATACGAATGTAAGGGTGCTCAATTTTTAGTTACAAACTTCTTGAGTAAAAGAAATCTCAAATTCTTGATCCTATGAAAAAATTGCCAAATTTAAAAAAAAGTGTATCTCAAAAACGGTTAATGATACAGAAATGCAACTGGTCTTATTCTTTTCGAAATTTTATTGTCTATTTTATGATGGCGGTCGAAGCTCACAGGGGACTCTTGGGGACTTTGAGTATGTTATTCAGCGCCCTTTCCTGACCATATCTGCAAATTTTCAGCTGGGTCCTCCGATTTTTACTTTTTTTGCTTAATTTGACTGGACTAATATAGGTAGTTAGTTATCACTAGATTAACTGATAATAAAAACGTCTTCTATAAATCATAACCATTTTCTGTTTGTAGTGATGATCAATACTTTTTTATTTCGAATAAAACCTATTTTTATTCGATTGTATGATTGTATTATAGCAATGGCTTGAGGTAGACGTTTGAGTGGTCCATATAGCGCGTAGGGCGATAAGCGTCGGTCTGCTAATCCAAAGTGTCCGCGATAAAGTCCAGTTGACAGAGTACGGATTTGAACCTCAATAATAATCTTTACAAATAATATTTCTCTTCGTTCGTACTGCCTAAAAATATGATAATAATAATAATCATCATCATCATCATCATCATCATCATCATCTTCTTCTTCTTCTATCATCCCATTGTAACGAAGCTCAACTCTAGAGCTCATGTGAGCATCACTCAGAAAAAGTTATAATAAAGTACACAATAGTATATTACACCACTATAAAGTTAGTTTTGAAAACGTCGTTTTGCGACGTCAAGAATACGGAGCTTTACATCCGAAGCGAGCAGCTGAGGCTGGAAAGGTGAGTATTCGCGACGTCGCAAACGTTTTCGAAACGTGTTATGTATTTGTGTTTTTGGTACACTTTATAGAAAGGCTTATTAGAATAAGATGAAAACGTTTTTATAAATACGGCATACGAATTCAACTTGCTGAATTCCATATTGGTAATTTCAATTGGTAATTGGAAACTGGCAACCAGCTGGTAGGCCTAGGCCCTTTATAGGGCTGTTGCGCCATTGACAAACAAACAATATGTCTATATAATTCGCAATAAAAATTAAAGCGATTTAATCGGTCCCTCGTACTTTCCAACAGCTGGTGTCTGCATAAATATAATTTATTCTGAGAAACTGTACCTGACCAGCTGAATAGTGGACAGGGGATAGAATTACGAATATACTCTTGTCAGCTGGTCCGGTATAGTTTCTCAGACTACTTGTAGACAATATCAGCTCTGTTGGAACGTGCAAGGGACAGGTGAAACTGCCTCAATTTAATTTTGCAAACTAACTGAAACTACTTCAGACATTCTACCTGCTAATGCGTTGTCAATTTTATAATAAATTTGTTTTATTGATGAAATATAATGTTTATTCATGCAGGTTTACCAATGTAGTGGCTCATCATCCGTACGTAGTTTTGATGGCAGTTGGAGTCTTCTCATCTGCTTGTATGATTGTTTCATTCGCCAATTCATCATTGCCAAACTTCTCAGACCCACAAAGAGTGAGTATAACATTTAAAAATATGACTAATCTATTTTGAATACCGTATCTTACAATAATTGGATTACTCAACTTGGTAAGTGTGTGGTCCACTAGAACACATCAACATTATTATATTCACATTCAATTGTTTTTTCATTCTTTAATATTGTAATTGTGATAAAATAAATCGATAAAAACATCCTCACTTTAATAAAATGCTGCAATGATAAAATAGATCAATATGAAAGTTATACCTAACTTAATCCTGAACGTGTATCCATTTTTCTATTTTTACTGTTTATACATTCTCCTATTGTATCCAATTGGCTTACAATTTTCCCTCTTGTGGCACGACCCATGAGGTCGTTTTAAGTCAAGTCGGCTTCAGTGTCAAACTAACGAGTCAAGCTGATTTGCGCATGAAAGTCTTGACTTGTAAACCAAAATGGTGACTGCGAGAGGAAGTCGCATAAGTGGCAGTCAATAAGGTGACTAATAATCTGTATGTATGTATGTCTGGCTCAACAGCCCATGAAGGGCCTAGGCCTACCAGCTGGTTGCCAGTTTCAAATTCACTCTACTATACACCCCGTCCAAGCCAATGAGACACCCCGGCACGACGGGAAAACGGCCCCAGCCCGGCGAATACCGGCCCAAAAGCCATAAATTCTTAATCAGAACTCACAGTCCCCGAACCAACACTGGCCGAGCCGAAGCCGCCCCCTCCACCCCGCCAGAATTTCCCTCCCGGCCGGACAGACCATACAACAAGCAAATAATCATCAACCAGGATAGAGGTAACGTGTGGTTAGCACGTTGATCCGCTCAACCATATGCCAGTCTCCGCAACCAAATGGAGGCGCAGAATACCTCTGAATAACATGCAGTTAGAGTGTAATGCAACAATTACTATTCCTCCAGAAACGAGAAACGACTGACTGTCTTTACTAACGACAGCCAATTTCCCAAAGGAGGGAGTAACTAATAATCTACCTCATATAATTACGTTATTAGGCCTGAACTCATTTCCTAAAGTACCTTTGTATAGAATGAATTGAAATAATGGTATCACGATGAGGATGAGCTTATTGATATAATTGGTATACTATTTTGATCATACATCTAATTATTCGATCTTTGTTGTCGATGTAACTTGAAATTTCTAAATTCCAGGGTTTCGAATCAAGAGGAACCATCGTTGCTCAAAGATTGACCGCATGGGAAAATCTAATAGAAGAAACCAAACCAAGTGGGATGCTAACTCTGAATCCAAGCGCTGCCCCACCTCTCAGTATTTTCACCGCACCTCTACCAAAGGTGAGAATATATTTTTTTTAATGTTAAAATTTAATAAATATTGTTAGGTACTCTGTGTTTCAGACAGTCATCCATTTCTCTGTTCTCTGTAAACTGACAAGGTAAAGTGTTAATGGAGAATGAACATCTCTATGCCCAAACTTTTCATTTAGATAATTTAATCGTAATGGAGAAAGATTACAAATTGCTAGTTAGAATTACAATAAGTTTCGTGTTTATGTGTACTCCTGTTGTTGAATAATTATTGAGTTCTCAGCTCGTAAAATTGATAGAGTAATTTAGTTATACTAACAGTAGATTTATTTTTGTAGGCTATAGAGTTATATTAACTATATTCAATTGCAAACTAGAAACTAGGCTGGAATGTTTTGTTATTATCTACTTGAATAAAGGAATCTTAGATGAAAATTAGCTCTCGACGATACCATACTCTGGCTTGATAATCTTGAGTGCCAAACTTAGAACTTCCTACATGTTATTTTTTTACTGTACTTATTCCTGGACTATACATATCAACTGTAGTGTATGATTCATGCATTCTTGTACTTTGCTGCGTACACTATATGCATATATTAAGTAATCTAATCAAAACAGACTATGAAGTAATAGTTCAATTTTATTTTACAGGACACCTCTAAATCTACAATAATAGAGAGTAAGAAGCCGGATGGAGGACCATCGCTCAATGATATTGACAGTACTCAGAACATGGTCTACGGCAATTCTACGCGTTTTGATTGGTCTGCTGAAAAGTTCAATGAGAGTATCAACAGTAATAGAATAATCAGCAATCATGTGGATTGGGTGAGTAATATTTAATTACATATTATTCTTATCAAGTCATTTATTTTGACGGAGACTGGGAAAATGTCGACAGAAAAGTTATCATTGATTTGGAGAATGAATAGAAGTCTGCCCAAACTTAGAAGACATTCTGGCAAGATGGTAAAATGACTTCAGAGTTCAGATTGATTAAAAACTAACACATTAGAGTCTCAGATTGTAGATCAGAATGTTTCTTACAAATTAAGACCAAGTTTATAATTATTGAACCAATAGTAACCGAGCTGGAGTTATTTTCCCCGTCTTTTCTTCTTTGCTTAGGCCGACTCTGTACTTTCAAAAATATACGGGTAGGAAAATAAGAGTACCTATATATTAGACTCAGTTGAAAAAAGAGTAATATTGGAGTTTATTATTGAAAAGTAAAAAAGAGTAATATTGGAGTTTATTATTGAAAAGTAAAAAGAGTTTATTATTAGCGTACATGATTTTATGATCAATTTTTTATTGAGATTATTCCTATAAAAATGTTGAGACAAGAAAATATAAGTGACGTGGAGGGGAACCTTTCACTTGGAAAATTTTTGTATTTTAATTTAAACGCATAGTTTATTTTCCTTTCTCCTCTTGAAATCATTAATATTATAAAAGTCTGTGCCATTTCGAATCAACCTCCTTATACTATAAAGCCACAAACTGACTGACTAACTGACTAATCAATATTATTGACCACTTGCCGATATGTATTATACATCTTTGGAAAGAGGAAGACGAGCACATAAACAGAAAAATCTGAAAACTTGAAATATTCCCCCCAGAGGGAGGTTTTGCCCCCCAAAATTTTTCAAACTTTTTTGTTTGACGGTTTATTGCAACGCCATGTTGATTTTTGTAACCAGCGCGCGAAAGTAGGTCGATTTCACCAAAGAAATTTATACCTGGTTCGCAGGGGGGGTCAGGGGGCACTTTTTCATTTTTTGTCATTTTTGGGCCCGTTACAGGAATTGAGGGCTCAATTTTAAGGGATTGTTGATAATTTAGTGCGGTTTTTGGCTGCGGGATCATGTGACTAGAGCCCACAGAGTTGATTTCCATCATTAAAACTTTTTTGAATTCCAGGGGGGGCCTGGGGGGAGGGGGTTTCTTGACAAACTTTGGGGGCCCAAAATAGGGGTATTTTGACATACGCGTAGAATCGAGACCCACACCATTAGATTCAGCGCAAAAAGTAGGTATAGTAAAGTATCTATCTTCGATAGAGACTTTCAGGATTTACAAGCCCCTATCTTGCATTTTAACTGACTTATTGGACCTTACATTTTTATGCGTTTATTGGCTCTGGACGGCTCAGTTTTGGATCAAAGTATGTTATCATGCATATCATTGTGATCAGCTAAACAAGCCTGAGACATGATGTGTAACATGTTATGTTTTAGCCCCACCCCTCAAAAAAAAAAAAAAAAAATTGTGACCCCCAAATTTTATCACATTTTTTCTTTGACTGTTTATTGCAACGCCATGCTGATTTTGTAACAAGCGCTCAGAATTAGCTCGATTTCAACAAAAAAATTTCTACTGGGTTTGTGAAGGGGTGGTAGAATTTTTCATTTTTCATTTTTTCATTTTTGGGCTCCCAACGGAAATTGAGGGCTCAATTTTGAGGAATTGTTGATAATTTTGTACTGGTTTTTGGCAGCAGGATTATGTTACTAGAGCCCACAACTTGATTTCCATCATTACAACTCAGTTTGGTCTATTTATTTTTGTTTTGGGGTTATTTGAGGGGTGAAATTTGGGGTTTGAAAAAGTGAAAATTTTATAATTAATTTTTTAGGGGTAGAAAACGAAATTTCCAAGGAAAATAATTCATTGAACTCGAAGAGCTTGAAAAACTATTTAAAAACTCTATAAGACCATCCTTCCAAAATCATCTTCAAGACACTAAAGATGCGAAAATTATTGTAAAAAACACAATAACATGAGAAATTAGTATTTTATGGGTTGTAAATCGAAAGCAAATCGATTAATGTGTGAGCGAAGCGAGCATGCCGATCACATCCCACCTACTCAAGACAAGCTTAGGGGGCGCAGCCCCCTTCTGAGCGAGCGTAGCGAGCTATCAGGTAACAACTCCATGCTGAGTCGGGACAGTACCTGGTGAGATCAAGCTCCATTGAACGCCATATAGTTACTCTATTGACTTACCCAAAGCTCCTTATACTCAATATACTCAGAGCTCCATCGAATGCCATATACTCAATTGACACAATTTTTACACAAAAACCACAATTTCCTGGAACCATCATTATATGACTCTATTGAACTCCATTAACCTCAATCAAACCATCAACAAACCTCCATTAAGCACCATTGAACGCCATTCAGCTTTATTGAGTTCATACAACTTCATTGAATGCCATTGAATTCATTTGAATTCTATTAATTATTGAATACTACTAAGTCACTCTATTGTGAAAACTCATTGAGGAAACTCAATTGGAAAAGAAAAACTCAATTTCCAAGAACTCTATTGTACTTAATTAAAAGCCATAAAGCTGCATTGAACTCCATCAAACCCTCAATTATTGCACTTCATTAATTTATTACTGAAATAAACATTAAGCCACATTATTCCATTTGAAACAATACAATTTCCCAGAATTCTAGTGGATCTAACCAGATCCCATTTAATTGAAGTGAAATTCTTCAAACTCCGTTGAACACCACTAAATTCTTCAAACTCCATTAAATTACATTTCACTAAATTCCACTCTATTGAAGCCCATCAAACTCCATATTGAACTATTTTGAACTTCATTGATTATTATACTGAACATCATTATTCCATTGGAAAAATCTATTTCCTAGAACTCTATTGGACTCTATTGAACTGCATCAGACAACATCAAACTCCATTAAAAGCCATTAAATTGAAAAAATTTATTGACTATTGATAAATAAATAAATAAAATTTTTCCAATTTTCATTGGTCTAGAAAATAAATTTTCCTAGAACTCAATTGGACTTATTAAATTTTATTTAACTATCAATTCCATTCCCATCAACTCAAATCAAATGCCATCAAACACCCTAAAAGTTGGAAAAAAACTTTTTTTCAGCATTTTTTCATCAATATATCAAATGACCATTGAATTTTCAAACTTACAACCGTTTCCATTGAATTACTGAGCTGATTTTACATAGTAATTTATAATTTTAGTTACTACATTGACACTTGAAAAAATATATCTGTTGCATCCAGACCATTCTATACAACAATTCGAACCGTCAAAAATTTATCTCCATATCAAACTATATCGAACTCCATTAAAGTAAATCGAACTACAAAAAAGTCCATTGAACTCTATAAAAATCCATTGAGCTTCATCAAACTCCATTGAACCCCTTAAAACTAATTTGTACGTTAATGTATTAATATGTTACTTAACCATTTACACTATTCGTCCTACTCCTACAACAGTCTAAGAATTGACCAATTGGGGTTTCTGATATGGAGAGCGGGAGAGCCTGAAAAAGATGTCAAATTCGATCACATGTAATTGAGAGCCTGTAAAGCATTGTAAATATGAGAGGAAAGCAAGCAAATTGCTTTCGCTCACTCAAGAGTGAGCTTGCTTTACAATGTACAGACTTCATGACTAGAGGGAATGCAGAATATTATCATGAAGTACATAAATACAAAAATATATACTTCAAAGAATACAATAACTTGAGTTCGTAGTAAGCAAGCATAGCAAGCTTCCTTTCCATTAGAATTAAACTTCATCTGACTCATACTGCATTGCAAACTCAATTGTTTCAAAACAATTAAAATCAATCAAAATTAAAATCAGAAATCAAAATTAGTTATGCCAGAATAATTATGAGATTCTTTCTCCATCAATGGATTCTAACCCCTCTGGTGAGTGCCAAGTGCACTCTCCAACAGTGAATCCGGAAAAATGAACTTTTCAACCAGCACAAGTCAAAAAATACTAACATATCCTACTAACAAAACTAATTAAAGAAAACCAACCCATCTCACTGGCACAACCCATAAACAACTAACCTACCCCAATTGAGGGTGCAGGGGGGCATGCCGAGCAAAATGCGAGTCATAAAGATGCAAGTCAGAATAATTTTAAATAAAGAGCCCCCTGTGCACTGGGGTTATGTAGAATTTGTGTTTAATCGTTCGTGTTTTAGTCACCTAATTTTTGGCAACTTTTTAGAATTAATTCTAGCAATGAAATTAACATTTTTCTCGATTATAAATAGATTTAAATTATTTCTCCCTCCAACTGAAATATAGAACCCCTAACAATATAACAAACACTGAAAATAATGTTTTTGGGAAATGTTCACTAACTTGACGGTAAATAATAGATTTTTTATAATGTGAAGATGATTTTTTGGAACATATGTTGCATATGTTGCTTTACATGTTGGTTCACCTTTTCTAATTCCTGGTGTTTTGATTTTTGGCAGGAGCCGGTTATAGAGCTGGATTACAATAAAAATGATAGTGATTCGGAGAAAGAGGAATTATGGCCGTTATTCAAGAATGAAAAGAATAATAAACATTCATTCCATTTTCATAATCATCTGTCTGAAGATGGCTTTTTTTGCGGGCAACCTGGTAAGTCCTTGCTTTATGGTTTCACTTTTTGTGAATTTTTTAATAATTTTGAACTTGAGAAAATCATCATTTTATACAAGCTATTGAGAGTGTATTAATTATTAGCCATTGAGAGTGTATGTACGTATTCAAAATGATTGAAATAGGAAAATAGCCTACTTTATTTTCCAATATTTTCTCATATTTTTGCTGGGAACTCATCTTGTTTATCTTCTTTGAAGGAAATTAAACCGTGAACACATCATAATCTGTCTAAGCAAAAAAAAAAAAAACATTCTGGCAAGATGGGAAAATCACTCCAGCTCGGTCAATATTGGTTCAAAAATTATAAATTTTGTCTGCAATTGTAGAGCAGAACGTTTCCTACAATTTAAGACCAAATTCAAAAATTTTGAACTAATATTGACCGAGCTGGAGTCATATTTCCATCTTGCCAGAATGTATTCTTTGCTTGGACAGACTATGGCTTAGCTAACTAGAGTCATTACCAAATCTAGTAATGAAACTATTTGTTTTCCAGATCCATTACACGCCCGCATAGTACTGAAATCGTCGGATGGCTCTGATCTGTTCAGTTTGAACGCCATGTTGGAAATGTGTCAGCTGACCGACGATTTGGTGGCCGGTGAACTTTTTGCTGACGTTTGCGAAACTGTCACTCACGACCGCCATCATTGTTGTCGGCCCTGGTCACTGCCCAACTACATTGCACTCCTCAACAATCGCACCTCCTGTCATAATATAACTGTAAGTTTATTTTGATTCAATGGGCCAAGTGAATAAAAACGAGTAAATACTTGGTAGTACGGTCTGTCTAGTAAAGTCTTTACTACCTAGTAAACGCTCGCCCGGTTAGTAATCACTCGCTTCGATGTGAATAACCCTAGTACGCTCTCTTCTAGTGTTTACTAGGAAAAACCCGAGTCTTTACTAGAGAG
This sequence comes from Sogatella furcifera, assembly GCA_017141385.1. Taxonomy (NCBI): domain Eukaryota; kingdom Metazoa; phylum Arthropoda; class Insecta; order Hemiptera; family Delphacidae; genus Sogatella; species Sogatella furcifera. The sequence goes on along the minus strand of CM029552.1, from coordinate 23,141,383 downwards.
TATACTCTCCAGCGCTTTTATTCGCATAGAATCTCCCTAGTTCTTACTAAGCAGCTATTTATAGATGTTTTCGCAACCGAATACAGAAAGTTCAAGTCTACCTGAATAATTTCTTCTTATTTTTAGTCCTATTTGAATGAATAAAATTATTGATTGGATCAGGTTCTACACATGAAATTATTTCAAATCTCTCTAAAATAGTAAAAACTTCGATACTCTTGAAGATATTAAATTTGTTCGTGGATATCTGGAAACTGAAAAAATAAAAAGAATTTCAAGATGAAACTATTTTGATTTTCTGATAAAAATGTTTTATTGAATAAGCAGGCTTCACCCACCAGAAATTTTTTAAAGAATAGAAGAAAGTTTCGAGGATATCTGTTCTGTTTTAAAGTGGGACCATCAGTTTAAAAATGAAATAAGTTTCAGATTAAGAGTTACCAATTTCAATTATTTCTATTACCCTCAGCTAGAGATGTAAAATACCCGGGTATTTAAAACTCGGGGTAAATACCCAGGGTATTTACCCGGGTAAATACCCAAAATTAATAAATACCCGGGTATATTGGGTATTTATTGAATCATTGATGTTTGTACCCCTGAATATTTTATTATTGGCATTGATGATATATTGGCATAGTAATAGTATTGTTATATTATAAAAACTTATTTGCTATTTTCAATGACTTTATGTAGTTTTTTTTCAAGTATTACTTGAAGTTTCCAATGAATAGGATTCTTCAAGAAAAAAACTGGGTAAATAAGATTGGATAAACTCTGCAGGAGTTTTATGTATATATTTCTACTCTAAACTATAGGCTACTAAATAAAAATAATAAATTAGAAGAAAATTAAAACCAATAGTTACAAACTTGAAAATTTCGCGAAGCATATTAAGGCTATTTAAAAACAAAAATAAGAAACTATCTCTTAGAAAATATTTTTGAGGATTTTTTGTGTCAAGAAAACCTATGGTAGTTCTATGCATATTATTATGTATCTACTTGAAATTGTAATAAATCTGTAATTTTAATTGAATCAAGAATTAAAATTCTGTAGATGGAAACAAATAATATTGAAATATTTTTTAAGGCTGATAAACGGCATAAAAATGGATCAAACTCAAATATTTAACTTTAAATAAAATTAATTCATTGGGAAATTTATTTTATCAACATTCTAAAAATGAGAGGCCTATTGGCATAGATTGGGATAGAGCACGTGTAGTTTTAGAATGTAAGAAATGTTTTTCAGGTGTCGTGGATGTAGACTTTTCATGAAAAAGATTCCTGAATAATAACCTTAACCTCAAATTTCGCTAAATATTTTCCTGATGAAGTAGGTATTTTCTGTTCTCTTGGAAATATTTAGCCTAAATAATACTTAGTATAGTCTGTCCAAGCAAAAAAAAAATCTGGCAAGATGAGAAAATGACTCCAGCTCCAGAAATACAAATTAATACAAATTATAGGAAATATTCTGATCTACAATTTGAGACCAAATTTATCATCTTCAAACTGATATTTCTGGAGCTGGAGTCATTTTCTCATCTTGCCAGAATGTCTTCTTTGCTTATACAGACTATACGGTACCATAAAAGAAATCTCAATAAAAAACTGAGTAAATAATCTGTTTTATGTTTTTCCAATCACATAAAGAACATTTAATTTTGTCCATAAATAACGGCGCTATTTGCACCAAAAGATTGATAAAAATTAAATTGTTCTTATGGGGCATGATTTTGCAGTTCGGCAGTTGACCCACTACCATCCACCCTTAATCAGATTCGCTCGTATCAATGGCATAATGTGATGCTTTTTCAATGAAGTCAATCTTCATCAATGAAATCATGACAGCACCACATTAGAAAAATAGTGAACATGCTTCTATTGTTATTTCGTTTTATTATGATTTTTCCCTAGAAAATGGATTGCAAGTGAAAAGTGATACATACTAGATCAAATCCCCCTCTCTTTGAACGCTAAATAATAGTTTAGCTAATAAGAAAAATTTCTGTTTAAAAATTTATTGAAAATGTCATTTTCAATAAGATTTAACAACACAGAAACAAATGAAATCATAAATACCCAGTACCCGGGTATTTATGTCAATGATGCTCGGAAGTTAAATGCTATTTGTCACTATATAAAAAATTTTTTTTTGCATTTTGACAACTAAATCTTTTCTAAATTCAATAAAAATGATAAATACCCAGTTTTTGGGTATTTACCCGGGCCTCAGGTAAATACCCGGGTAAATACCCAATTTATATTTACCTACCCGCTGGGTATTTACCCGACCCACATCACTACCCTCAGCTAATCTATTCTCAAATAGAATTAATTACTTAATATATTGACTATTTCAATAATAGTAATTTTCTTGAAATTTATATCTATTTATCGATTGATTTATTCATTTGAGTACAAATATACAACATGAGGAGAGAAAAAAACAATCAATCGCCCAAAACTTATTCTATTCCTAAAAATACAGCCCATTGAAAACTAGCACTATTTTGCTTTTGGATATTTGAATATCTAAATCCTTTCATGGTGGAATCCAACCACCGCATTGAATGAATAGGCTGGACAACAAAGCAAAATTAGAATAGGTACCGTGCAACGAGTAGGCCAACAAATCTATTTTTGTACTCGGTTAGACCATTTTGGTATTCTTCAGGTATTCTTCATATTTCTCAGAAACTGAAATTAAGAATAGCTGTGGATTCTAATCACAAGATAACTGTGGAGAGCTGTACAAGATAGGTACAAGTTATTTGTTACCTACCTGCTATCAACCCAATTACGGTACTGCTTCCATTGATTCCTAGGTAGAAGAGGGACAAACACAATTCTCATGCAGTTTTTTTTCTCTATAGCCTTTGAATTTCTTCAATGCTCATATAGAGGACATCTGCTATGAGCTATTCACTACCTGCCATCCTACTAATTATAGAATTACGGTATCGTAGTCGAGGCCATAGATAAAAAGAATTCTTGGGAAGACCTGGTCGAATACCAAAATATAACATTCCATTCTATTTTGTACCAAACCAACACGAAACCATTGTATGACTATGATAGTACTATATATAACTATATACTGTACCATATCATAGTATAGTTATATTAATGACAATAATTTGGCCTGAAAATAAACAAGAAATGTTGTCAGTCCGGTCAAGCCGGAATTAGTTACATGTTAATATTCCTATAGTATTATAATATGAAAAGAGATTGAAATTATAATTTAGTTTTTTCTTTCTTCTTATATGATTTCACTTAATAATAGAAATATTACTGTTTAAGACAAGCCTGACAGACATTAGCCGATTAAAAAATAATTTTTGTGAGCTCCTGAATATTTGTATAATTAAATAATTTCAATAGATAGTAAGATAGCTCCATAGAATAGACTGAATAATTAATTTTCGTTGATATACTTGAATATGTTAGAGGGGAATTGCCTTAGTATTCTCTTGCAAGTCTGCTCCGACCCTACCTTGCAAAAAGGCTAGTAAATACTAGCCTAGTAAAGTCTTTACTAGCTTTTATTCACACAAAAGCTAGTAAACACTAGGAAAATTCAAGGTCGACTAGAGCTTACTAGGCCCCTTAGTAAACGCTCGAGTCAAGCCTCTACTAGACAGGTTTTTATTCACTCCAAAGCTAGTAAATACTCAAAAAACCCTTAGTAAAGTCTTTACTTGTTTTTATTCACCAGGCCCATTGTCTTGTCAATTAATTCTGATAGCCTTTAATTGGCCAGTGTATTTTGGCTATAGATATAGACATAGTAGATTAATAAGTGTATTCCACTTAGTACACACTTTATAAGTATATCACTTAGTGCATTACTTTGATACATTACTTGAGTAAATTACATAAGTGCTTTTGGCGTGGGCAGACTTGGGGCACACTTCCGCTTAAAACCCACAAATGCCTTAGGTATGAACGGTACGATACCTACTGATGCTAAGCTGATAGGCTACTTGCTTGTTGAAAATCGGATATTGGATTCAACACCTTATTGGAATGGCGTCTCTTCTAAGGGAAACCGTGAAGAGAAACTCTACTGGTTTCTGTAAAATGTCATAAACGAACAGTGGTTAGTTTGTTCCTTGAGCAACTATCCGCATGTCAATCACTTGAAGAAGCACTGATCTTATAATCCTGGTGGTAAGCAATACGAACTGTCATCATCTTCCTGTTAGAAACAGGTTTCAATGTTTCATGAACCAATTTCAATCAGCCTACTTATTATAGTGTCTTGGAATAATTGTATAATCGCGACTATGTATTCTAGAAGTGTATAAAAACCAAAAACCTATTTTTTTTCAAATGTATAAATTAATGGATTTCTTGCGAAATTTCATGAAATGAGTTGATAATTGAACATTATAGACAGTACTTTTGTCAACGTTGCATTTGCAAGGTGAACATAATATATTCTCAACTTGTGATGTGTGATCATAATACTATGTGAATGAGGTAGGCCTACGCTATGAACATTTTATTTTTTCAGAAAGAAGATATAAATAAGACTCGAACCTTACTGGAAGAATGTGCCAACTTTTACTATGATCTTCAATTAGTGCCTGATTTGAGAAACTTAGAAGTGCCACTCTACTGTCGAAAATACAATGCTGTTTATAACATTATACACTTTCTTGTAGATACTGATTTTCTACCACCGCATGTGAGTATAAGTTCAATACAATTTCATAAAATTATTCAAATAAATCCTATCTGATTTAATAAAATAATTAGTAAAATTTTGATGTTGAGGAACATCTATTGGCATGGGTGAAATGACTTGTTGATATTATTGTTATTTGAGGTAAAATATTTTCAATATCGGATCCGACAATATCAAATTACATCAACTACTTTTAAGAATTTTACGTTGTAATTTATGTGAAACCTTGTCAACATCTGGGATTAGAATATAAGAGGGTAAGTCAAAAATTATCCGCAATAGAGGTATATTTTTTGTTTATGTTGGCAGCACTGTCCTTCTGCGTTGATGAAATATGCTTAGTTTATTTGTTGTCATGTCTATGCACGTTTCAAGCCGCTAGGTTGGCTTTGTTATTGCTGCCGTGCTGTTAATAATGGCCGCTTCACTTTCTATTTGCACCAAAGAAAAGAAGAGCAACGTTCTCTATCAACGAAGATAGAGCTTCCTTCCACGAAGCGTCTATGAATGGATTGAAAAATGGTCGCAAAAGTGTTGAACGCAAAATGAAGAAGCTGGACGACCAGTCAGCGCCACAAACAAGAAAAACACTGAGTGTTCACATGAAATGATTCTCCATTGATTAAATCCATTCATAGACACTCCGTTGTGGCAAACAATTGTTCCCGTACTGTACCAAAAGTCTTCGAAGAATTTCGGCCCCTAATACACCTTTCAACCACAAAAAACGCATAACTGGACGTTGCTCTTCTTTGGTGCAAATAGAAAGTGAAGCGGCCATTATTAACAGCACGGCAGCAATAACAAAACCAACCTAGCGGCTTGAAACGTGCATAGACATGACAACAAATAAACTAAGCATATTTCATCTACGCAGAAGGACAGTACTGTCCACATAAACAGAAATATACCTATATTGCGGATAATTTTTGACTTACCCTCGTATTTCAATCATAGTTACCGCAGTAAAGTAGTAGTAGTATTGAAAGTAAAGTATAACCATATCTATCTTGAAAATACGGTAGGCTGTATTATATTCCTGATCAGACAAACCTGTCTTTAGTATAGTAAACTAGAGTAGATCAACACTATTATGAAGATGCCAAGTAAATTTTTGAATTAATAAAGACAATCTGAAAAAATCACTCTGCATGTGATTTCTAATTAACAATATAATAGTATACTATTATATTATAATTATATTTATTATTGGTTTGTTTTCAATTTCAGAATGGCTCAAGAACCTTGAAATATACAACAATATTTCTGCCAATGGCTTGCAGCACAGCCACTCTGGATTATTATCATTCTCTTGAATCGAAAACACTGGCCACGAAACATACTGTTGTTTCTGGAATCGAGTTTGGTGAGTTGGATTTAAAAAATCTGTCATCTCCTTCAAAAATTTACAAAAACTCATTAATAATTCAATGAAATTGTAACATAATTTAACTAGAGTCGAATTCTTTATTATTTCAACAAAAGGCAAACATTTATTCAGAATTTACTTACAATTGATAGTGGTGTATAGATGGAGCATAATAAGTCCTTAAGTTAGTAGGCTATTCTGTTTATTGATTTAACCTGACAGTTGTTGAACGTTTTATTTGAAGATTGGCATCATCAAAATAAGATGAAAATGACTCATTTAATAGAGTTTTGTAGTTTAGACGAGAAAAAAATGCATTAGGCCTATTCATAATTTCACCTAAAAAAATATTTAAATTCAAACAAATTCATGTAAGATGCAAGTGGAACAAATCTATCAGTAATATTATTACGCAACCAGTCTGTTCAACTAGCCTACAATTCCATGACATTAATTGTGTAGGTTAATCAGAATTGTAGCCTATACTTAAGATATTTAACTTCGTTCATTTTATGAATAATTTTCTAAAATGCTCTTGATTGGTTTGAAGACCTTCTTGATGACGAACCGTGACAACTATCCTTATCTCTATCTCCATCTAACAATTATGTTATTGCTGATTTTTCATGAGTTACTGTTTCATCATTTGGTATTGACTAATGAGGTATATCAAGTGAAGAATATTTATGTTGTTCTCCTTGACAAAATACTAACAAACATTTATAATTAAGGCTTTTACTTGATTGTGAATATTTTAGATTAGTTAATGCATTCCTCTTCATTTTTCAAAAAAGTGAGTATTCTAAAATATTCACATATCTTCATTTATCTTGAAGTGTGGAGATTATTAAAAAAATAATTCAATTTCTCTATTTCTAGGCCTAAAGAATGTGGTATTTGATGAGTACCTAGTGAAAGATTCATGGCTGGTCTGTTTGGGAGCTGGTTTCGTGTTAGCAAGCATCTGGCTGTATACAAACTCGCTTTTCATAACAATCACCACAACCATGGCGATCTCTTTTTCTCTCGGAATCTCTTATTTCATTTACACGCTCATATTCAAACTCTCGTTCTTCCCATTCATGAATCTTCTTGCTTCAATTGTCGCAGTTGGTAAGTGTATGATAAAATTCACATACGATTATTGATAGTTCTGTATAAAATAGTTAATCTTCTATTTAAAGTTGCTCAGCGATCAAAACTAATGTTGAAGTATTTCCAACCATTATTTTTAACACTAGAATTGAGTTTTTCTTCATATCATCAAGTATTTATAAATACTGGAATCAAGTTTTTGTTTTTCAATTTATGAAATAAGCATGTGTCTGTTGCTCAAAAAGTATTTACTTTCTGAACAATAAATTTTATGAATGAATTTTTGTCAGCTGTGTTGTACAAAAAAACTAATGTAAACTTCATCTGCTTCAAGTAAAAACATTGATTTCATTAATTTATTCACTTATTTAAGAACAATGAACTTTGAGGTACGCGGAACTTTAAGCGGCGCGGCTTGAGCTGTCGCTTGGGAATCGTACCTTAAGGGTGAAAACACAGACTTTTTCATTCATTCAGCAATAAAACAAAGTTTAAATAGTAAATTTTCCTGATATAATTGTTCCATTTCCAGGTATTGGGGCAGATGATGCTTTCATTTTGTGCAAAGTTTGGCAATGCTCAAAAATAGACAATAGCAGCATCACACTTCAGCGTCTAGTTCATATAGCGATGAGACACTGCACCTTGTCTATGCTAGTTACTACTATCACAACAGCGGCTGCTTTCTATGCATCCTACATCAGCAAGATCACAGCTATACGCTGTTTCAGGTAAGATTTCTCCTAATATTTTAATTATTTAAATATTTTTAATTATTATACAATATAGTTCAAAAGGCTTTAGTAGACTACTGAAACACATTTGAAAAGTATAGAATAATATATAAAATTCACGTACAAAACCAGAATCTAAACTTTTAGAAAATTTAAAAATTTAAAATTTAGAAATTAGTACTTATTTGTATTGATTCTCAAAATTAACCCATGAGGAATATAAAAAAGTCACCTTGTGTTTCATAACATAATGTTGGCCAAACGAGTTTTGCTTGAAAAAGTAAAGTTGGATTCAATATGGCGGATCAAGTTATAAATGCCAAAATCGAGTTGAACTTTCAATATCAGTGTGATCCCCGATATCACCGACCGCCAAAATACCTTTTAGGCCTATTTCAGAAATATTGAGCTCTTTCCAAATTTTCCACCCACCCATTATACTCATAGCAGCAGTTGATCTGTACATGGATTGTCTGAAGTCTTTATTAGAGAACAAGAAATTTACTCAGACCAAATTGTTTGACCTGTCAAAAGCATTCGACACTGTTTCTCACAAACTGTTGCTCGATAAGCTTTCATTTTATGGCTTCCGGGATAGATCTCTGAGCAGGGGTGCCTATCCCCCCAAAGTCTATGACGCCAACCCCCCCCCCCCCCGAATGAACTAGAGATCCCCCCTTATTTTTGGGTCTTCCTGTTAAACAAGTGAGAGTGAAATGTGAGACTATTTTGGTGAGGTGCGATTCTAATTTATTATGTGTTAACTCTGACAAGGTTCAGGACTTGATTATCAGCTATAACAGAAGACTCACTATGAATGAGAGGAAAGGAGCAAAGTTTCTGGGCTTCACCCTGGACACGTGCCTGAATTGGTCCCAGCATATTGACATTGTTGCTGGCAAGCTGAATAAGGGAATCTTCTTGATTAGAAAGTTAAAGTCTTGTATTAGCTTGGATGTTTTAAAGGTGATATACTATGCTCACATCCATTCCCATTTGTCGTATGGCACAATACTTTGGTGTTCTAGAGCTTACAGTAGCAGACTTTTTAGAATTCAGAGAAAGGCCATCAGACTGATGTGTGGCCTACCCAAGCGATCGCAGTGTGAAGAGCAGTTTAAGCTTCTGGGAATATTGACTGTGCCTTCAATGTTTGTTCAACAGAGCTAAATTTATGTTAAGGAGAATTTGGAACAGTTTGTGGAACAGGGGGTAATCCACAGTCATTATACTAGAAATAGAGGTAATTTAAGTACTTATAGATATACCTATTCTAGTACACAAAAATCATTTCTATTCTTTTCCATCAAATTGTTCAATTCACTTTCAGAAAGCCTCAGGAATATGGAGAATAGAATGTTTAAACCTCATATGAAACGTTTTTTGGCTACCAACCCTTTGTACAAAATAGAAGATTTTTATATGTTAGCTAGGAATATGTAGGTTTATTAAGTTACTTTTATATATATAGATAAGTTGAAAATTCATGTGATAAAGGATACTGATAGCTTATTGACAGTGCTACTTACTATAGTTGGCGCAATCTAAGTTGACGAAAACCCCCTCCACCCGAGAAATATCTACGTTGCCAGATTGTGTGAAATTGGAACATCTTCAAATTCGCGATGAAACCCCATATCTAGACGTAGAATTTTATCCTTGATATGCCAGTAGTATATGTAGGTAGAATTTTCTATATCCGACCAATAATTATATTTCAATTAATGAATATGTTTGTCAATGTCGAGTCTACTCGAACAGAAAACATGAAATTTTCGATGATCTAGAAACTTTTTTGTTTGAGAAGATAAGTGGGTGGTGAAAGTAAGAAAGTTGTTCAAAAACAATTGAAATTATTGTTCCAAATGTCGAAAATAGTCGGAAGATCGTAATTTGGCCTCTCAAGAGTTTCAAAGTAAGGAGAGCGGTATATGCATGAATCATTGTATGTTAAAGATTGGAGTTATTGAAGCTAGTCGACTTGGATATTCGAGCTGCGAACAGCTGGTTTATCATAAAAATAGTGAGTTTTACAACACCGCGTGATTTTTCCGAAGCTACGCTGTCACTTTTAACATTCAATTGAATGTGTTTGCGTTAGGAGAAGTTTCAATTTCACGCAAAATGACAACGTAGCTATTTCTCGGGTGGAGGGGGTTTTCGTCAACTTATATTGCGCCTACTATAATATCTTTGTACTTTGTAATTTGTATGAAATGTTGTATTTGCTATTTGACGCTTGTATTTTATCTGATGCCCTCAGATAAGTCTACAATAAATTTCATTCTATTCTATTCTCATCGTTGATTGGAAAAGGAATATTCCTAATGGTGGAGAGACTCCTTCGGGTAGGTTCCACCTCACCAATGTGTACTTGGCCAAATACTGGTCACCCATCCAAGAGCAGTCTTCAGTGATCGTTGATTGAAGAATGGGAGTGATTAGTGAAGTTGCAATGTGAGATCTTGATTGTATCTCTTCAACTTATTTCACTACTGTATATCATTCACGTATCTGTTTTTTTTCTAATAAAAGATATTGCATTGATAATAATAGCCTACTCATCCATCCACAGCGTGTTCGCCGGCACTGCCGTGATGGTGAACTTTGTGCTGATGGTGACCTGGCTGCCGGCGTGCGTGGTTATCGCCGAACGCGTCTGTTGGCCGGCACTGGTCACGCTTCCCGCCTTCATGCAGTCCACCTACGCCGCCTGGAACCAGCTCTCGCTCTCACTCAACTCGCTCCTTGTCTCGTCGGTTCTGCGCATGCGTTATGTGTGGATAGTGGTCTACGGCGCAGTGGCCGTTGCCAGTGTGGTGGTGGTGTTCTACTGGCCGAAACTCAAACTGCCCGACTCGGCCGATTTCCAGCTGTTCACCAGCAGCCATCCGTTCGAGCAGTACGACATTGTCTACAGGAAGAAGTTCTGGTTTGAAAGGCTGCAGAGGGTGAGTGTCATTGTAATGTGATGTCAATTATTTATTTAATATAAAAAAATTAAATTAATAAATATAAAAAAATTTAATAAATAAAGTTAAGATTTAACATACCTATACAATAGATTTTATCTGATTATGATAATTTTAAGATATTATTATTGACGTATGGCTTATTAGTGGGGAGTTCCGAAAAAGTTCCACAGCCGACATAACCACAATTTACCATGATGAGAAATTGTGATGGCTCTTGATTTTAAATACAGTTATTAAGATTTTGATGAATTTCTTCTAATTTTTAGAGCCAAAAACAAAAATAACACTAGAAGCATTAATCCATGATCGGTAATCATTGAATTTTAAAACAAATTAGAACATAGAATGAGATATTAATTTGATGTATAGTTCTTTGATCCCGAGCATACCTAGGTATTGATTCTTCACGCTACGTATTTCAAAAGAATCATCTTTTAGGGTTAAATGTGAGAGAGACTAACTTTGACTTCCCAAATAAAGGTATTTATTATTTTTATTCCTGTACCCATCACCAAAACTACATGAGAATGGAGGAAATACCTTTGTGATGTATGATTGATAGATAACTTTGAGTGATCATATAATGATACCAGCGAGATTTTTATTATATATCTTATATTCAGGTTTAGTTGATGTGAAGCAACCATTATTTTTGCATCTTTCTTTATGTTGCCATCCATTATTTACTCTAACTCGTCACGAGCCACGTTTAAACGGAGAGTTAGCCTAGATGATGATCAACAGATCTTCAATTGACCTTTTCAAAATATGATTCTTTCAAATCATTCGAAAGTGTAGGCTACATTTGAATATGATAATAATTCATTTTCTGAAATTTTTGAAAAGAATTCTGATGATAATTAGTTCTCTGAGAGTTTAAAATTCATTTCAATTATTTGTAAAAGTAATTATAGTTGTTTGTCCTTTCAAAACTCTTTTGCTTTATATAAAAATACATCTGTCAATTTAGATCCCTGAACAAGTAAAATCAAGACTCTATTTATGTTGCTTAATTTCAATGCTTTTCTTCATAGGGAGAAGATAACGGTGATTGGGAGAACCCGAATGCAAAGTTGCCGTTGAGATTCGTGTGGGGTGTTCAACCGGTTGACAACGGCGATTATCTGGATCCCTCTTCCCGGGGAAAACTAAAACTGGATAAACAGTTTGACATCGCCGATCCAGAATCACAAATATGGCTTTTACAGTTTTGTCGGCATCTAAGGTGCGGTATATAAATAATAAACTAACATTATTTGAATTACATAATAGTTGATGAATTGTACAGTAGTTTTCAAGAACAAATTACATTATGGTATGATATATTGCCATAAACTACATTAGAGACTGTATAATATGACTATACCATAAACTAGAGTTTATGCAGTTGTTCTGAACCAGAATAATACTGGAAAATATCACTATTATAAACTGTGGGGCCTGTTTAATAAGAATTTGAAACTCCTGAAATACAATGAAAAGTGCGCACGTTCATACTATAGTAAAAAGAGTGAAGCGACACACGCCAGTATTGCATGTTGAGCTGTATTCTATAATATTTTTCTTGTTCTAAGTTATAAGAATTCTAAATTCGTATTAAACTGAACCTATAGTTCCTAATTCTCCTATTTCGAATGAAAAAAATAGTATAATATGCATTGCCTGTTGAAGACAATTTTCTGTTCTATTGTCCCGCATTGATTTATTTCTCTTTTTCTGATGAGAAAATTAGTGATTGATATTGAGAAGATGATCCATAACGGGCTGCTCTGTGTGAATATTCACTGGGATTTACTTGAAAGAAACTGTTCAAATTACCTTGCTGGAGTAGGTGAAAACCCTTTCGACTGCATTGTCGGTGATAAATCCCAGTGAATATTGATATCAAGTTTAATGATGTGACATCTTGGTTTGGGTCTGTAATATAAATTGATAGAGCATCAGTTTCGGGAATTAATCTGTTGTTAAACCTGGTGAATACACTCACCTATGTATCCATGATTGAATAAGTGTTGATTTGATGATATTATAAGCCTATTGTCAATGAATAATATAAATTGTTTTTTAATATTTTTAGAGCGCAGCCTTTTTACCAATCAACCTCCGGTCCACTGCTACCGAACTGTTTCATTGAATCGCTGATCGACTGGATGAACCGCAAGTGCACCGATCCGGTGGACCGCATCAGCCGCGCGCCATGCTGTGAATCGCAAACATTTCCGTTTACACGACGCGTCTTCAACCAGTGCGTGATGAAGGCTATCGACTCGCTCTACCGGACGCCAGCCGAACTATTTATGCCGGGCGTGGCCGGACCGAAGTTCAGTCGGTCGAAAACGCCGCGTATCAAGGCGTTAGTTGTCGAGTACGATAGCAATTTCGCCCACTCGACCTCCTTCGATGAAATGGATAGGTTTTATAAACAGGTGTGTACAATGTTGAAAGTAATCAAATGTTTGACTTGAATAATCAACAATCAAGTTGCTTGAAATGAAATGAGGTTTTAAAAGAATAGAATAAGGTTTGAGTGAAATATAATTGATGAAACAAGCTAAATGAGCTCTTAAGAGATGGTAAAATGTCCAAAAATCATAAATTTTATTGGCATGGAATTCAGGCTACATAGAACAAAAATTACAATAAAATTGAATTTCGTGTCACATGGGATTACAAAATCTGTAAGTGACACCGAGTACTCAGCATTAGAAAATAATACAGTTAATAAACACATACAATGAACAGTACAAAGTTTAAGTTGAAAGTAACTTGATTATTTATTATCTCGATTTTCCATGTTCATTTTAAATATAAAAGCTAACTAAGGTTTGGGGAAAAGTACTTCCAACTTTTCATGTAAAAGCAGGGAAAGACCAATTTTAAAGGTCATTTTCCTTCATCCCTTTGTATTGCTAAAGCAAATTTAGCGTACTTGAATAATAATGTTCATTCAAGGTTTAAAAAAATGTTTTCCAACATGTAAGTGAAGTAGTGTGAGTGAGGGATTCTTCGAGATTATTTTGAAGGTTCTCTGTTCCCTTTCAGTGCTGAAGCATAATATGTGTAGCATGCTTGAAACATACTCAAAATTGATCAATTATTCACATAAGGAAGTACTTCACACCTGCAGTAGTGTATCGAATTCTTCAATGTTTGATAGATAGCCTACCACTGCAGTATTTACATCAGTTTCGTTCATTGTAAAAATCACATTTATGAACCTTTCAAAAGGAAATGATTCAATCTTTTGAAAATAATCTGTCAAATGATAATAGAAACTTGGTATCTATGAACTCTAGGAAATGTTCCAAAAACGTTTAATTCAGCTCAATCAAATGGATCAAACAACTATAGCTTCAAAACTATACTGAACAAATGAACATACTTATTTCAATGAAGAAATGATCGAAAATAGATTTGTAGAAGCATTTAGGCCTAAGGATAGTTTGTTGACTTTTAATACCATCGTAAAACATTCAACTATCTGTCTGTTTATTATTGTACCTTACAGGTGGAAAATTGGACCGAAGAAGAGATGAGGCATGCGCCAGCGGGCATGCGCAATGGCTGGTTTGTCAGTCAGCTGTCGTTCTACGACCTCCAGCGCACCCTGGCGGAGGACACGGTGTCAGCCATTACAGTGGCCATGGTTGTATCGCTCGTCGTTCTCGTACTGATCACCTGCAACCCAATTGTCAGTCTGCTGACAATAATTGCAATCACGGCGATCATCTTTGTGACGGTGGCAATACTGGTGCTGTTGGGCTGGAAACTCAATGTGCTCGAGTCGACTTCTGTGTGTGTCGCAATTGGACTGGCCGTCGATTTCAGTCTCCACTATGCTGTCAATTATAGGTATGTTTCTCATTATTAATAAATAATAATAGATGAATTTATTTCTTTACAGAATGCGAATACAAATAATACATCAAAAATAAATTGATGAAATCCAGAAACTGGAATTATTAAATAATAGAATTCACTTCAAATTATTTAAAAAAAAAAAACTAAAATATAATTATATAAATAATTATTACTATATTATGTCAAGAAATTAAGCAACTTCCGAGGTCCGCCTATTTGGGAGTTTCAGCTTTTAAAATATTCCCAAATAAGTGGTTTATGCAGGTTCACATTATAAAAGCTCTGTCCATATCAAAGAGTCATTGATTTCTTCAGCATAGTGTTTCGATTTTTCAATTGAGATATTCTGTTATAATTTCTAAATTGTTTTAATATAGGTATAAAATAAAAGGAGGCGAGTACATGAATACAAGAAATAAGAAAAGGTACAGTTCAAACCAATGTGTTGAATAATTCCTCTGTATCATCATCTCAAAAAGCTATTTTTCAATTCCTTAATTATAGATTTGAGTTTCTGTTACCTTCCATAATAATTGTATTCATTGTTTATACTATTTATTTAGTTATTTCACATCGAAGAGTTCAACAGACTTTATAACCCAGAACTTTTCCTATTAAATTTAAGATAGTATTTCAATATTTATTAAGACACGAATAATATTGTGTGTTGGTCTTTTCCAGAATGTGCCCCGACCAGAAACGTGAGCCGGCCGTGACCTACGCCTTAACCCTTATGGCAGGACCCACAGCAATGGCGGCTCTCACCACAGTGGCGGCCGGGGCGCTGATGCTGCCATCTACCGTGCTGGCCTACAACCAGATCGGTTTGTTTCTGGTGGTGGTGATGCTGGTTTCGTGGCTCTACTCCACCTACTTCCTCATGCCGCTGCTGTCTGTTTTCGGCCCTGAAGGTGGCTACGGACAGTTCTCCTACCCGAAACTGTGGGGCGGTAAACGTCGTGGTCCCCGGACGAGTAAGCAATACCTATTATTCATCTATCACACCTATATATTAATTCATCCTCATCAATAAATAAATAATGTTTTATTTCATCGAAAATTTATACTTAGGCTATTCAATAATTTTAAAAATATAACATCAATAATTATACTAATTTATACCATAGTAACTAACTCTAAATAACATTTAAATAACTCTTTAAATACCACTTCTTTAGTGTATTTAGTATGGAATTGACCACTCCACTTGGGCGTACCATGTTCTAGAGTAGGGTTGTGAACCCCACTTCTCTGTTAAGCAGAAAACCACACCACTGAAGAATACACTTTGGCCTTATTGCCTCTACTCCCTTATAATAAAACGGAACCCACTCCTGTTAATTTCTAGTTTATATAATTTTGATAGAAGACGAAGACGATTCATTAAAATAATCATTTGTAATAAAAATACTCATTAGTCTACTTGCTGAACTTGTAATAAAACTAAGACTTTCAAATGTTGAATCAGCCAAATAAGAGAGAAATATCAACTTTTAAAACCTCTAAGATTAAAATTTTAGTAAGAATGTAAGTTGGGTCATAGAAGTTGAAAACTTGGAAAGAAGATACTTTTTCATCTTCTTTGAAAATATTTCAAAGTTTTTCTCACCTTTTTCTGATTAAATTTCAATTAATATCAAATCTATTACTTAATTTATTTTATAAATATATATTTTTCACATTTTGTTTAGGAGGTGGAGGCCTAGACCGCAGCAACAAAACAATTTACACGAACGTGCTGTCCGAATCAACGCTGTCCTCCTCCTCCACAATGTGCGCACTGCACATGCTCACCAACGAAACGCACGAACTGGAAGCTTTCACACGACAGACACGATTCCGGTCCGGGTCCGGATCCGGGTCGGCGTCCGGATCGAAACGGATCCGGCGCTCCGGTAGCTTCTGTCAGAGCTCGGCGCATCCGCAGCGCACGCCGAGAAAAGTGTCGTTGCCGGCTGATCAGGTAGGTATTGGGTTACAAAAAAAATCATTAACTTACATAATATAGTGATTTGGATCGGTAATATTCCCAGGTTACAGATATTGATTTCCTATCCAACTCAATGGTAAAAGTCGGTCCACTCGTTTGAAAGTGAAAATAAATAATAGGTGGCTCGTTGGAGTGAGTGACAACGCGCAGGTCTACACAATGTACAGTTTGTATGCAAACTGAGCATCGTGTATTCAATCACTGATAATTGAAGTGGAAGAAGAAGTTTTTGAAGTGGAGTTGGAGGATTTGGTAAGAAAAAGCTAGCTCTGCAATTGCACTGGTATTATACCGTATACTGTTATACTGTTTATTGAGTGAGTAGCCACCGCCTTTTACTGGTGACCGTTTGTTAGATCCATATTTTTTTCCAAGGGTGATGCTCACATGAGCCTGAGAGGATGGCTCAACTTGTCTTCTCAAACACCAGACCTCTCGCTTTGTAGGAGCATCAGTCATCACAATCATCAGTCGCAAAGACTTATGTGAACACTATTCTCACCAGTATATAATGTTCGCTTTATTCTTTAAGACAGAAACATAAAAGTTCGCAGTGATTTAAATACCGACTATTGTTGATTATCTGTTCCCTTTCCCGTTACAAAGACTTATGTGAGCATCTGTTTAAAGACTTGTCTGAAAAAATACTTCAGAGTTACGTAAGAAAATACTGTTCAATATCCTTCAATTTACTTGCGAGCAAATTTTATAATTTAGCAAGTAATATTTTTCTATTTTGACATTTTTTAGCTTTTGGCATTTCTGTATATGAAACATTACCGTATTGATAAACCTTTTTCATGATGTATACATACATTTTCTTATAAAACTTGTTTCTTTTGATACCTTGTAATAAATAAATATTTGATTTGATTCATAAGATAACCATAAGAGGCTGCATCGTCTTAAACCCCGACTAATGTTGATTATCTGTTCCCTTTTTTTGCAATTCCCTGTAAAAAATATTCCCTGTAAAAACAGGAATTGGAACATTTCACTTAACACTTCGAAAACATTCATTGTCATTTATCAATCAGATATGTCATTTAAATTTCTCTATCTAAATTGCTTGGATGATGGACAATTCGAGGAAATGAATTTAGTTTATGTGTCATCTTACTCAAGGTTAATAAAAAATATTATTTCTAAACAAACAAGACACTCTTTCAAGAGCTTGAAATTCTGTCTTCAGCCTTCGAGTTTCATGAAATTATAATTTTCTTTACAGTCACCATCAGCAGTGTCAGCAACCACCATAATCCATGACGATGACTGTGAAATTATGGTCCTGCCGGGTAGTCACGCCTCCTAGGTGTTACGGAACGTGCTGAGTCGTGGTGGTGGAGAAGGAAGAGGGGGAGGGGAAGGCCACTGCTCAGACCTCACCGTTAACTGTTGAAAGTGATCATTTATCACGCTTATTGGCTGCCGTCTTCATGAGTGTACGTCCGCTGTTATTTCAGGTACAGAAATATAAGATTTGCCATTGAATCAACCAGATTCTGAGGTATTTGTCATAAATAGAATAATCAGATTCTAAGAAATGTGTGTTGCCATAAAATTGATTGTAATTTGAATGGGCAGTATCAAACATAATCGTAAAATACTTATTCATTGATGAATTCAATTGACAAGTTGTTTTTGCAATATAGTCCAATCATTAACAGCTTGACGTGGGAAAAATTCAGGACACTGCGACATTTTCGTGCTACTTGAATTCACTTGATGTTACTTGAATTAAAAAAGATGCTACTTGAATGTTACTTGAATTCAAAGATTTGTTATTCTAAACCTTTTGCTTAATACAGGGTTTGTCTCGGTTACATGTAACATGACTGTACTGTCATAGTTACATGTGTTAACTATGGAAACTCACAACCGCCATCTTCAGTGGAAAAACATTCAAACTTTCTACAATTTATTATTTTTTCACATTATTTTTTAACAAAAAATTTTGTCAATTCAATTAGTGTAAATACTATAATTGTTTCAAAAATCTACTGCTGCTGTTGGATTTTTTTTTGTATTGCAATAAAATAATCATCTCATTTTCTACAGACTGCCAGCTAAAATGATGAAACATCAATCATATCAATGAAGATCAGCTATCAACTTAACTACAGCTCCCTTCCAAGGGACCAGGAACTCGTGGACTCCATACTATTAATACTTGCTGTATTCTATTCGTAATGAATAACTTGAGTTGAAGTTAATCTGGATTTTTCAAATTTACCCCACACGTAATGAGATTTCTAGTACCGTATTAATACTGTACTATGTAGCCAAGTATATTAATACTGTATGTCTAATAAATTCATGAAGAATATTTACATGAATCTCCGAGTCATGATTGTCTATTGATAGATGAGTAATATTATCAGTTTTATACAGAAAATATTTTTTGTAATAGGCTTCAAGTGTAGGCTTAGTGCTTCGATCTAAGTAGAGTAGGTAATTTATTGTCAGAGTGCAGCCATATATAGTGTTAGTGAAGACTTTGTAATATTGTTCGATGGAAGAATTATATTTTCTTATCTACTCAATGATAATGATTTTTTTAGTTATAACTTTAGTTATTAGAAGTGATCCCTCCTAGTAACCTTTGAATTTTTCTAATTTTTTGTTAATCATCTTGCGTTTTCAATCTCAATATCGAAGTAATATTTGTGTCAAGCATTTATAACTGTTTAATCCTACAAACTAATCACCCTAGAAACAATTTCATGGACATTTATTCATTGATATACTTTTGTAGCTCCTAATTTTTTGTGTATCTTGTAGTTGGTCAAAACGTTTTCAAAATTCGCTCAAAACCTCAGCAAAGTTTTAAAAAAAGGCCGCTGCTCTATAAGAGTGATGTACATCAATGAAGAGCTATTTTTCATTGAAAACCAAGTAAAGAGTAATTCTATTACAGATTATTTGATTGTCATATTAATATAATTTTCTTAGAATAAATTACTAATGTTAATCGAATTTCTTTCTTGATGCTTCTTCACTTAAATGCTATGAAATCTAACTTTGTAATAAATAGAAGACTCTAGATTGATATGATTATGAATACTTATTTTTTATAATTTTCTTTTGAATTAAATTTCTGTATCTATGTTACTTGAACATAGTAGTTATAATTTGGATTTTGCAATAATTATTATAATTATTCGAGTTGAAATCATCTTCTAAATGAATATACGTTCTAATTAGAAGAATATCGTTCAATTTTTCAATACAGCTTGAAAAATGACTCATAATGAATATTTTATTACTATTTGATTTTACTCATTCTTTACCCAGATGAACTATTAATTCAACAATGTGGCGTTGAACGCCTACTGTGCGTTTCGTTTGTACTTGTATCTTGAATTTGGATTGTAATCATATTAATTTTCTTTCGCCGTCCAGGAGTAATAATGCTTGTTTTGTCGGTTGTATTATTGGTTTCAACTTTTATCAATGTTATTGTTCAAATGTTGAGAACAAAATAATAATATATTGTTATTATCATCACAATTGCTTAAATCTGATGAATATAATTATTATGAACTATCATCGGCAATTGGAATGAAGCGAGATAATTTTGTAAATACTTGAAAGGTTTCAATTGATATTTTTGAAGATGATAACAATCTGAAGAATGTAATAATTTCTCTTGTGATTTTATAATAAAGACTTTTAGATCAGTGTTTGCTCAGATTTCATTTAGAATGATCTAGATAGAGCTGTTTTTCATGGAATTTTATACAAGGTAAAATTAAATTGATTAATCAAAATGAATGAATAGATGAGGAATAGTTTATTTTATAGGTATTGAAAATGATAGTATATATTGAATTTATGAAGTAATTGTGATGTTAAAGTTCTATAACTTATAGGTGTATAAAAAGACAATATATTTGGATTGTTAATCATTAAATGGAATTTACTTACTAAGCAAATGTTTGTGATAGCGTATAGATTTTTGTACATCATTTTCTGTAAGGATAAAAATGTTCTTGAAAAATAATATCTACAGAAAATGTAGATGTGACTATTGTAGATGATGAATAATAGGAAATGACTAAAAAATGTCAAGAAATATTAAAATCCCTAATATGATTTTTATCTCCTTAACACTTCAAAATAATATTGTATTAATTTGAAATGAACTAGTAGTAATTACTTGCAAACTGTATCAAATAGTTTCATTGCAAATTAGCAGACTATGATATTATTTAGAATTGTTTAAGAATTTTAGCGTTGGTAGAATTGGATATGATTGTTGATCTAGCATCTAGTACGAAGAACTGAACTTTTGTTCTTGAAAGATTTAGCAAATTTTATTACTTTTACTATTTTGTAGACTCAGGTTTGGATCTTGATGAATTTCCTTTTTCACGCATCAATTTGCAATAATAGTACCTACCGATAAATTGAAAAATTATCCATCTATATTATTTTTTTATATTTATTTGAATTCATTTTTGTAAGCCAATGTATTGAACTCAACGTTTTCGTATCTATTAACGTACTTTTAGATTCGTATTCAAACAGTAGCACAATTATTTGTTCATAGGCCTAAACGTACTTTTCTAGCATAGAAGTACATTTATACTCTTCGTAAATTTGAATTGCATACAACGTTTTATTATTAGTTGAATTAGATGTTATGTATTGTTTTGAGTGAATTTGATTCACGAATAATGTTCAACTTATCAAAACTAAAATAATAGAGGATAATATTACAAGTTACAATGGCTTCACTAGATACTTCATAATTTCTCGTAGATTTATTTATTTGTAGATGTCTTTGTAAAATGGATGTTGACCATGAACGTTGATGAGATCATTTGAATCATTCTATTTGGGGTTGTAAAAACTGAATCAATCCAACCTTAGTGATAAAAAGAGTATTGATGTTCATTAATCGATCGCACAAAACAATGTATACTACTCAACTATTAAGACTTCGAATAATTTCGAATATAATTGCATAAATATTAAAATATTCAATAATAATTCTCCATAACTCAAAATTTGGTTTTTCGTCATAGAGAGAATGCAATTAATTTTATCAAGTGAAAAAACTAATAAAAATTAGTCGGAAGATTATTTTATAGTTGATGTTGAAGAGAGTAAGCTATTGTAAGAAAATTTGTAGAAATTTGTTATGAAGAAAATCTTGGCTTTTGATAAACTTGCTGTTGTTAGATGAAAAAAATAATTTCACCTTATTGGTCAAAAAATCACGCTTATTAGGCCTAGGTTTGATATAGTTTTTATTCGCTTTGGTTTTAAGGTTGATAATTCTAGACGATTGATTTATTTTTCAATTATAGGAGTTTTGTGAAAATTATATTTACACAGTAATTAATTTCTATAGGCCTCAATAATAATGTAAAAGATCTCAATAATATTTTAAAAGTTATTGATAGTAAATGGGAGGAACTAATACGGTTCAAAAATGAATAAAAAATTCTTGGAAATACGAAGATTTAAGGGTTAGATTAAATTTGATAACATTTTCATTACGGCTTCCAATTTTTGGAAAACGATGGTGTATCAGCTTGAGCATTAACTTTCTACCCAGAAGAAATAAAAAATTTATTGAACTTGGTATCCAGGGAATATTGCAAATTTCTTGAACTTTGTAGCCAGAGTAATATTGTAAATTTCTTGTAATTTGTACCCAGAGGTATATCGCGAATTCCTTGAACGGCAAAGAGCTCCATCAAAATGATAGACTTTCTAAAATGATGAATGTGATATGTTTTCTCTGAGTATGATAGGTACCTGAATGAGCATTAACTTCTCCAGTACCATCATGGTTTTAAAACTTGCAAAATTCGTCATCATTGTTATAGTCCATGCAAGCTGAGAAGACATGCCGTTACAAGGAAAAGTGTATTGAACTATACGTTACATGAATTTTAAGACGACATATAAATTCTTGCATTGATATATTATAAATCCTGATTTTGTGATGTTCAATTTGATTTCATTGAAGAGTATGTATGAAATTGAACTGTTGTAAAAGTGAATTACTTATAGTTTTTTATCGTTTGAATAGATTATTTTATATTTTATTTTGGAAATCTAGTCAGATTAGAGATGGCAAGCTAGTATAAGTAAATGTGTGGGGTTGAATGACTGATTTTTTAGTTTTATTTAAAGTTTAAAATACATTTATTATTGTTGTACGAAATTTTGTGATAAATAACCGACTATAATGTCCATTACACTCCTGCGTCAACCTTTCCTTTTTATATTTTTTAAAAAGCAGATTGCCCATAGTTGTCACTAGAAATATTTGGACTATGCCACTTAGTAGAAAAGAATAGGACTATAATATATAGGCCTACGCCAATTTTTGTTGATAAAAGAATTACCTATGTTCAAAAATCTTGAGCATATAATAGAATTTGTGAATTTCTTGATCCATGATGAACTATGAGGATATTACTAATGATTTCTAAGTAGAATTTACTGCATATCGTAAAATTCCACAAATAATTCATTAGTAATATAAGAAAATAAGTCCAAAATATACTATTATGTTACTGAATAAATCGAATCAGTAGGAGAGAATTACTTGGTGTAGATTTTTAAGTAAGAATTAAAAGCTAGATGTTTCAATTGTTGGACGAATCTAGCTTTTGTCCTTTCAAATGCGGTATTTCTGTTCTCATGCCTGTGATGTTATAACTGTTTATGAAATGTAGGATGTAAGCTAATCGCATTTAATATCATTGTAAATGTAATAAATGTTGAGAATTGTATGTGTAGAAAATAATATGAATTTTATTGAACAAGTGAAATATTTTTCTGTCCGAACCCTTTCTCAACTAATATTAATTTTTGTTACTAGTTACAGCAAAAAGTAATTATTCCTTAATCGTGAGGAACAGTTTTATTATGATATGAGGCGAAAATGGAGAATAGCCTACTGTTAAATTTATTTATCAATGGAGACAACGGGTCACCCCAAAACTGTCTCTTTTCAGACCGTCTCAATTCTATTCTGAGATTTGTCAGAGAAAAAAAGTATAATAATTATTATTGATTCGTTCCCTTCAACTATCTTTTCTCTATGATTTTACTCTACCTATACCCCAAATTGTTTAGCGTTTGTAGGTCTATTTTTACTATCACTATTAATTTATCACAAATTTTCTCTCTTTAGACTTGTAAAACTATGAGTTATCAATATTTAGAATTGGAAAGATTCATTTGAAAGGTAAAAATCATAAAAAAGTTTAATGATTTGAAAATATCACATTAATATTTCTTTAAATATTTTGAAGCAAAATAAAAATACTCTTATTTATGGAAGGTGCAATATTTTCTGGAAGATAAAAGGATTTTATGATATTGATGCTTAGTAATTTCTATTTTTAAATAACTAGACTTGATATACTCGTATTTGTTTTTATAAATTAATTTTAATAAATTGTTTTTTTATTTTCGTTCTTTCTACATAAGCTACCTACTGCGATTGAAGGCAATGCAAATCACGCCATCCTATACTTCTTATCATAATTCACTCATTATAATAATTATTTAAGATGGAGGGGGGTTACTTTGGGTATAAGAACCTATGGCTATGGGTCCTCAACATTATATAGTTGATGTGTGAGGGGGTCCGTGGAAAACTTTTGTTAGGAACCCCAGATCTAGAGATTGATATATCTTTCTCAACTAATTTATATGAATATAACACAAATCTTTATAAGAATTCTAGGATAAAATTACTTTACAGAAATAAATAGAATTAACTCAGACTTAGAACGTTCTGTTCTAACCTGATCTGCCTGAACCATCGTTTTGTTCAACTTAGTTCAAGTGATAAGGCTGGCCTAAATACAAGCCCCAGACATAATCTAATCGACAAATTTTAAATAAACAGCCGTTTATTTAAGGGCTGGCAATAATTATAAATTTTCTGCTCATGAACTAAGGAGGAAAGGGTTTAAAAAAAGAAATACATCACAAGTCAAGAGAAAATTCTCACTTTATATTTAAAAACTATAAGCAAACGATAACTGTGGAAAAGTAGGGTATGACAAATGTGCTTAACTATTGTATTAAAACAGAGGTGTAAACAAATAATCTTGTCAACATCAAAAATATTATCCTAAATGTTCAACAGATCTCTTATCGAAAAAACTACATTCACATCAATGTGCTATTCGTTGATTAGTTAAGATCAGTTTTATTTAGTAAATTACAGTAGGTACTAGGTGTTAACAAGTGATTACACAAGAAAGATAGTAACATTAACGCTAACTCAAAAATTAGATAAGAGTACAAAAAAAGTAATTGCAGTACACTGAGAACTATCATTAATATTATCACAGTCAAAAATTGTAAAAATCGTTACATGTTTAGTCACTTATCTACAGAGCACTCTTAATAATATTTACATACGTTGAAAAAATATCAAGAATTTGCTGTGAGAGAATATCTCTACAATGGGAAATAATGGTGAAATGCTGATTATTAACTAAATTATTATTTGTTTTCATTTTAAACTGAAATAAATGACAAAATTAAGCGGAAAATTTAGGACAAATGTAATAAGCTAACTAATGTGTATAATGAGTTTGAGTTGATGAATTGGTATACCCGATTAATCTGATGAAAATATATTTAAAAATGTCCATATAGCACAGATGGTACACATTTATAGAATCTATCTAAAATTAATTCTATGAAAAATGAAACTATTTTTCAACTAATGACAAGCACAATCAATAAAATACAAAAAGCAGTCTTTACTAAATGGAAATCAAGAAAAATGTTCCAAGAAAATGGTAATAATTTTATTGGTAATATTAATCGACTTCTAATCTAATCTTAATTATTACATACAAGGTGGTATGAAATCCTCTACAAATACACTTGTAATAAATTTATTTGAGGTGAATACAAAATTTGTTCCAAAGAAAAATAATTCATCAACATTTTTTTATGGCTTTATTCAGTAGGCTCATGTTGATTATAGAAGGAATCATGACTACACACACGTTTTATAGAGCCATTGAAGAAATATGTGCGTAATCAGAATTAGATAAAAACTCCAACTAATTTAATAATTAATTTATAAGTCAAGCTTCCCAAAACCTGCTTATTGATGTTCCATTAGTAATTTATGAAACAAACTTCAAAAATGAAATTAATATAGAGGTTAACATGAAATTGATTTCTAATAATTTTAAGATAGTATATCTAGAAAAAAATAGACAAATTTTCGTAAGAAAATATAGTTTGTCGATTGTTTATTTGAATATAAACAAGTTACGTAATTGAAAATTTAGCTTAGAATAATAATAAACTATTTACTGTAAC
Organism: Sogatella furcifera; assembly: GCA_017141385.1. Taxonomy (NCBI): domain Eukaryota; kingdom Metazoa; phylum Arthropoda; class Insecta; order Hemiptera; family Delphacidae; genus Sogatella; species Sogatella furcifera. Next base: position 23,115,334 of record CM029552.1, on the reverse strand, counting down.
AATCTTCCTAGTCAAATTTATTAATTAGTTTCTAAAATCAATCACAGTCGTTGAAATCAATGGCAAGCTCACTCCTGACATAGCTTTTAAACTAGTTCAAGTTGACGAGATGTTTCACTAAAAATCAGGCACATATTCAAATCGAGGATGTTTACTTCAATATCATCAGATAATACTGGTTGAGAGGATCTAGTGAGAACAAAGTTTAATAAAAATCACCCCTCTCATTTCCCTGCCACAAGCTCATGAGCTCATATTGGGATCTATCGAAAAATTACAATGCTTTAGTTAGTAGAATAGAATGATTTTTTGAATCACAAACAGTAACCATTGATATTAATAAGTAAAAAAAAAGATTTCAAAATATATTTCTCAAATTAAAATTACATTTAGAGCTTGTTAAAATAAAGATTGAAGGGATTGAATTTGATTTTTATTGGATTTAAAAGAATTTCATCTTAGTTTCTAACAAATCAAATAAAACTTTTCTTAAATATTTATGTAAGTGCAGAGGTTACATGCATAATATGATATTTTAACAAGAATAAAAACACTTAATATTTTGAAAACAGTCATATACAAAGTTCAAAGTCACCAAGTGGATATCTGACGAATATTGTCAGAAGAGTGAAAAATTTAAACACCAATTTAACAAATTACTTAATCATTGAAAAACGATGACCACTTTAATTGTTAGTGGAGTTATTAGTCTGGAAATAGAAAAGCTTCAATATAAATTATTAAAAAGTATTAGATTGCGATAACAAGATCGATGTTCAATTACAACATATATTGATTCTATGGAAGATTGTACAAAAAATTTTTTTAAAAGAAGCACTTTATTATTCTTGACAGAATATGAAGATTTTGATTAAATTTCATGGATAAAAATGTTTATAAAAAACTGGAAGAGCTACAAGGAGAGTGAACTAGATTCTAGAGGCACAATAAAAATCAATAGAATTGAAATAATTGAATTAACAAAATAAAATGATTATTCAAAACCAGTCGAATTTCAACAATATTAAAATGACATTTAAAAAAATACATCATGTTATTAAAAACAAGCTGATTGCAAATTGTTCGACTAACAGATTTTTAAAAAGCACAAAATTAACATACAAGTAATATTGAACTATTAAGTTGGGAAGCTATGTATTGAAAAATTGTATGATAGAAACAATGGTAATAATAAACAATATATATAATGAAATAATATTTTGAAATAAAAATGTATCAACAATTTTTTCTAGCAATTTAGTGATTTTTGAATTGCGATTGATTGATGGTAGTGGCCAAGAAAATTCTCAAATGCACCTAGTAACAATAAATTAATGAAATGTAAGAACAATAAATTATTGAAATGCAGTAACAATGAAACTTTAAGATTGTCATAAAGTTAGATCAAAATTAAAATAATATAAAAAATAACAGTACAATGTAAAATTATGATAGTAAAATGTCGGACGTCAGTCAACGTGTTTAAAACAAACAACTGGATGACGGTTTTAGAAATAATTTATCAAATTAAATTTTAAATGTGAATTACACAGAAACATTTGAGTCTGAAATGACTTTCATCATTATTATTGATGGTCTGTACAAAAGGTTATTGAAAAATATAAAAAAATTAATGCAGACCATTTTTAAAAACAAATTCTATACCATTTCCAATATTTTATTAGGTGGAATTAAGCAAACCCTATCCTCTGCATTCAAATTTTTCAAATTAAATTGAGAAACCTTTTCACGAATTATTAGGGAAAAATATAGAGTTTATTAAGAGTCAATAATCGATATATTTTTCACTGCTATAATGAAGACATATAAAAATAGCAATATGTTCTTGCACATCAAAATCACAGTAAAAAAATGATTTGAAAGTAAAAATATTTATGGTGGCTTTAAACCACAGCACATGTCTCATATGAACTTCAAGTCAACATCTCAACATGAATTAATTTTGAAGGGATGAAAACTCCTCTTACTTCACCACTATATAAGCATAACACACAATAGGTCAAATTTACAAATTATTTACAAATCTTATCGTAAAGCTTTGGCGAAATTTGAATTTCAAATTACAAATTCTATAATTTACCATGGAAAAAGTTGTTTACTCAAGAGTTGAATCAAATTCTTAAATGCCATCACATACTTCAAATATTGCTAATGACCTAATTCTAACAATCTCCAAACTTACCAACTAAGAAGTTTATGTTTTGTAATTTGTGATAAAATGATTGAAAATTGTTTTTGATCAATTACAAATTGAATAACTGTAAACAAGAAACCTGTTGAAGTGACATTTCAGTTTCAATGTAATATTGGGGGATTATATAAAGCAGGATACATTCCAAGGAGAAACATTTCAAGAAACCAGCACCACGAAATGGGGAATACTAGTTTTAGTGGAACCGATACATAAAGTAAGTGCATACCGAATTTAATTGAAATTTGATTTCAATCAAGTCATTGTTCCAATCAAATCCAGTAGGCACTAATCTGGGTTAATCTCAAATATCGGTCTCACTGATACTGGGATTTCTTATTTCATAGTACACATCTCATTTGTAAAAAATTAAATTTGTTTTCTTGGTTTGCACAATAATTTGGAGAAAAAATATTAGATTGTAAATTAAAAAATCTTACTTTTCTGTTTACATTAACCTAATCGTAATTATCACTTTAATAATTTTCTACATAATACTTATTCCCTATTCATGGTGGTAAGAACTTAGCGACTATTCAAAACATAAACTAAATGAAGAGACTAACGTGATTTATCATGGTGAGTACATACAATAATAGGACCAGCCTTAGGCACAATAGTTTAGTTGAGGTACTTGCGACATCTCCGCGACAAGCAGTGACATCTAATCTTGTCATCTTCAAGAGGAAACTTGTAGTCGTAGGTCAGCTCCTCGCCTTGCGGAATCCGGCGAAGGGCAAAAATCAGAATGTGCTTTTTGCCAAGAATATCCACCACTCTTGAGTAGCAGTTGGGCTGGAATATAAAAAACCATTATTCAAGATTCAAATATTGAAGCAACATTAATGAAAAATGTGTAGACGAGCAAATAAGAAGAGCGTTCAATAATAAATAATATTATTTTAGAAATCTTCATCATAATAATTGTGAAAACCAGTATTTAGAGATATTTTATCACACAACCTTATTTTTCTTTTGTTTATATAAATTCAAGAGGAACAGTTTTGGGCTTAAAAGCCTATTGTACTCTGAATAAATATATATAAATATTGATGTCTGAATAAATATGAATATGAATATTGTAAAAAATTGAATTTATTTAAAAATGTAAGTTTGTTCCCATGCGAATTGAATTTTCCATCCAGGTGTTTTAAATTAGACTTTATTATTTGTTCTATTAGACATTTTGTTGGAGTCAATTGAGATATTTGTATTCATTCAACCAATAAAGAAATTGAAATTTATTCATTTCATGATAAAACAGTTTACCTTTATCCTTGTAAAGCATTTTAACAAAAGACTGTGAAAAGTCAATAAAACAGAACATTGATCACTTGACAATAGTAGCTCAAACATGAATTTTCTTTGAAACTCTAACCTAGAGTTAACAACATAATTTTCGAGAACAGACTTTTTGAAAGCTTTGGTTTCTATTTGTTGAAGGAATGGTATTTTTAACACTGCGTTGCACTGGCGGCTCGTGCCCACGAAACAGGTGAAGTGCTGTACAGTAAAAGATACGAGCACTTCACTTATTTCGTGGGCACGAGCCGCCAGTACTGAGTTGTCTCATGAATTGTGGAGCGTTTTGAGCACAAATCAATTCACATCTAAGATGATACACGCATCAAACACTCCACAATCTTATTCTTATTTAGGTCTTGTATCATTATTGAAACGAGTTATATGAATAATGATATCACAGATAGTTGTTACATTTTTACTATTTAAAAATAACCAATCATAAAGTAATTGAATTTCTATAGAATTACTGTAAAGAAACACCGACTAACTACGATGAAAACGTCAAAAGTCAGATCTTACCTCGCATGAATGATTGATGAATCTAGCGGCATTTCCCTTCATTGTAGCATCAACCACAAAATGATCATCAATTCGAAACATGTAGCATCCGATTCCTTTAGATGTGTAGAATCTTTCTCTCTTGTCAGTCAGTGCAGATCGTATAACCTATAAAATATTCATGTATTTGTATATAGTACATTGCATTGCAATACATTATAAAATATGTATTTGAAAACAATTAAATTTTTTCATATCAATAATAATATTATTTAATATTATTCAATAAAATTATTATTATTATTTAATAAAATTCAATTAATAATAATATTTGAAATAAAAATAGAACTAAAAATAAGCTCAATGTTACTGAATCTTTATAATGCAATTGAATTGGATTCGAATAATCATTGGATATTTCACAAACAAATTTAAATTGTAGATCTTTGTCTTCATTCAAAAGGTAAGAATCTATATTGAAGTAAGATTATGAACTTGAGTAACAGATATTGATATTGTCACCTGTAACATTCAATGTGAGGCAAGGCTCTAAGCTTTTTCAAGAATTAAAAGTTCATTATTTTGTGCACTGTATTACATTCAGTTTCGCTTTATTAGCATCCTCTGAAAAGTATTGATTCAACCAAATGAAGAGACTAGAATACTCACTTCGCCAGCGTATTCTATGACCATTTCTCCTGAGTCGATATCACGTAAACAGAACAATCCTCGTCCGTGAATGTCGGATCTGAATACACCAACCGCTTCCTTGGAAGTCTCCTTCAGATGCCTGAATCGCATCGCCATTGGAAGGTTCAAACTGGTCGCTCGCCTGTAAATAGGAAAGTAAAAATATTCATTAAAACTGACAAGTAATGATAGTATTGTTCACTCTATTATTAGGGCTACTAATGTATAATAAATCAATAATATTATAAGTAACAGCACCCTTTAAAATAGGTTTATTTTTGACAACTAATTTCGAAATATTAATAGTCATTTGCAAGTAAACCTGAACAAAATAAACAACTTTTAGTTGATATAACTAAAAATGTAATAAATTCTTATTTATAACCATGTATGTAAATGGACTTATTTTGAAGGGTACTGTGATTTATTAGTAATATTTATAAAATAATAGCAACTGAATATGAAGGAGATACACTGTAGTGATGTGAATAATTTGATTTAGATAGAATCTTTTCAAATAATGATTTTAATAATTGGAAATGGAAATTTTTACTGCATTAAAAATTAGTTCATTCTATAAGCTCTTAAATAAAAATTCTCGAATTATCAAACACTTGTCGCCTTGTCGGTTATTTTTTTGCATCCAATAAATTAAGCAACACCGGTTGAATAATTTTTCATGGAATCAAAACTTCATTTCATAAATCAGATAATATACAGCGCCACATTACTTGTGATATTCTGGAATAAGTAGAAAGGTTTCACTAATCCTAATGATTTGTAAATGCGATGCTCATAAACATTAAACAACAACAAATAATTCCTCCTACATCAGAAAAATCCTCATAACACTAAATCAAAGAAATTATTCTGAACATTACTTAATGAGCCAGATCCACTGCAATAGAAAGTTGAACCCTATGAGTTCATTAAACATGACTCTAGCTCGGTCAATATTGGTTAATAAATTTGGTTTCAAATTGTAGGAAACGTTCTGATCTACAATCTGAGACCAAATTAATTATTTTTAAACCAATATTTACCGAGCTTGAGTCACTTTCCTATCTTGCCAGAACGTCTTCTTTGCTTGGACAGATTATATCTATCTCTCTTAAATGAAATATATTAATCCCTCTTAAATTTGGAAATATTCTGAAGTCTTTGAATTTTTCTTCGAAACTCATGTACCAGTAAAAGTATTTTCCTTTTAATTTGAAAAATTCATTAAAAAAACAGATTGACAAAAACTCACCGATTTCCATTGACAACGTCCGTATCCGAGGTAAGCAGTTTCGGAGGCCGCCTATGCCTGGAAGCCAGCCAGCTGAACATGTCATACTTGTTGCGACCAGAGAACGGCTCCGACCTCGCACAGCCACTCTCATTGTAGCTCTCCTTCTGCTGACAATCCATCACATGTTTATCCTTCTTGTTGTGGTACTTGGGCCGATATTTCACACACTTCCTAACACCAGGTATCTGTTCCAGAATGTACTTCAAACTGTTATTATCCAAACCAAGCATTTTCATGTTTGTATTGACCGATCGAAAGGGATTCTTGGGCAGCGGAGGCAAGTCTCTCGATATCCTCGCTGTTTGTACAGCTTCAAACACCTTTTCCCAGGCTTCCTCCAAACACGATGACGAATACGAGAACCCATCCTGAGAATTAATTTCGAAAACAATCTTCGGCGACGTTGATTTCTTAGCACTTTTTACTGTTTCACTAATTTTATTCAACACTTCTTTTTTCGAGCATCCCTTCGATTTTGTACTTTTACTTTTACCGTTAACTTTAACTGATTCTTTTTTACTCCCCTTATCCAAAACCCTATCTGTTTTACTAACACCGTTCTCCATTTTTTTCTTTTCAGGTAACGAATTTCCTAAAACAGGTTTCTCTTCATTTGACTTAGAACTATTGTTTTCATCATTCGACTGCACAACTATTATACATTCTGAATTATTTATAGCTTTGTCTAATACCATAGCTTCCCTCAGGGCTTTTTGTTTTGCTAACGCTTCCGAAGAGTTGGTGGATTTTTTCTTAATTTGACTTCCATCAACTTGCGGCTGGTAACATGGTGCTTTATTTTTAGAAATAAAGTACCTAGGACCATCTACATCTGTTTTATGAATAGTATTATTTGCAACGGATACTTTCACTGAACCTTCAGCAATCGATTTCTTGTCAGAGTGAACATTAGTTTGTACATCTTTACACAAACTATTACTTGTAACGCTTTTGAGCTTGGAAGAATTGTTGATGGAATTTTTTAGTCGATCGAAAGCTTCTTCACATGACTCATACTGTTTTATCGGAAGTGACTTTTCTGCACCAACTTTCAGCTCTTCGTATTTTTTAATGGGAATGATTTTCTTCTGTGGAAAAATCTTCACCTGAGGTGGTTTGCTCTGGGGTAGTGCCGATACTTTGCCGACGGGAATAGCAGTAACAGATTTCTTGATATTTTGCTGCAATGGACCTGTTTTCAAATTGAATGGATTGTATTTGAGTTTGCAGGGCGCTTCGATGACAATAGTATTTTCAGTTGCGTTGACCATTTTGATCAATTCTTTTTTCTTTCCGTTGTGAATGGTGGGTGTAACAGGTTTATCGATTGGGTTGACAGCAGGTTTTACAACAACTGGATCTTCCTTGTCGCTCCATTCAGCTATTATTTTTTGGCGAATGCTATTGTAATTAGGTTTTTGCACTTGTTTCGGAGTCGACTGATAAAGATGTTGTTGTTGACTATGATTTTGTGTAGTATGATGGCTTTGGTGGTGTAGATATTGCTGCTGGTGATGCTGCTGTTGTTGCTGATAGTTTTGTACTTGATGTTGATTATAATTTTGTAATTGATGGTGATTTTTCTGTTGATTGTGATTTTGTAGATTCTGCTGCTGATGGTGGTTTTGCTGTTGAACGAAGTTTTTCTGTCGATGATGATTTTGATGTTGATGCTGATTTTGTTGCTGTTGAATATTATTTTGTTGTTGACTTTGTGTTTGTTGACGATTCTGTTGCTGGAATTTTTGAACATGTTGTTGAACCTGTTGCGCCTGTAACCGTTGCTGATTATGCTGTTGAACTTGCACTTGTACAGTAGGTCGTGAAGGCTGCTGTGAATGAATACTACTAGTACTGCTACCGTTCTGTACAACTGATGCTGAATTCGGTGAAGTATTTACAATTACATAACCTTGTGGCATGTCAACGACCGGTTTTGCGGCTTGAAACACCTGCGTTGTTGTTGCTGAATAAGTGCTTAGCATACCGGGAACCGAACCCGGCACAGACACGAATTGACTAGAAGACATAACCGTGTTACTAACAACCGTTTCCATATTCACGTACATTTGGGGTTGATTAGAGATGTAGAGATTATTTCCACCTGACTGTTGTCCGAAAACCAAGCCACTAGAACCTTCTATACTATTTGTGTTTGTGTTGAGGATAACTTGTTCCACACCATTCGGTTGTATAATTGTCCCCAACACGGTTGGTATCACTGTTGTCGAAACTGGCGAAGTTTGCAGTTGGTAGGACTGAGAGAGTAATGGATACTGTTGTTTTTCAGGCTGTTCAATTGCAGCAATATACTGAATACCTTGTTGCGACGTTTGTTGCGAGTAGGAATCAATATAAGAAGGATACGATTGAACCCGGTTTTGTGATGGCACTGGCTGAAGAATGATTGTTGGTGACGAGGAGGCATTCTGAAACTCCATATCCTGATGAGAAGACCCCACACCATGATTAACTGGCGTGGTAACAAATTGAACTTTGGGGCTCTTCAAAACCTGCGTTTGTAAGGTTTTCGAGATATTATTTTTCGAGTTCAGAATCTGACTCAAGCTAGCAAGCACTCCAGTATTTTTCATTTGATCATCTTCGATGTAATAAGTATTTTCGCCACAAGGTTTCAATTTAATTTCATGGTTATTATCAGATATTATGATACAGTTTTGAGGAACACTTTGAGTGAACGTTTCTTCAACTACTTCGGGTTCATTGATGTATGAGTGTTGTACATCAGTGGTGTTGATAATATTTTCAGAGTGATTATAGAGTGCGCTGTTAATGCACATGGACTGTTGATCGCCATTGGGCGACTGATGCGTTTCGACCACATACTCGACTACATCTTCGGTGCCCTGACAGTAATCGCTGCTTGGCTCCACAATTGTGACAACTTCGTTGATGGTTGGTAGAGTTTGAACAGCGGCGGGACTGGGTACTTTATCCTCTTCGCTGGAGTCGCTTTCACTACACGATGAGATAAAATCCGAGCTACATGTTGGGAAATGACGTTGGTAGCTGAGTGCTGTGCGGTAGGTGCGATGGCAACGGCTGCATTTGACCGGTTTGTCTTCGGAGCTAACTTCAACATCGACTGCACCATCGAGTTGATCAATATCACTATAGTCAGACAAATCCTCCTCTTGCTCCACACTCCCTGTTTCACTATCACTTGTCAGGTCATTGGCTCCATCCACCTGTATTAAACGGCACTTCATCAACTCGTCATCCTTACTACATTCAGCATCATTCTCATCTACAGTATCCTGGATTGTAACATGCAAAGTGGGAGTGAAAGTCGAATCGTCGCTTTCACTTGGAAAGTCACTCTCGCTACTGTAATCAACTGTACCATCCAGTTGAACTATTTTTGTCGGTGTAATGTTTGATCCCACTCCAGAATTAAACCGATTACAAACTTGATTATTGATATCCGGCTTCACAATTGCTTTGGGTTTGATTGGTTCAGTGGAAGAGAAACCTTTCACAGATTTTCCAGTTTTAAGAGTAAGCGGTCGTTTGTTAGTTTGTTCCAATCTAGTAACACTCGACGTTTTCGATAGTTTGTTGTCGACCGTTTTCACATCCGATTTGATCTCTTTCTCGATTTTAACATCCATAGGATCGTCGTAGCTCATCATTTTCGGAAATATGTCCTGCATTGAAATACCATCTAGCAAGTCGTGAGGCAAATCTTCGAATATAGCATCTTTGAGCTCGGGAGGCAAAAGATCAGCCGCATTTTGTGCGTCGGAAAGACTCTCCTCTTCTTTGATACAAACCGCATCCAAAATCGAATCCAACAGTTGTTTCACTTCAGATTTAATCTTCTCATCGGATTCAGTCGATCTTTTTGAAACTATACTGTTTTCTAAAGAATGATCATAAGTGAAGTTGGCTTCAGTTTCGACCGAATGATCAGCACTCGACTTAAAAATCCTTGTTTTGACTGTGTACTGTACAAGACGCCACGGCTCCAGCGATGACCAGAAGAGGCGCGTGCACACAAACTCGCAAGGAACTATAGTCGACTCCTGATCAGACAGTTCTTCAACAAACTCACCGATGTGTTCAATAGACAGAGATCCAATCATTATTCGAACTTTATCGTGAGGAACTAGCCTCTTTTTGCGACGATCAAGCTCGACATAGACAGGTCGGTAAACGGGAAAGTCCTTGGGTTGAAGAGGTCTCGATCTGGAAACATTTCTATGCATGTTACAGTAGATGGTCTTGTCCTCCATGAAAGCGCAGCACCCGATTCTAGCACAAGGTAGATGGTAAGATTCGGGACAGTTTTTGTAGCAGCATCCAACACTTGCACCCTTCTTACCACAGCCAACACAACGGATCATCCTACTACGAGAGATTGCACTGTGTACATTCTGCAGAGAACCATCAATCTCCTCGAACACCTCATTCGACCACAGCGCGCAGTTTGCATGAATCCATTCGTTGTGACCACAGTACAACAATCTGCCTTCTTCAGTCAGTTCACCATCGCCTGCCTGTTTACACAGTACACAAACTCGTACATCAGTGAACTCTAATCCTCTGTAGTAGTAATCTTTGTTCAGGTCGAGAAGTCCTTCCAAAATCTTACCAGTTTTCTTATAACTTTCACACAAATCTGGTTCATCATCACTGCCCTCATCATCGACATCCTCCTTTTTAGGAGTGACAATCATCGAGGTATCCTTCCTATGACAAACCTGAGAGTACTTGGGGTCAAACCAGGGGAAAACCTCCTGTAAAGTCTGGTTGTAGAATTTGCTTAAATCAATATCGTCAGCTGACCAAATAACTTTCTGCATATCCTGATGGAACTCGAATAGAGATGTGTAATCATTATTGAAGACTTTCTTCTTGACATGTAGTAATGTTGGTAGGGAGCTTTTGCGCCTGCTTTCCGGCTCATAGCAGAAACACTGTTTGCGCAGTGTTGCCAAATCAGTGACAATTGGAGACGGTTTCAGTTCGTCATCGGTGCTGCCAAGACCTGAATCGCTCTGCGACGTTGCATGCGGTGAGAACTGGGCAGCCTTGCTGTCTGACAGTCTGTTGCCGCCATTGACCAAAATCAGCTGATTATCGGAATCTGATAGTTTTATTTGTAGCTCAATTTTTGGAAGACACTGATCCTGTGGTAAAACTCTACTTCCTTCAACATCAGTCTTGACATGTGACACTACACTATTCGTCTCGGTGGGATGTGAATTTTGAAGGCACTCTGTGTTCATGGAACTTTCATCAATGACCTGTTCACTAGTCCGCTGTTGATCACCGCTGTCTGATTCACTTTTCACCGGCGAAATTTCGCAAATTTCAGGAAGCTTGACACCAGACCGCACAGTCGAACTGATGCAGTTGCAGATTGACAGAAACTTTTTCGGACTTGACTTCAACAACTCGCAAGCCTTACGGTTTTTGCTGAGAGATTTCAACACATTCATGTAGCCGGTTCTGAGTTCGGCATCAATCGCTAAGCGCCAACATGCTGGTGTTGTATCAACGCATAACCTGAAAAAAAGAAATGAATGATTGAAGGAATATATTGAATATCATTATTATATTATTTATTCAAAATCTAATGTCATTTATTAGTGAATAAGATATCTTGAGAAGGATTCTCTTGTATAAAGTGATTCTTAGTAGTTCAGACCAGAAAAAAGTTGCCCATTAGTCACAAGACTAGATAGCTGCAATCTATCGTTGAAAAAAATTGTAAGTGATAGGCATGGAGAGTCATCTACCATACAACTCCAAAAACACAAGAATGGAATACAATGATAAAAAATGAATCAAAGGAAAAAGAACAAATCTCAAGTACAAAGAACATGATTTCGCTCTCATGGAGTCTCATATAGTAACGAGTACATGAGCTCGAAAGGCCACAATTGCAAAATAGATGCTGTAGTCAATAAAAGTTCATTTCCAACTAATAAGAGTATTTCAACATTTTGTATTGAATCAATGAGTGAATAAAATAAATTTGTTGTTCTCAGAGAAATAGAATTATCTGAGGACTAAATGAAAAGATAAGTAATTAAGAATTTAATTATCTTTGATGAAGATTAATTATATTTAATTATCACATTCATTGAAAAATGCGAAATTCCATGGTAAAAATTAATTAGAGATATATGACGAATCAAATAAGAAATTATAGCTAAGGATCTTACTTATGTCTTTACAGCACCCAAGCTATAGCCTTCAGCCTTGTGTGTAATCCAAGTTCTCATTTTGGAAATCCTTGATTTATTCATTGAAGCATTTCAAATTATAGTATGAATATATCAATTTATAGTAGAAATATATGAAATACAAGTGAAAAATATTCCAAGTGTGATCCAGGTTGAATCATAATGCTCAAGTACATGTCTTGAAGGCACTGGTGGAAATAACTAGTTTCTCGCAACTTCTATGAAAAGTGAATGGAACGGATACGAAAATGGGTAGAACCGGATAAGAACTTACTTGCAGATGAATTCGACCGACTCAGGAAGGAAGCTGAGAACCTCATACTTTTCATTTGATAGTCCCTCACATTTAGCATGCACCCAGCATTTGCATTTAGCACACTCCATCATCTGAAACAAAGTATTTCAATCATCAAACCTAGTGGATTTGAATAAAGAGAAAACAATTTTCACTTTTCTGATCATTGTACGACTAGCAGTCAAATTCTCCAAAAAACGAATTTATTCATTTACCGTGAAAACGAGATCTTTCGAAGTGAAGATGGAATAAATTCATTTAAGGAAAAATTTGACTGCCAGTCGTACTATCTAATGATCAAAATAGTGAACTAATAAAGAGCAGTAAATACATAACCATTAAACAATTGACAATAACAACAGAAACATGAGAAAACAGCTCAAGATAAGCTTCTGATATTTCAATTCCAGAAGCAATCTTCTGATTAAAGTAAACTGATTTTATAGATTTTAAATTAATTTTATAGAGAACAAATTTGATATAATTTTTAGTTTGAAAATTGGTAATTCAACTAACCTTAGTATCAAAGTCATCGTCGTCATAGCACCGTTGACATAATGGACAGAAGTTACCTTTCTGTCTCAGCTTAAAGCACGGGTTGCACAGGGGAAGATTACCGACAAACATTGACACTGACTTGTCGTTGCAGCTTCGACACCTCAAGCACGAATGACACACCTGTTAATCACAAAAAGTTCAGAAATTAGGAATAATTTCAAAATGAATACAGTACAATGCTTTGCCCCCTACCGGTCAACAAATAGCTTACAAAGACTCCGTTGTGATGAGAAAAAAATGTAGATTTTGGTAGTAAGTATGATAGAGTATAAGTATGATCATTAAAGCCTATAATTATAGTTTGCATTTCAGCCTCGTTTTCCTCGTTGTTCACAAAATGGTCAGCTGATTTTTTATTTGCATTTTTTCTCTATGCATCCCTTATCATATAATAGAAAAATTATTGTACAGATAATTATTTATAATTCCTGTATGGGTTTATGAACTAATTCTATGTTCATGAACTTTCATTCCATGTTTATATGACAGAGGTACCGAAAATTGTAATTATAACAAAACTTTCAATTTTTATTGAATAAATTAGCAAACAAGAATACACCAGAATAAAGGAATTTAGCTTTAAACATCTAGTACACTTTATGTTCACTGGGCGCAGTTGCTTCAGCTGCCTTATTGTATTTGTATGTTTCGAATAAATGTGATCGACAATTATCAGGTTTGTACTGACCCAGGCGCGGTCGTTAGAATGCAGTCGAGCCAGCCGATCGACAGGCAGACAGTCGGCGTGGTAGGTGCGCCGACACTTCTGACAGCTGACCTGCGGACGACTGCCCTTGCCGCATGCTGCACACACGGAGCAGCGCGGACACAGCCAGTCGATGCGCCACCAGTAGCCCCCTACTCCGCCATCACCACCCTCCGCCCCCTCCACCACACTGGACCAGTCGCGCATGCCGCCCTCAACGCAGTACCGGTGGTAGGGCTCGCAGCAGCAGGCACAGTGCAGCAGCTGTAAAATAACAGATTTAGCAAAATAAATACAAAACATGAAGAAACAACTAATGTAGGAATACAAAGCAGAAGGAGCAGTTATGGAAATCAAAGAGTATTAGTTTCGAATTAAATATATTAATTAATCAAAAGAACAAAAATATTGGAGTGGCAAACATAATAAAATAAACTAAACTTTAATGTAGCAATACGAACTCTGATGGAACAAAAAATGTAGAAGTACAGTTCAGAAAACAGCTATTATTAATTTATAGAGACAAATACACAATTATGGGGGAAGAGGAATCAGGACCGGCCCTTCACTATCATGTAAGTATCACCATGTAATTCTCCGGTTATTTGAAATAGGAACAACTAACATAGAGTATTCTTTTTATAAAAAACGTTATCCAACACAAAGAAACCCAGTTTTCCACTTGTTTATTAACCAGTAAGTTTCATAACCTGGTTCATTTTTATCAAGCATTTTAGGCCTGTTTCATAATAGTTTAGAAATAGTGAACTATAGGCAAAAAGGTATAATATCAAACTAGACGTGAAATATATTATAACAATACAAATATTCAATTTCCATTAAATAACTCACGGATAACATAGCAGGGATCATGAGTGGGATGTGCAGAATAAAGTATTTATGACGAATACGTATTGCTGATATAATAAATATCAAAAATTAAACGGCTCAATTTAAATCATTATGATCAATGAGCTATATTATCCCCACTTGCAAGCACGATAAAGAAATGCTCATTATTATTATTATTATTCAGCCCTGTCCAAGTAAAGAAGACATTCCGGCAAGATCGAAAAATGACTCCAGCTCGGTCAATATTGGTTAAAAAATTATAATTTGGTCTAGAATTTTAGATTAGAAAGTTTCCTACTATTTGAAACCAAATTCACAATTTTTAACCAATATTGACCGAGCTAGAGTCATTTTGCCATCTTCCCAGAATGTCTTTTCTGCTTGCACAGACTATAATATTGTGGTAGTCATCCATAATAAATGCATGATATTGTCAAACCACTGAGGTGATTCATTAAAATATTGAGATACCGGTTTCAGTTGCTATACTCAACCAGAGTTTACCCCGTCTGGTAATAGTGTAGCAACCGAAACTGGTATCTCGATTTAAAAAAATAATAAATCAGTGGTTTGACAATATCTTGCCTTTTCATTTACTATTATTGGTTCATCATTTCATTTATTAATTGGTTTGCTTACCCGATCTTTGCCGGCACTGCCGCACAGGAAGCACAACGAGGGAACTTTGATAGAAGGATCGAAGCCGATGAGAGCAAAGCCAGTTTTCGAGACTTCTTCAGGGTCATAGCTCTCCCAGAAGTCAATCGATATTGTTGAATCTTGCCGCTCTTCTATGATTCCATCAAGCAGATCACAATTCTGTTTGCCCAAATCTTGCAGTGTTCGGGCCTGAATAATTGAGAAAATAATCATTCATATGAATAAAAGTTTGAAAAAGGCGTAGAAATTAAAAATGCCTAGTATTATCTAGTGTAGTATGATCTTATTTTAAAGTGGTCTGGCCTAAACAACAAAACAAACATTATGCAATATAAAAAAGGTGAACAGATAAATTATGGACCGATCTCCTAAACCAATTTATGATAGAGCAGTTTGAGTGTTTTTTATAGAAACATTCAATGTACTGTTCATAGTTTATATAGTGTATACGATGAATACTGTGTAAAGTACTAAGAACAAGTGAGAAGATGATCATGGGCAAATTCGGATTCAAATTTAATCTTATAGGCTTAAGTATACTGAGTTGGGAGTCAGTCTCTCTCAAATAGTTAAAGAGGTTTTCCTCTTGAATCGATAGGGCAAATTAGTCACGGTCAATGCATGTTAGAATCATGCATAATCAAAACTAAGATTTGGATCAATGCTTGTATCAAATCATGATCATCAAATTATAATGAAAATCATGTGTAAAGAGTGGGTGTAGTCGGTTCAAGCAAAGAAGACATTTTGGCAAGATTGAAAAATGACTTTAGCTCGGTCAATATTTATTCAAAATTTTACATTATTGGAATCAAATTGTACATCAGAATGTTTCCTTTAAATTGAGAACACATTTATAATGTTTGAACCAATATTTACCGAGCTGAAGTCAATTTCCAACCCTGCCAGAATGCATTCTTTGCTTCGACAGTCTATAACTAATCAAAAATTGAAGAAACTATTTCTTTCAGGAAGTTTCTCAATAGAAACGTGTCAAGTTTCTGTAACTTGACTTGAAGTGTGTTATTCGCTTCTGCAAACTCATCTTCTAATTTGCATCCATTTTCAAAGATTCAACATTACACATAGAATAACATTTTCACATTAGAGAATAGATTTTGAAAAAAATAAATATAGATTCATAAATACTTTCTTCAATTTTACTATCCTAGTTTATTTTCCAACATTAATGCATTACACGCATGTACATATTAGAAGTACTGTACTCACAATGTATTTAGGTGGGGATGGACCCTTTAATCTGGTAATTTGGGAGTTTTCTTCTCTGTCCCTGGAAGGAGCCTCGGTCGATGGTTGTCGTAATCGATGCGACGTGCTACTGCTACTAATACTGATAACATCTTCGCATTTGGTAACTTCAGAAGCATTGTTTCTAATACTAAAATGAAAACCAGAGATTATAAATTAACATTTGATTTTTAAAATGATATAAATTTTCATTACAAATTAAAATTCAATTCATTCTCCTTTTTTACAACACATGCAGAATATTAAATATTGAATTGATTGCTATCGAAAGACTTCTCGAATTGTAAGATAAATCATAGGATTTCAAATGCCTTACCATTCTATTAATAGTTTCAAAGTATAAAGCTATGCTAAGAAACAATTGATTGTCACGTAGTTCTCGAAAAATTTCTCTCATTTACAACAAAAATTTCATTTATAAAAAGCATATATTTTTGTTTTAATGTACATAATAATATACATATATTATATATTATAGAATATATTAATATATTACCTTGTACTGTCAGTTTGCATTGGTATAACCTCATGTGTATCATCATCGTCATCTGCATCTCCAACACTGGTTTCTTTAGCACTTGACTTTGCAGATGCTGATGGATCTGGATAAAAGAATGAAAACGTTTTAAAGGAAGAGAAAAATTAGATTGCTTTATTCAAATAGGTAACAGAATTCAGCTTAATCCTACATTACAATATAAATTAGTAAAACCAATTCTCCAATGAATTTCACAAATTAGAAACTTTCAATGAAAATTTGAAAAATTATTGATGAAATGAATGTGAAATTCATACAAATATTAATTTGAAGGTCTGCAACACGTATTAGAAGTGTCAGTTATAAATCTGAGTGGAACGGCGAACATATAAAATTATGTTCATTAACACTTGGCCTTGATTAAAAACGTATCAAACTTATGAAGATCTATCAACATTACTCATTTTATTTTAGAAAGTGAGATATAGAGAGAGATTTTCCCAAGAATTCGGTTTTATTATAACATCAAATTCAGAAGTTTTTCAGAAGTTTACATAGGCCTGCCTATTCAATAGAAAAACTATAGGCCAAATTAAATCAATAATATATCCAACGTAAGATTGATAATAGTTTGTAACAATAGAAAAAATAGTAGTTTGGATGTAGACTTACTGGAAGAAAAGGTGGCAACTGGTGAGCCAAGAGCCAGTTTTGCACTGCGGCAAACGTGTTTGACACGGGGGCCGCGGTCTAAAGCACGCTCCTCAACTGATGTTCCCACCTGTTCCCTCTTTTTTCTTTTCACTTTCTTCACATCTGAAAAACAGAGAAGATATATTAAAACCACATACATTATGAATCTGTATTCATTCATCTGTTGTTGTATAGACTCAACAAGAAAGAAAAAAATTAATAAAATATTTATTAGACCTTTTTTGTCAATGACTCAACAGTCCATGAAGGCCCTAGGCCTGCCAGCTGCCTTACTAACGTAGTTACGTTCTGTTAGTCAATGAAAATTGGAATCAAAGTACCCTTTTCAGTCGTTTCTTGGTGTTCAGATAAAAAACTGCTCAGGGGTACTGTAATTTCAAGTTTTATTTATCAACATACATGATGATACCCCTAGACAAAAAAAAAATAGAAATAATTATTACTCTCTATATAATAGTTTTACAACAAATATTTGAATTGGCATTAATGAAAGGACTATAAAAATGTATAATTTACAAGAAACAAAGTCATGGAATGCTTGAAGAATTCTTATAATAGAAAATATTATCGAGAGAAACCTCATATCAATGAAACCTGATTCTGCAAATTAATTAATAAGTAAGTTACATTCCAAATTAATTCCAAACAATAGTTGATGAGATATCTCTCATCACCACCCCTATCATTAGCTATACACAAGCCTAGAACTAATGTGAGAATGCACCTAAAAAATCGAGTGAAATTGAGTATTTCAAAGCTTTAATTTTTTCAATCTATAAAAGAGTCTCAACACAGAAAAACAGACCACTGTGAAAGCAAAGCCTAGCGAAGCATAGCATTGGATAGACAATTGTTAAGAAGTCAAAGTTTGTTAATTAATGATAATCTTGATTGAAGACAATATTATTATTACATTTTGGAAGTCTGACAGGCAAATAATATCACAAAAAGTGATCAAAGATACTATTGAACGTTGTTGGATATTTAAAATCGCCTTCTATTCCCAATTTCGATTATGCTTTTTGTGATTATGCAATTTCAATTATGATTTATGATTGCATTTACTATCACTGTTTACCACAAATTTTTTTTTCCAACTTTAAAAACTGTGAGAAATCAGATTTGAATTGGAAAAGTCAAATAAGAAACAAAAAACTACTATATTGACTGAATCACTGACTTCAGCCAACAGTAGTATCAATGATTGAATAAATAAATTGATAAATAAATGAAGATAGTATGAGAATCAGAGTATGATAAATGATGATAATCTTCACCGAAGACAAAAATTAGACAATCTAACAAGCAAACTACTCGAGTATCACAAAACAGTAATTTTCCAAGACTGGAGATAATGATAATCTCACCTTCCTTAGGTTTGCTGATCGGCACAGCCTCTTTCCTAGCAATAGCCGCCGCCGCCTTCTTCTTAGCTGCCGTCAGTTTGCTATCCACTTGTGGTGTCGTTTCCTGAGTCACACGACCTGTAACCCTTGCAATGTTGGCCAGCGAGTTTAGTGCGGCCTTCCTCTTCTGCCTGGTCGATGGTTCCACCGGCGGCTGAGCTGCCTGCTCACTCTCCTGCTTCTCTCTTTTTTCAACCTGTGCACTACTACGTCGCTTAGGTCTCTCCTCTCTCTCACTCTCAACGTTCTTCAACAGCTCTTCACCTCCCAAATCCGTGATCAGATCCATCAGATCAAGACGCAATTTTGGTGACTGGATTAGCGGCTTGGGAGATATTGCTGGCGGTACGCTGGGATCACTGTTGAGTTGTGATGTTTTGGAAGAAGTTTTCTTGCATAGTTCGGCCAGTTTAATGTCCATTTCAGAGTCTTCTTCGTCTATCTGGGTTTGGTCCACATCGTTAGTTAGATTGATCACCTTTAAGAACAAACCGAATTTATATTCAGGTACGGTAGGTAACATTAATCATAAGTAAGCTATTTTGAAACAGTATTATTGAATCCTGTAATTTTTAAACGAAAATATTCTTTATTAGGCGAAGTTAGGATAGGAAGTCCTGTCTACCATTCAACCTTAAATTATCTCTTGTTACTATGATTTCTATTCTTTGCTACATCGTATTGCATGTATGTTTTTTTAAGAAATACATTTCAATTGCAAGAAATTCAGTAAGCTTAAACTTTGGGCAATAAATATTACAGCTATGCGGTTTGTCAGGTCTTTGCGCGCCATAACAGCTGATGAAGACAATTAGAGATGTCTTTTAGCTATACCTAGATGATATTTCTGAGATCAAGAGACAATAGATACTTTTCATCAGGTTGCATTAGCTAAGAAGCCGCCTAAATTTTAGGTGACAGCTCTGGTAAAATAGTATAGCAAGAGCCTGTTGTATGAGAGTGTGAAAGTTAATATGATAGTCAGATGGTAACTTATTTGGAAAATTATTCGACTATTAGCAAGTATTTTAGCAAGTATTTAGCTTACCGTATTAATTTGGTCATTAGCTTGTATTTTCTTATGCAACAGAGTCTATCTTGATAAATTATTATTTATAATGAAAACAATGCTGTCACAAAAATTGGCTCCATGCTTTATCCTAAATAAATAAGTTTTGACTTCAATACTTATTCATATCCACCAAAATATAACCTTTGCCACTTGAAAAAAGTATGATTCATGTATGATAAGCAGTAATTGAATTTGATGATTAGTTTTGATTCTGAAATTTTGTATAACTTTGAGTAGTTAAACTTTGAAAAAATTTACCAGTAAAAAAAAGCTTTTCAATAAAATTTTAAATATCTAAAAAAGGAAAATGATTCATTCTGTATGAGAAATAGAACTCATAGTTAACTTACCGACTTCTCAGTACTGTTATTGGTATTTTTGGTAGAGCCATCCCTGGATCTTTTTTTCCTGTTAGAAGATTCCGCCTTGACAGGAGAACTGATTTTTGACTCTTCGGTCTTCCCATGCTTGGCGTTAACTTTTTCAGGGCTATCATTGGACCCTGAACTTTTAGAAAGCTCACTTCCAGATTCACTCAATTTTTTAGCTTTTTTGACACGATCATGTCTGGAAACTCCTGCATCGACTATATTCTTCCCCTGGAGAAAGAAAATAAATATGAAACTGGATGGAAGTAGTAGTAGATTTATCAAACTTCAGAATTAAAGTTCACTCACAAAGCAGAATATATCAGATATCACTAAACGTTGATAGAGCTATACAATTAAGATCTAATTTTTAAAAATAAGTTAAAAAATAAAGACAGATATCATGGAAGAATTCATGAACAAGCATAAAAAAAGCCAAGAGTAAGAGAAGTTGGAGAAAGAAGATAATATACGAATGAAATTCTGTGCAAGCATAAAAAGAGGGTAGAAATAACCGTTGAAAAAATTCTACAGTGCTGAGGTATCGTCATGCAAAGATGGTCTCAACTGCACAACTCACTTTATTATAGTTTAATTTTCGTAGTTTTCTTCCCAATTGTGTTCTTGCACCTCTAATTGTAGTGAATTTTCTCTGGAAAACGCATAAAATGATACACGACTCATATTAATATCGAGAAATTCAACTTATTGCTTACTGTTCTTTCATGAATTCATAAACAGCGACATAATACCACGAATATTGTTCACAATAAATTATCTAAAAATCTTATTTTTTGGGAATTTTTACTTCAGAGAACGCATCATTATCCATTATATGTAAAAAGTTCTCAATTTGGTTCAGTTGCTGGCGCCAAAAATTAAGGCGGTTGGCGAATGATTGTAATCAACTCTCAGCTCACTCAGGACAGTCAGCGAGAGTACATCGAAACAAGACACCTCCAGACTGTTCTCAGAGCTGGGCTTTAATAGAAGTCACTCGTCAACTACCTCAATTTTTGACACCGAGAATAATGATCAGTTTCGAACGCAATTCATCGATAAATATAATTCAAAGCTTTAGGAAATGATTACAGAAAAACTGTTGCTACAATTTTTTCATAGAGACGTCAATATATTGTACAGTGAATTTATTGCGCTAAGACAAAATTCTAACAAAATTGAATTGTCATTCTATCAATAAAGAAATTTACCAAACATATATTGGCAAGCTCTAATTTTAGATGTAGAAATGTTAGATTTCAGGAGCAAAAGAATCACGAGAAAACTCCAACTCAGATTATTATAAAGTGATAAAATTCTTACCATGATTCTGAATCCCAACTTTCTCGACATTCTTTTAGTATCATTAACTTCTTTCAATCCAGAAGACTTTCTTGTACTAGACCTAGATTTGTTCTGAAAAAGAGAAAAACATATCAATATAGATTCCAAGGAAAATTAGCTCTTGTCAAGAACTTAATTTGAAATAGTATTAGCATTATATTAGCTTGTATATATTTGAACAATATATGATTCACAACATACTTGGATTTGATTCACAACAGTATCTGGGAGGATTCTATCAAGTAATTAAATCATTGCTGAAAATAGAATTCATTAGAGAATCACGTACGGAATTCGATTGGAACTCAAGCTGGATTCAACACGATATTTTTGAATCTTATCGTCCTTCTGTATAACTTACGAATGATAGAACAAGTTTTGATATTCATGGTGAGAATAAAAGAAACCATCTGAAAAATGCAGGTGTCCTAATTTCAAGTGGAGATTAAACCATAAAATCAACTTCATAATATGATTATTCATCAGACTAATAAGTTCTTGCTTCCAAATACTCACATTTATAGAACACAGGTTTCTGACACAGGTTGGAGTCTTAGTATATTGTCTTAGTATGTACTAGTATGTATTAATACTAGGTTGTATTAGTTCAATAATAATAGTACTCGGTGAATAATACTGAAACATTTCTATATATTTATAATTCATATTGAAACTAAATATTTCAAAACTGTAACTCTTAGATCAACTCACATTGGTCGATTTATTTTTCAGCAGTTCAGGATCCTTCATGAATTCTGGTAACGATTGATTAAGCTTGACTTTGAGATTGATCGGCATCTGATAGTATTTCATGCACAACACAAGCCAGCAGGCTCTGCAACGACCCTTGATTTCTTTCACAACATCTTGTTTTCTACTCTCCCAAATTATTTCTGATCCCTCTTTGGTGATTTTACACAAGCCTGCAACATAAACAAAGTATAAATGCAATTTATGTAGGTTTAAAGTAGCAAGTTTTTGAAGATCGAACCTGTTGTTCTAGAAAACTAAGAAACGAAGTGGAAAAGGGACAATTTCTTGGTGAAGATGCTGAGTGTTGAAGAAATATGAGCAACGTGTATCACAAACTTTGGACAGTTGACAGTGAACAGAGATAATTAATAGTAAAATTAAGTAAGCCACACGAAAAAAACTTGCAATTTTTTACTAGCCTAATTCAATTGATTAGAAAATTCAAATAAAGCGGTTTGATCTCGAATGTTTTCAAACATTCAACAAGATACACAAAACAATAACGAAACCATTAGGTCAAAAAGTTCTGTATCATATTGAAACGCATTGAATCACATCATAACATTCAATGGACTTCATCATGTTATTGAATAATTAAAATGAAAGGCAATTGATCCAGATAACTCAAAGAATTAAGTTAGGCCTATTAGAACTTATAGAATATATTTATTGTGGATTATCTCACCATCGCCATTGTTGCATGAGACAGGGCATTCTAACTGTATCATCCTCGACACAAACTTTCTGCATGATTCGCAGCTCCACAGTCCGAATTTCCTGGCTTGCTGAAGAAACTTGTAGAACCTTATAGCCCCGCACACACCGCATGTGATCCTGTGAGCTAAGGCACCTGTTAGAAAAGACGGAAAATGGGAGTCACGTGAGAATAGACTGAAAAATTTGAGTAACGTAAGAAATACGACATTTAAAAAGATAACTGTAGGTTGGACTACTGAGATACTTATATTATTCTAAAATAAGATGTATAACTGTGATGGATCAATAGAATATTATATAAGTTATACCAAACTGAGATTAATTGGCGAGAAAGATGGCTTAGAATATCATAGTATGGTCATTATAAGAAACATATAGCCTAGTTTTTTTTCTATGGAAGATATGACTCGAATTTAGTGCAAATCAAGAGAATTATTTTGATAAATGTGGGATGAATCAGTAATGTTGAAAATAATAATTGAGTTTGAGACTGAAGCTTGACATCATCAGTGAAATGCATCTGAATCAACAACATCAATCTTAGGTACCAGTTATTTTAAAATAAGATTCACTATGTAAACGACATCAAATCACCCGACAGGGTAGATACACTTATAGGCCCACAGAAAACAAATTAGTAACGAGACAACTCACTTTTCTTAGTCATGCTCTGCGTGTCAACTTCCAACCGAGCTTCCCTCAGCACAATCTTCTTCGGTTCGGGCGGGCTTTGTGCGCATTCGCCGTTGTCACTAGCGCACAAAGACTCTTGCGAAACAGACGACGCTCTCGATGAAGCTGACACTGATGAAGAGCACATAGAAGAGCTTTTCAGGGATGATGTCTCGCTTTCAACATCGGAAGCTGGTTGAGCATCGTCTCTTGCTTGCCTCGACCAAGCGTCACTGGAGACATCAACTATGAGCCGCGCCTTTTTCAGAACAACTTTACCGGGCGAACCTGCTAGGAGTTTGTCACAGTTTACGGCACAACTTTCATCTCCGTTGTTATCGTAAAACCGCTTGTTCGGAACATCGGCTTTCGTTGAGTGTTTCTTGGGTTGTGCTCCTTTCTTTGTGACCCGTATCTCGTCTTCCTGATCTTCAAGCATCCGCCTCACATGACTACTGCCCGCGTCACAGTCCGACTGTTTCTTCCGCTGAGCTCCTTTCTTTGTGACACGCATCTCGACTTCCTCCTCCTCCTCCTCATCATCCTCCAGTATGCGCCTCACATGACTACTGCCCGCGTCACAGTTCAAGTTGAAACTGTTGCAATCTTTCAACGTCACGCTGCATTTATTTGTTAGATCGCGGCTAGCTTTTGGCAACTTGGAACTTTTCGAAGTGATGGTCGCTTCTCTCGTCAAATACTCTTCTTGCACTTGAAAAACCGGTGTGATTTGTCGCGCTTTGAGCTCTCGACTGATCTCTTGGAATCTTTGCTCAGCTGTTCGTTTCGACACTTTGAAGTCATTGGACCTGAAGCCAGTGAACGGTCTTTCCTAGAAATAGAAAAGTACAGAAATATTGATACCGCATTAAGAAAGTTCAACTTACACTAACTTACACACTTTTACAAATTTTGATGAGTTATTTTCTATCTTTTAAAATTATCTTTGGCTTTAAGTTATAGCCTACATAAGAAAATGATAATTTAGGAGCGAAATCTTCAGATTGTTACTTTAGATGTTTAGATCATTAATGTTCTGAAATAAGCTAATACATGATAAAGTACTGTAGCCTATTTATGGAAAAAATCTTTAAAATGCATTCTATTGTGCTACCATTTCATTTCTTCCCTAGAATTGACTAAATCTTAGTTGAGTAACTTAATAGAAAGTAGGCCTACTTCGTGAAATAAAAAGATACATGGGTAAATTTGACTTTGATATTGCAAATATAAAAAAAGATGGGCTATTCAAAAAATCTAAAATGAATGAGGATAATTACTACCTGAGCGTTCATAACTTAGATTGTTTAATATTATGACCCTGATAAGTTAGTTGAGGTTACCTACGCTATGGTATCTTAGCCTTGAAAATCGACTAAATAAAAATATTTTCAACTGGACAGCAGATAATTATAAGTAAAAACTACTTCAAAAGTGAGTTTTCACCAATTAAACTTTTTTCGATACAATTATAGAACAACCTAAATGACATAAGTACGTTACGCTACTGCGCACTCAGGTGTATAGGTTAGGTTGACAATGGACGTACAAAAACTCAACTCTATAAACTTAACTCTACAAAGTTAATGCGAAAATGAAATGGCAGGAAAAATCGATATTTCAAAACTTTGTATAATTTTTCATGAATAAGATGGTATTAGATTCAATTACGTAGTTATTAAATTATAGTGACATATAATTTTGTAAACACAGACGAGTCCATCACGCTAAGTATGTCACTGAAATTTCAAGACTTAACATCAACACGATAATGGAAATTAGAATGATATAGCTTACCTCAGGATCTTCAGGTCCAAATGTCTGATAAAATATTGCCAAACCACGATAAATGAGTTCTGCTGCTCTAGCATTTTCGTTTTCTTGAGCAGATGTATGTTTGGATACACTCACTTGTTTCCTATTGTGGAATTTTGATGGTTTTCCAGGAAATCTTGATCTAACCATGATTGTAAATCACTACTACATAATATCATCCCAACTGAACTTCAAAATGTGGATTAATTTGTTGTAATAACTAATAAAATAACAAAACATTGCTTGTTTTCTTGCACAAGGACAGAAGAAAGTCTACAAGTGAAGAATAAAACATCAGTATGGCCAACGGAGACATGAGAAATTCGCGGGAAAGACTACTGCCATATTGACAAGACAGTGCTCTCGATTATAGTTTGATGATTTGATAATAGATTCCAGATTTGGTTTAAAAATTTATCATTTTGAATGAGTAAAATCAACTTGTTCATAAATAAAAAGAAATTGATGAAACTTCAATATTCTCAATCCTCAAATATACCCAATCAACTTGACAAAGAATGAGTTTGTAGAATTTGAATATTTCTTCATTTTGAATATGAAAGTAGATTCTTATTTAAAGATTGAATACTATCAATAATCGATTTTTTAGTGGTGAACTGTACAAAAATATTTTTGAAACGTTTAATAGGATCATTGATGTCGTGGATCCTAGGAGCCCCTGAAGAGGCACCTTCCTTTTATGCTACCCCTGCACAAATTACCCCTGTTATTCAGCCACCCTTTCTCGACCATTGTATACTTGTGCATTGCTTAAATGTTCGAAAAGTGTCATCGAACACCAGTTGTTCGAAAAAGCCTAATTTTAATGAATTATGCAAAATCAGCTGTGTCTTCTGCATTGCAGTTCAAATTCAGAAATGGGCCACGCCCATCTGTTTGTAGGGAGCTCAAGAGATACCATTTAATAAAATTTACACAGATGTTGTGGAACTTATCCATAATTTAGTCAAGTGAAAACAAAGGTTGTCAGATCCACAAAAAAGTTTATTTAACGATAATACGATACTCAAGTTTCAATGCTCAGGGCATCATTGTATTTTTGTAACTTTTATTTTTAAAGCCTCAGTTTTCCACTGATGATGATGCCCTGAGCAATTAAACTTAAGTATGGTATTTTAAATGAACTTTATCTACGGGCATATTGAAAAATTCCTATTTCAGTTCCACAATTGAAATTGAAATGACTACCATTTCAAAATGGAATCTTAGAACTGTGTCGTAATGAACGTTTTGTGGATCTGACAAACTTTGTTTTCACATACTCAAGATATCTTTTATAATGCTATTTCTTGAATGTCCATTCAATTACTATTTTATTGCTATAATAATTGGCTGAAATCTGAAGCTTCTAGATCTATTGACAAGTATCTGGGATATTTCAATGTTTATTACTTTATAAGATTTGATCTATTGATGTAGCCTACTTGTGCTGTGATATTATTTATCTACGGGTGTATTGAAAAATTCCTATTTCAGTTTTACAATTGAAATCGAAATCACTACCATTTTAAAACTGAATCTCAGAACCGTGTCGTAATGAACGTTTTTTGATACAGGGCCCTGGCTTATAAACATTTTACAATCCACATTACTCATAATTCGTGAATTTTATGGACGTTTCTGTCTCATAAACGTTTCCAATAAAAAGCAAATTCTACAGTTTCAGCTGATTGAAAAAATGACATGAAACGAATTTACCTCAAGTAAATAGAATATCGGAATAGTCCAATGCTATTCCTTTAAAAACAAAACTTTGCTCCTAATTTAATGATTTTGATACATAAATTGATTTATTATTATGAATATATTTAATAATAAATATCAATCATTATTTTTATAGTGAGATTTGAACAGGAATCATTTTTGTCGCTAAAATATTATCATAACCTACAAAGAAAATCGTAAACAAACCAAGTCAGAAGACCCTAGCCTTGTAATCTTAAATGGCTGCGATGATTCGAGTTTGAACAGCGATATCGTGAATTTTTCGTCTGAACCAATTTACATAGACATATAACCTAAATCTTAAACCTTCATCATTCATCCTTTGCTTAAAATACTTGGAAACCAAGTCGCAATTGTGAAGAAAGAATAAAGAATACATGGGATTTCCTATTCCACTCCAACCATCGCGGCCATTTTGGATTCGAATGTTGGGGTCTTCTAGTGAGTTTTGGCTGATCGTTGATTCAACAGCTGATCCTTTCCAAAATTTGGAACATTGTAAATCGAGAGTTTTATTGGTGAATCTACAATCCCAATCACTTGTTTTTCATCAGAAAAACAAGCTGTAAATCTTTATAAGCCAGGGCCCAGGAGGAACTTTTTGATACAGTCCAAATTCCACTTTAAGATACATTCCTTGTTTTGTTTCGAAATCAGGTGATAAAAAGTAAACAGTGTTCAACTAACCTCAAAATCAAAACTGTGACTGGGATTGAGTAGCCTACCAGTATTTTTTTGTCAATATTTCAATTTACATATTTGAATATTTAACTAATGTGAATAGTCCAAAGTTTAAATAGTTTAATATACTACTAACTTTGTTAGTGAATATGTTAATAACTTTCACTTTTACAACAACTCTCACGATTTTGTTACTTGTTGAATGCGTTTGGTCGTTCTGACTGATATGTTATTTTTAACATATTTAACAAGTAATAAGTTGATTATCATAACAGTTCAAGTAGGATGAAGATAAAAGAAGTTAAATAAACGACGGTATGTTGATTTTTATAATAGCATACACTTACAGATAGCTTGATACTGGTCATCTATAGCTTGATACTGGTCTGATACTGATAACTACACTGGTGGTCGTAGATAAAATAGTGTATGCAACGGTTGTATTAGGCCTTTATAGCATTCGTGAGATATTTAGAGCAATCGCTTCGCTCGTGGCTCTAACTTACATCTCACCTCATGCTATAAAGGCTCCCATTATACAACCGTTGCATAAACTACTATTATAATTGACAAAGCCTGTTGATTAAATTTTTGTAATTTTGTTCCAAGGCTACTATACTCATCTCAAAAAATACCACAATTTCCTATCAATGATAATTATTGAGGTTATTTTTCTGGTGGAACATCCTTTTAGGACTTCCCACAAAATTTGGCAAATACTAATAATGGGGATTACTCGATTAGTCCAGTGCTCGATTAATCCAGTCCCTATCCTACATTAAGAAACTGAAAAACTGAACTAATCGAGGCGCAGGGGTTCGATTAATACAGTGACTCGATTAGTCCAGTTCTTCAATTAGCCTAGATGAGCGAGTGCTTCGATTAGTACAGTTGGCGTACTGAATTCGTACCAGGTGATGAATCCACTATATGCGTTAAAAAGGAATTTACTATAACTAGACGGCGTCAAAGTGGTCGTCGAACAAATTTCAAATAAAACCAAGGCGGCGCGGCGCGATCTTTGAATTAGGTTGCAAATGACAATAACTTGGTTTTCATTATACAACCATTCAACGCATATCTCTTATTTTTAATATTCTAATATACATATGTTGTATTCATTTATAATGTAATATTCTGTATAATTTACCGGTATCTTTTAACTTATTATATTTGTTTAATCTATTAAATTAGGCTACTGCTATTAGAAATTCGAGATTCAATATTGTTTAATTTATGGAAGTGACAGTTTGATTAATTGATATTAATACTTTTATGATTTACAGCAATATTTGAAATCTGTATTGCTAATTATTCAGAAGCTGAATTATTGTATTCATGAAACTAAAAATCTAATGAACCAAAAAAACCTTTAAATTTGGCTTTTGATATGTGACTTTACTTACCATAATTTTTTGTATTGAGATGTATACAATTTTAATTTAATGTTAACAGTCTTGAAGGTGGCCGTGGCTGAGTGGGTTAAGTTCTGGAGTTAAAGCCTTCAAATGAGGCAAATTTCAAAACAAAGAGATATTTACAAATCCACTAAGATATTATTGGATTGGAAGTATTCAAATTATACATCGTGAAAGCGTATATCATTGTCAAGAATATACGCTTATATAAAATGAAATTGTTAATTAGTGAAGATCTGTACGATTAAAAAACCTATCTGTATTGATATATGTTTAAGGAACTCTTCATATATATCAATCAATCTATCATATATATCACAAATATCAATAAATAATCAGTTATCAGTTTGATAATGAAAAATAAAATGAGCAGTCCAAATTTAGTTCATTATCTAGGTAGATCACACGGAACTTCTTAAGTTTTCATTGTATAAAAACATAAAATCCGAGAAATATGAATAACTTTTTGTTTGTTGTCAGATTGACTTGAATTTTTATGGGGAGGACACTTATATGGAGAGGAATGTTCCTGTTTTTAGTAGAATTTTCCATGGCTAATCCACCCCCCGATCCGAAAAACCGTTCGGGCGTTTTCATTAATTTTAAATTTCCCGGCTTAGAAAGACTTGACGTGTGGCATGTGATTGGTTGATAATTGCATTGCAGGAAGCGGTTTGTCCCAGTGGTAGAGAGCGTCTAATCGGTGAGATTAGATGAGCGACGTGCCTCTGCCAGCACCGTTGTACTGGTGACCGGTTCCTCTGAATTCAATTTATGAGCCTCAAAAATCGCTTCCCGGTGGTTCGGAACCCACCTAAAGCAGTAGGCCCATTCATCTCTCATCATCATCCTTCCCATTACCCACGCACAGGTCCAAGAGCCCATGTGGGCATCATCCTCAAAAAAAAAAACTATCTGAATGAAAAGTTAAGTGACGGTGAGTGTGCAAATCCTACTCAAATCTCGGCAAACATTCTGTTTAAAAATGACTATTTAAATGGAAATTTTATTCTTATTCTGGCTTGGCGCCGCATCCTAAAGGCGCCAAATTGTTGATGAGTTTGATAATATCCACCAAATAGGAAATTTTATTCTCATCTTTGCACGGTACCACCAACAATGACACAAAAAATTGCTACTCTATTCAAAATACCCTGGAAATTGGAAGTTTTATTCTTATCCTGGCACGGCGCTGCATTCCAGTCGTGGCGCCAAATTGCTGGGATGAATTGAAAACTTTCACCGAATAGGAAATTTTATTCTTATATTTCCACGGCGCCACCTTCAACGGTACAAAAAATTGCCACTCATAATTTTCTAAAAATTGGAAATTTAATACCTATGCTGGCGTGAAGCCGCATTCCAGTGGCGCCAAATTGTTGGTGAACTAGAAAATTTCCACCAAATAGCAAATTTTATTCTTATATTTGCACGGCGCCACCTACAATACAAAAATTTGCCAATCTATTAAAAAAAATTTCTAGAAATTGGAATTTTATACCTATCCTGGCGTGAAGCTGCATTCCAGTGGCGCCAAATTGTTGATTAATTAAGAAATTTTGACAAATTTCATTTACAGCAAAGTCTACAAAGGCCCTAAAAGCTGTCTCTACATTTTAAAATCTCTGACAAATTTTAGATTTCATTCTCAACTTGGCACGCGCCGTGATCCAATGGCGCGAAATAGTAGATAATTTAGGAAATATCCTCCAATAAATTCAAAATCTTGTTCTCATTTTGTTGGGGCGCCACCTGACGGTGGCGCCAAATAGCAGCTTTTTTCAAATTTCTGGTAAATTAAAGTTTTGCAAAGCTAGCTCGGTGCCGCCTGACGGCGGCGCCACATGCGGCCGCATGGCCCGCTTGTACCACGCGCCGGCCCTGGGGTTACCAGATGACAGGAATTTTCCGGAAATGTCCGGAATTTTAGCTCTGAGTCAGGGAAACAGGAAAACTTAGAAATCGTCAGGAATTTTAAAGAATTGAAAAAGGAAAATATAAGAAACGATATTTATAAA
Organism: Sogatella furcifera; assembly: GCA_017141385.1. Classification (NCBI taxonomy): domain Eukaryota; kingdom Metazoa; phylum Arthropoda; class Insecta; order Hemiptera; family Delphacidae; genus Sogatella; species Sogatella furcifera. The sequence continues at coordinate 23,083,578 of CM029552.1, read as the reverse complement.
AAAAGGTCGTTTTTAAAGAGGAATATTAATAATCAAATTTTCACAATATGATAGGTCTAAATAATATTTCATTTAACTGGCTTGAGTCAGACATGCCACCAGACTGTCCAGACTCATACTTTCTATTGCTGAATATTGCTTTCAACAACTGGTCATTAATAACCACTCTATGGAACTCTGAACATGATTTCCCCATCAAATTCAACTGTATCAAAAATAGTAGAGCCTTAACAGAAGCTATAGACACCCCCATGGATCCACCCATGATTTTATGCACATCAGCTCATTTTGGTGTGCGTACTCATGCACACAATGTCTGGAAATTTATTGAAAAGTCAGGGATTTTGTCAGAAAAAATGATTCTCTGATCTGGTAACCCCAAGTGCGAATGCCTACCATGCATAAATGCATCAAGCCACGTTTACACCGGAGTTAATAACACAATTATTGTTAAAAACTTAACGATTAGGTCTTATTCTTTATGTTCTACTAGTGACTCAATATTATTTGAAGATAGGTCCATCACCACAAATTTTCTTGATTTGACTCCTAGTAGGTCTATTATTATGATATGACTGTTCAAGCCCACTATAAAAATTCAATTCATTATTGCATTTCGGTATAGGCTTAACTTACATCCAATCACATCATGAAAAAAATGTAAAAGAATATCCCAGGTCAAAATATATTGATCTAATAAAGTAGACGAAATATAGCTTACTGTTATGGAAAGAAATGGAGAGCAGACATGATTGGTAGATCATGATATATTATTAGAAATGTCAATTTTGATACAAAATCCACATTCACAGCATTTATAAAATTAAGAGAGTTTTATTATAAGACGAGTGGCAGTTTGTGGTTAATACATTTAGAATCCGGATACCATACCACATAATTATATTACAGCACCAAACCTGGAACAAAGAAAAATATGTTTTACAAATTTCAGAACGAAAAAAAATAGGGAAAATGAAATGATATCTTGAAATGATACCCAATATAAAACATATTTTTTCCACTGAATGATGCATCTATGTAGTGCGTTAAGGCCCATTCTACACGGGCGTAGGAAACGCAGCGTTAACGTCGCGTCGGCAACGCGTGCTCGACAGAACACATTGTGTTAAATGGGCTTGTCTACACGAGCGAAATAATCACGCGTTTCCACAGCGTCAGCGGGCGTCAACGCGTTGCCAACGTCGAGGTCGGTGTTAGCTGGGCGTTAGCAACGCGTTGAGAACGCGTGATTATTTCGCTCGTGTAGACAAGACCATTCAACACAATGTGTTCCGTTGAGCGCGCGTTGATCAGCTGGGTTTTGTATCACTTTTTCTTGGTTAGGTTCATCAGCCATTTTGATTTTCTCTTCACGCGTTTGTTACGCCTCGTGTAGTTTGCAAAAAATTTTGACGTGTTAACGCCGCGTTTCCTACGCCCGTGTAGAATGGGCCTAAGCCACGTTTACACCGGAATTAATAACACAGTTGTTAATTAACAATTGTGTTATTAACTCCGATGTAAACATGGCTTCACAGCACTAAATTCGCCAATGAAAACCAACTCATTTTCATCAGTACTAACAATGCCAATCAGAAGACAAGTATTGATTTCTTTACTCAAGTATCTGTTGAAACACTTGGACTTCCAGTTCAGTTCTCATGATCTGGTTCACCAAAAAAGCAAAACTCAAAATTGCTTATCAAAGAGTAGCCTTGTCAGGATGATCCTCCCTTTGTTCATTAAGGGAAATTACTGCAAACCAAAGATTGATAAATAGTTGAATAGTACCGTTTGTAATAGAGAATACTCACCTAAGAAGTCATCCATTAGAGTTCCAATCGCAAACTGAAAAAGAAGATACGTTTTAATGAGGAAGTTTCCTGTGTATCATCGCTACTCGTATTTTCCACAGTTCAAGATACTTGAAAAATGACTCACTTTGAAAATGATAGATACACATCGTGATTCGTTAATCAAATTAAACATGGAAGAATTATTAGATTGCAGTATATCATCGCTAGAATATAATAATAATAATTAAAACGAATTTCCGATGATAGACATATAAATAGAAAAAATGACTTCTGCAACTGCAAATATTGACTGAAGCATTAGTTTTTTGAACAGTTTCATTCAACGAGTCTCAAATTAAACAATAAAATAGAATGTTTTTGAATAATTATTTGGAAATGGACGTTTTGGACTTAATTATCTGTCTTATAATCCAATTAGTATATGGTGTTTTTTCAAATGAGTAAGTGGAGCTCTCGCAGACCGCTCTCGCTATCTATACTGACAGGACTGAGCGTGAGCATTGATAAGTCATTAGCTTACCGCAAGTTTTGTTGGCATCTGCTAAGATCCTCATCGAACTTGACATGAGGTATTTTAAGTTTACCATTTATTGAAATTATTTATTTAAATCAAGAATTTTTCCACCTCAAATCAACAGTTTTTATTCAAACAATGAACATACCTGTATTAGATTTAAAATCATAACCCGAATTTGGAAATAAATAGACATGATTACTTATTTGATAGGAAGACTTACAATTCCCGAAGCATCCACTCTGGTACCAACGATTTTCAGTCGAATTTCATCGTCAGACTGAATAACTACATCCTGAAAAAATTGAAGAGTTGAATGAGAAAACACTATACACAGAAATAACTAGGAAAAATGAGCGTTTTAAAGGAATAAATACAAGAATATCATAATTACGTTAAACCATTTCAAACTGTATACTTGACACAACAAGACAAATAATAACCAAATAAGTAAGTACTAGATGTTGGTATGGTAAGTGATGATGAATAAGTAATTGCCAACAAACAGAGCTTTCCTACCTACCTTACCCCTAATCAAGCAATAATCTAAAACGAAATAAAACATTCCATTCTGTACAAGCTTTCACAATATTAATATTTACTGTACATGGATACAGAAAATATATACAAAAGTATTTGATAAAATTTCAGTGTTTAATTAATTGACCGAACATAAGTGAGGTCTAAGATTCAAGACGACGATTTTGCATTTGTTTGTATGTAATTATGTATGTATGTATGTATGTATGTATGTATGTATGTATGTATGCATGTATATATGTATGTATGTATGTATGTATGTATGTATGTATGTATGTATGTTCCGCATTTACGACTGAACGCAGCAATACATTCCAATGAAATTTGACAGGGATGTTCCTCTTGAAAATGCGCGTCGATGTATATGTAAGGTTTTCCAACAATTTTCATATTAAGGACGAAAAAAGGATTCAACTATTCTCTGATATAGGTATACTCCATACATGATTATTGATATTTCATTATTGTATATTTAATTATTTTTGTTGATATAACTAAAACATGAGATATTATGGCATTTCAAAAAATTCTACTTCATATGATATTACTTTCCTTACCCTACCTACTACCATAGGTAAGGAAAGTATTGCTTTCCAAAAAAAATTAAGGCACCCCAATTTTAGGTTTTCTATCCGTTTCAAGGTCCCCTGAGTCCAAAAAAGTGGTTTTTGGGTATTGGTCTGAGTGTATGTGTGTGTGTATGTCTGTATACACTATATCTCGATCCCTAATTAACCGATTGACTTGAAATTTGGAACTTAAGGTTCTTATACCATGGGGAACCGACTCTAAGAAATTAAAAAAAATTCATCGAAAAATGGCGGATAATATGCCAAAAATGGTGTTTTTCAAGATTTTCTCGAAAACGGCTCTAACGATTTTTTTAAAACTCATACCAAAAATAGCTTCATATATCGACTGCCATGAGTCTCGTTCCTGGCAAAATCGCATAAGATCCGCAGCATTGTTGAGAAAAATGGATTTTGCAATATTTTGATTCCTTATTAACCGATTGACTTGAAATTTGGAACTTGAGGTTCTTATACCATGAGGACCCGACTCTAAGAAATTCGAAAAAATTCATCGAAGAATGGCGGATGATAAGCCAAAAATGGTGTTTTTCACGATTTTCTCAAAAACGGCTCTAACGATTTTTTTCAAACTCATACCCGAAATAGCCCTATATAAGCCCTATCCACTGTTATGAGTCTCGTTCCTAGCAAAATATCAGAAGATCCGCAGCATTGTTGTAAGAAATGGATTTTGCAATCTTTATTTTCTCAAAAATTAATTGAACAATTTTTTTCAAACTAAGAAATTCGAAAAAATTCATCGAAGAATGGCGGATGATAAGCCAAAAATGGTGTTTTTCACGATTTTCTCAAAAACGGCTCTAACGATTTTTTTCAAACTCATACCCGAAATAGCCCTATATAAGCCCTATCCACTGTTATGAGTCTCGTTCCTAGCAAAATATCAGAAGATCCGCAGCATTGTTGTAAGAAATGGATTTTGCAATCTTTATTTTCTCAAAAATTAATTGAACAATTTTTTCAAATTGACACCCTATATATAGTCATTTATGTGCTCTATCAACTGAGTCCCCTTTGTGTCAGATAAGCAGCGGCGCCACCCCATGCTGGAAAACTTAAGGTAGTGTAGGCTATCAATGCCACTCCATCAAACTCGCAACAAGGCAATCCGCATCAGGGTATAAAGGAGACAAAAATTACATTCGAAAAAAGTATTGGTGTTTCATAATAAATTATTGGTAAAATAGCAGAGTTATGGATTCGAATGATCAATTATCGATTCCACCTCTTTGATCCAATGTATTGGAATATTACAGAAAAAAAACTTTTTTTCAAAATCCAAATCAATTCGGCTAACATCTAACCGAAGCGCCGACAGGCGCGAGGCATTTTGGACTTGTAAAAATTCCAAATCACACACACGATGAGCCGAAGCGCCGGCAGGCGCGAGGCGTCATCGGCGTGTGCGAATTTCACAGTATTGGAAGATGAGGAAGTAATAGCCTAATGAAATTTGTACTCGCTGATGACTAGGTATAGATAGGTTGTATATTGTATTACGCAAATGTAAATGGCAAGGAAAGTTGTGTGAGTGTGCCACACTAGATTTTTTCATTGAAGTCAGCTGAGATATTTCAGAATATTAAGGTAAGTTTTCCTTTATGCGAAACGGTCCGACGGTCGACCACTGACTAACAACAAGAGCTGTGATTGGCTACAGCTGTTCGACTGCAGCCAACCATCGGACCGTTTTGCATGATGGAAAACATTATAGAAACTGATGCCCGGTTTTCCAAGGACTCAAATTTTGACGAATCGTCAACAAAACAGCTGACATTTTCTCTAAGTTTATTTCCTTCATATCTACTCGTCGGTACGTTGTGAGGTTATGCATGCATCCAATAGTAAAAAAAGCAATTAAATGAAGTATCTTATTATTTAAATATCTTATTTGAGCATTGAATAAAGTATCTTCATTTATTTTATAAGGGAAAATTGAAATGAATAAATAAAAAATTATTCAATGGATGATCGAGATATCATTGATGGATTATCTGGAGAATATAGGCCCTTTTCTCTCAAAGTTACTCCATCCGTTCTTTTATTTTCTATTATAAGACATTTCAGCGATCAACAGCAATTGTTTCTCCTCTAAATTGAAACTGATAATATGATTTATTTTGTCCTCAGTCATTTCAAAAAGTATATAATCGCATGCAAACACTCGAAGTAGGCTACTGAATTATAGCAGGACCTCCTAAATACCTCCTGGTATTTAGGAGGTCCTGTTTATATGTTCTCGCTTTGAACTGATGATAATATCATTATTTTGTTTGAGTACCGTATGTAACCAATGAGAATGCAGATACGCTCCAGAAAAATGAATTTTAATACAAGCCTACAGCAATCTTAAAAAATTAAAAAAAATCTGGTGTTCTATTGTCGATTCGTCCAAGTTCCAGGGTCCCTCAAGCCTGAGGGTGCTTGGAAAAACCGAGCATACAATCTCTATACCTATAATGTGAAGGAAATTGGGGAAAAATTAGGAGGAAATATGTGGGTTGAGGTGATTTATTATGAACTTGGATTGGATATAGCTGAGGTTTCAAAGTTGAAATAAAGGATTGATGTGACATACACTATTTATTTGCATGTATTCAATTTTGATGGAATTGTATGTATGTAGCACCAGCTGTGGTTATAGTGACAGACTGATGCCGACAAAAAATAAAGCGTGACTGTGGCCACTGCATTGCTGACTTCCTTGCGCCGATTTTCGGAATCGACGCACAATTAGAACATACCGTAAAGACAGACAGTGCTTTTATGATGGAGGGAACATGGGTGATTTCACAGAACTACTAGTACTTATGATGAAACAACCGAATCTTCAGGTGACTTAACTATAGTGTCTAGAGTCTAGTGTCAGCAACTACAACAAGAAGTCAACTTACTTGAAAGCAAGTAATTAATTTGGAGACAATGCCAAATATCTTGAAATAAAAATATTACTCTACTCGCGATTATTACGATTTATACTATTCACTCGTAAATCGTGAATGTCATTGAAAGGTGGAGTTCTACAGAAAGAGATCACTGGAGATTCATTTTAATGAATTTTTACTTTGATGCAATTAGTAACATTGACATACTTTTCCAGTTCGAGAAAATCAACTACAGTACGAGTATAAACACTCAACAGGTCAACATAATTCTATTCAATTTTATTAGACTATGTAACGTACTATCAAATAGCATAATTTGAACTATAATTCTAGTTTGCAGGCTCAAATGAAACACATTATATAGTCCGTCCAAGCAAAGATGGCATTCTGGCAAAACGGAAAAATGACTCCAGCTCAGTCAATATTGGTTCAAAAATTATAAGCTTGATCTCAAATTGTGGAAATTGTTACACTCTTGTAGACCTACAATTTGAGACCAAATTTACTATTTTCAAACCAATATTGACCGAGCTGGAATCATTTTCTCATCTTGCCAGAATGTCTACTTTGCTTGGACAGGCTATAGTAAATGAGACAATAATATCTTAATTTAATCTGGAGTAATTTATAATTGGTTTGAGCTGCTATTTATAAAGAGGCTTATCAATTCGATTATGACAGTGAAGCACTTAAGTAAGTCAATTTTACTTACCTCATCTTTTGATTTATAGCAGAGTGGATTTGAATTCGGACAAAATTGCATATCAGCAGGAATCGACTGGAAAAAAGAACAAGATGTTAGAATATAAGAGTATTTGGTAATTCTTGAATAGAATAAATATGAAATATAAATGCGGAATAAATATGTCGTTTGTGTGTGTAAGTAAAAAAGTAGAATACGAGATGATAAGATGATACAGAAAATAGGCCTACTAGGGCCTAATCAATTAAGATGGGCATGTGTTAATTAATAGAACCGTTGAACGCTGGAAGAAATACAATTCGTCAATGAATGCAATTACAAAATTATTTTTGGTTTTAAAAATGATTTGGAGTTCAAGAATGAATTTTAGGATATTAAGAAATGCACAAATTATAACATAGAATGTGCAATACATCATCTCTACTGTATTTTATTCAAGAATTCACATAGGAATAATAAAATAATGTCAGCTTTTTAAAATAAAATCAAAATTTTAAACATTGAAAGAAAGAGTTTTTTCAACTCAAAGTTTTACAGCACAATTATAATCCAGTACATACACATAATTAGATTCTGTTCATGTATAATTTTTCCAATTTATAGAAAAATTGTCATTTACTCTGTATGGTGTTTCATTTATTAAAATTTCCTTCACTTTCATTTTGAAAGAGGTCTTGCTCAGAGTCTTAATAAAAATAGTAAGATAATTATACAGTTTCACAGCCATATAAGGATAGAGTTTCTGAGACGAGCTATGTTGATATCTATGAACTCTCAGACTGTTTCGGTTTCTTGTATCATAAATATGGTGATCCCTATTTACATCACATATTCCAATATTGGAATGAACAAATAGAATTGGAAAGTACACATAGAGAGCTGGGAAGGTCATTACTCTCATTTCTTTAAATAAAGGTTTACAGCTTTCTCTATATGATGCATTGCATAATAGCCTCAATATCTTTTTTGAAGGAGAATAATTCTAATAGTCTCTAGATTATTCCCCCATAGTAAACCTTGAGTAGAATATCAACTCCCACACGTTTTCAATCTTCTTATACGAAATAGACCTTTTGAGAGTTTCTTCAATATATTAGTTTTTTACAAAGCAATTTGTGCTCTACAGTATCAAAGTTTTGGTTGTGTCAGTCATCGTCATCAAGCCTTGGAAGGATTTTTCTCATGATGTTTACATCCGTAATAATGAGCCCAGTAGCCATCGTACAGGGAGATTCGTGGCCACTTCAACATTCATCATGATAGCGCTATTCCTCACCATCCTTCGTTGGTTGAGTCACGAGAACGAGCCAAAACCTCGGGACGAATTAAAAATCGCAATTCGCGTGGAAGTCGCCCAGTCGAAAGAGAAATGTCGAATAAAATCCACGCAAACTTCCAAGAATGCCGCCAGCACTACATCAACGATTTTGGCCACCACATGACTGATGTGATTTTTCATACTTGACTGTCTCAAATGATGTTATTTCCTTACTCCTTGCGTCAGTCCTCTCTGCCACACCGAGTATAAATTAATAATAAATTGATGGAATAAATAAATGAGATTATTTTCCTAGGGTGATACCCCCATGAGCCTTATAGTCTGTCCAAGCAAAGCGGACCCTCTGGCAAGATGAGAAAATGACTCCAGCTCGTTCAATATTGGTTCAAAAAATATTGATTTGGTCTAAATCGCAGGAAACATTCTGATCTAGAATTTGAGATCTAATCAACATTTTTTGAGCCAATATTGACCGAGTTGGAGTCATTTTCCCATCTTGCCAAAGGGTCTTCTTCTTTTGGACAGACCTTGTGCCATCAGCTGTGGGGGATGAAGTTTTCTGGCTGCTCACCTTCTTGATTTTATTCAATCTGTTTATTATGGAACAAGATCTTTATTTGAGCCTTGTTTTGGATGCACTCGATGCCGTCATTCCCTGATTTAGCAGACGGTAACTAAACTGGAGTTTGGCGAATAATTGTTATCAATGCTCAGCTCTATCAGGACAGTCAGCTTTGGATGTACTTCAAGTCGTCATTCCCGGCTAGACTAGACACCAATCAGCTTTTTATGACAGTTTGTGAGCATTGATGGCAAACATTAGCCAACGACAAGTTTATTTGGTGTCAGATACAACCGGAACGAAGGTTTCAAGTAGATCTAGAACAAAGCTTAAATAAAGATCTAGTTCCAATGTAGACTAAATGAAATTTAGAAAACCGGCTCTAAAGCTCCATCGCCCCACAGCTGATGAAGGTCTCTATGGTAATAGGATATTCTAAAGAAATGGAAGATGCTTTGGTAAAATAAGAATTTATTCAAAATTTCTTAACGGAATCTGATAATTCTTGTAATATGCACTTTTGATTAGTTTCAGACTTGCAGTCATGTATTTTTAAGTAAAAAACTAGTGTATTTTAATTCTTGCGAGTTACATCTTCATCTGTCCAGTAACATAGAAACAGAATTTATAATTTAATGGATAAGTAGTAGATTGAGAGAGTAGCAAATAACTTACATGGTGAGAAATGAAGCAAGACAAAGGTCCAATTTCAGCAAACATCCCAACCTATTGACAAAAAATAAGAAGATAAAACTATTCTGACCATGAAAGGAATAACAAAACATAGTATATGGTTCAATCGGCACTAATAAATTTTTAATTGATTTAGTTAGTAAGAATTACGATTACTGTAATGAATAGTAGGATTGCTGAATAAATTTCCTAAATTTCTTTCAAATTTTTCTAATAAAAATATTTTGAAAAACCTGAACATCTCAAATCAACCTGTCAGATCAAAATTTTAGTTGAGTTGTATAGTTTTAGGAAGAATTAAATATAAATAATAAGGAAAACAATGATCCCATGTTCTCATTTCTCGAGTTTGAAAAATGTAAGTCTCTACAAGAAGGGATTCTTGGTAAGTCAAGAGAAATATGATAATGCAGCATGCACCTGTGTGAATGGAAATCAATATCAATGCACCGTATCAAAAAAATTGACGTTTTGCAAACAACATCCATTCTCCCTAGCTAACTTATGTGCATTTTATTGAGCAATATTTATTAGCTTCAGATAATTTGATTACACGTGAATCTGAAATTTTCGCTTCTGATGTGAAGGTGAAATTTCATTACTGAATTTAATTTTGCTACACATCGTCCAAAATGTAATTGGATAAATAATAAAAATCCTGTAAATACGTTTTAAACGAACCTTATTAACTTGCGTCACAACTGCATCGAGAACTTCTCCTTTGAACGGCCTGAAGACAATCGCTTTGAACTTGACAGGATAAACAACAAAGCCTTGACCCGGTAGAATAATTCCCGCACCAATGTTGTCAATGGTAGTTACAGCCACAACAAACCCATACCTGCGAAATAAAGGTTTTAATGGTTTTCCAGGAAAATGTTGATAGTTTGGAACAGAAACAACACTGACACAGATATTAATAGGGGTAGGCTAGGGGTTGTAATAGGTAAAGAAGATTGATAGGTCAAATAATATAGGTAAATCAAATGAAATAGATAAACCAAATGATGTAGGTAAATCAAATAATACCGTCAAAAAATGACATCAATCTAGCAAGATCTTATGCTTTAGAGAGTAAGTTCAAAGGGATTCAAATTCCTTGACTAATTTAACAAATTTTGCGGTCGAACTATGATGCTAGAAAATCTATATCTTTCACAATGAAAATATTAAAAAGTATTTAATTATCAGAAAATCCATTTGGAGTGTTGAGGACTTTATCATTTTGCATATAACTTCTTCAGGCCTATATTAAATTGCATATCAACTTATTTACACCATACCTGCTTTTTTAGGTGCCTTCATCTCCAAATCTCCTCATTAGCAGTCAGATACTCAAGATTAAGGCTCACACAGTAGTGCATTCATTATTACTTATTTAGAGCAACATACAATGATAATCACTGAAAGATATAATTTACATGAAAAATATCATACTTTCCCGTGCATGTTCCTTCCACTTCAGTGTAGAGTTTCTGTTTGACAGTCTCATGAAGCTGCTTTCCAAAATATCTAGGATGTAACAGTATCTCATGTTCCAGTGATATCTGCAATAGAAAACCAGAGTTTTTATAAATAAAAGAAAACAAGAGTTTTTATAATAAATAATTGCAAAATTAGTAGTCATCAATTTGAAGTTTGATTTGTAATTGTAAAAATGTATCAATTCCGATGGTATCTCTCTCATTCTCAAATAGCTGGCAACAGAATGAAAAATCAGTGAAGCCGCGGCAATTTTACCAAGACATGGTTAAATAATCGATAAATCAATACAATACAATGATTTGAATTCCATCTATTTTCATCACAACAAATTATTCTGTATAAATAATAAGAAAAAAACATCAATTATTTGACAGAAATAGCTTTTTAGGTTAGAATACTTACGTGATAGAACATATTTGAACTACACTCAAAAATACGTTTATCAAGTGAAATGAATTGCTCCTAATATTTTTTGGAGCCTTAATATTGTATCTATGTGTTAATTATCAGTTGAAATGGATCAATATTTAGTAATTATTACTAATTCGAAATTACGATTGCTACAACACAAACAAAGCGACACAAACCGACTTTCGTTTCGAAATTCTATGCTACCTTGATCGAGCAAGACAGCAAGAGTAAAGAGCTGCGGTACACTAGCGCTATCGTGGCTCAATCAATAACTACTCTCCAGATTTGAATTTTGCCGCGAAAGTTATGGAAGAATCTTTATTCTGAACATTAATATTCGGAATAAGTTTACCGGAATTTTGCATTTTTATGATTAATGTTGGTATAATTGATTTTTTATTATGAAAAGAGAAGACTTATTGGAATTGTTGAGAATAATTTGATAACTACCATGGTCACAAATTGAATACTTTATTGGCCTAAAATCCTTCTCATTTCAAGATTTTAAAATTTTTAGGTTTTTATATTATATAGGCCTACACAATTTTCATACAGAGTCTTTTAATAATAAAATTTCATGATGCTGTAATAATTGATTAATTATTAATAATGAAAAATCGACTATAGTTGTTGTCAATGTTTTAGAATCTAAGGCTCTATAAAGAGGACTTCATAGAGCTATATAGAGCTTGAAACTGTGACTTGCGTAGCCACAATGGTCCTATAATGGTAGACTTGACAATATCAGTGTGATTTATTTCAATTAATAATAATTAATTTGAACAATAAAATATTTTCAATAATAACTGGAAGTTATGAACTTATTGAAAATACATATGCCTACATATATACAAAATAGTTTGAAGAATGCAAATTTCAAATTTTTCAATAGATAGCCTATACTTAAATAATATTCGGCTTGCTGAATTCTATTATACAAATATGGGACGTAGATAGCAATTTTCACAGAGCTGTGAAGCAAGATCTCATGCACTACTTTGTACATCAAACTAGCAAGGGAAATTTACTGATTAAAACGAAAATTGATCCATTGAAAAAATGGATAGAGGATTCAAATCAAAATTGAATAACATGGTTGATCAAATCCTGGTAGAATTATTTTTCTAGTCCAATCATTCTTCTAGTATCAGTACCAATAGAATATTCTTGAGAGAGTCTAAAGTCCAAATTTTATATCTAACAACAGAGTTTTATAGAGCAACATTTCCAAAATGTTTTAATACTCCTGAAGTATGAGTAGGCCCACGGTTCTTATAACATGGAGAAAATCAATAATTGTCATTCTATAGTGGAGCCGCAAACAGAAGAGCCTTTGGCAACATGGATGCCATTCACTGCTGCCAGCAGTCCAAATGAAAATTGTTCTACTCTCACCATCTGTCACAATTAAAATATTACTAAAAATATTTAATAAAATATATTCTAATATATATATAATATATTCTTGAATTGAATATATTTCTATTTGTGGAATCAATATTATTAAGATTTCCCTGCAACACAATATTTCATAATATTATTACAGTATGGTACTTCTGTGCGGGGTCTGTGCTCTCTGGTGGTGAAAATTATACTTTGATTTGTAAACATTCATGTTTAGTTTTTGTGGCTAAACACCGCTCTTGGCCAACAGATTGTTATGAAAACAAACTGGGAAAGGATTGAAATTGAATAAAAATATAATTACCATTTGCAGTAGACCATAATAGGCTAGGTACTGATATTCATTCATACATTTATCCATATTATGCTTGTTTTAAAACCATTCAATATTCCAACATACTGCTAATTTTATTATATACCTATTTGAGGTTACCGTGAAGCTCAGTACATAATTATAAAAATGTCTCGAGGGAATGTTTTTGTAGTCAGCTGATTTATGAGACACGGCCCTGTTCTGTAGATTATGTACGGTAGGTCATGGCAAAGACTACAAAATCAAATTGGCAGTTGCAATGTGTGCTTTGTTGATTCAGCCTCTTGGAACTATAATTTAGTGTAAAAGCGTTAGGATGGCTGAAGTGATATTTCCCCAGAAATTATAGTTCTGCGCATGCGTAGTTACCCTCTCACTTCCCTCCGCCATCTTGCCAAAGGCTCTTCTATTCGCGGCACCACTATATCAGTAATTTATCATCCCTGACAAAGTGTTTTTATCCATGATTTTCATCCCTTGACAAATATATTATTCTTGCAATATGATATTGACAAATACCATGATTTTTACAATATTTTCGCTATAAAGTTATTGATTTCCAGTAATAAGTGTTTTTATCCATGATTTTCATCCCTTGACAAATATATTATTCTTGCAATGTGATATTGACAAATACCATGTTTTTTTTACAATATTTTTGCTATAAAGTTATTGATTTCCAGTAATAAGTGTTTTTATTCATGAACTTGAGAAGAAATTAATAGAAAACAATCAATTGTTCTGTTCAATTTAGTAGTAGTCTATTTATAAAGAAGAAAATTTTTTCAAAAATCTTGGAGTGTGGAAGGCGGCTAATAATTATTATGGCTTTAAAGCGTACGAAAATATTGAATGAAAAGACAAGATGTTGTCTTTTGACTTTTGACAACACCTTGTCTTTTCATTCAATATAATATGGATAACTACCACAATATCACTCTCACAAACACTCAAAAAGTACGAAACTAGTTGTGTTAATGAAAATATTTTGAAGGGTGATTCATTGTTATATCCATTATGTGAGCTATTATCTGTCCAAGCAAAGAAAACATTTTGGCAAAATGTGAAAATGACTCCAGCTCAGTCAATATTTGTACAAAAATAATAAATTTGGTCTCAAATCATAGAAAACATTCTGGTCAACAATTTGAAAAGAATTTATAATTTTTAAACCAATATTGAAAGAGCTGGAGACATTTCCCATCTTGCCAGAATGTCTTCTTTGCTTGAACAGACTATACATTATCATGTGTACTATCTGCTTCAATGTCAAAAATACCGGAGTGGAAACTGTGCTCTACCGGAATGCCCGGCTCATAAATCGGGGTACGTGCCTATGTATTAGTATTGGTCCGTCCATTTGGAGGCTTTTAGTTGGCTGCATGCTGAGCGGTGACTGTGACATGCCTAGCGAAATGATTCCGATCACGCGTTTTTTCTCCTCGTATTCCTAGGAAGGGGATGGAAGGAAAACACAAAGAGGGTTGCGCCCAGGAAAATTGGGGACCACCCTCAGAGAAGAACTCATCTGATTCATGGTGCTTGGTCCTTCCAAATGAAAAATCGCACCGAATCGCTGATTGAGGAGGCGACCGCTTCTGATTGCTTGCCGTTAATTTACCGTTTCTAATGCAATGATCGAACTCTTTCTCCTCCTCTCCCCTTTTTTCTCACTCACTCTCTTCCTGCTTGTGATCCAACACCCTTAGAATTTGATTCTTATGAGTCATAAGAAATTATCATTGGTAAAATTATTGACAGGTGACTATTATGAAACTAATAAGCACTTCATCTTCAATTCAAGAAATCAATCAATTCGGACTTGGGAGTAGAACACCACTAACCAAAGAAGCAAATAAGTATGTAAGAAATTAGAGAAATGTAATCATAATATTTTATTCAATCAATAGAATACAAAAATATGAGAAATTATTATCTATAATATTCAAAATCAAACATATTGATGGACATTTGAATGCAATTTCTTATAAGTAGGCAAAAACTTACTTGAGAAACTCATTGCATTATAATATTGATGAGTTCAAAACTCATGATTAATAAAATAATGATTATTAGTCACTTCTGATGCTTTGTCAACCATTGAATTTAATAAATCTTCTCACTTCACTGTATTCCTTTGGTAATTTCTATGTATTCTGTTCACTTCACAGGTTTATTACTTGTTTTCTGAGCGAATCAAAACTCTATCAATCCAATCAAATTCCTTCGAACACTGTTATTCCGATATCTGGTGTATTTTGTTGTAGTTTAACAACATTGTTTTCCAATTGGAACTATGAATCTCTTCAAAATAATGAGTATTATTATGCAAAAGATTAGGAAGGACATTGCTCCAAATGAATTGTATTTTATACCTACAGTATTCTATAAACAGTATTGCAAGAAAAGCTAAACCTACCTCTACGAGTGTCGTACAGTTTTGAAAGAATCTTAGTCTAGCTAGAGAGTATGGAATAAGAATTATTAGGCCTATAAAATGAATACTTCAACAATGATTACGGTATATAAAATTAATGATTCGCACATGAATATCTGATTTTAACTAAAATACTCAATTCATCACTCCAAAAACCATTGAAGTATAAATACAGACAATGTTAAAATGAATGATTAATTATTGTGATAGTCTTGAGAACTTTCCAGCCTCAATCAAAAGCTTTTAAACAAAGTTATTGCCCGTTACTCCACAGAATTCACTTCATTACAAGTTGATGAAGACATTGAGTTTCGAAGCAGGCAACCGAACGGAGATTCTCAATGAACGTTTTGTTGTTAAATGCAATCGATTTGAGTTTCGCGTCGGCAATAGCTTTTACACCTGGGATTAGTTTAATTGAGGACGATAGACGTAATCGACAGTCGCCACCTCGAGTATCGACTCGCAAACTCGATTTCCAACTATCGACTTGGTAATGACGGAGTTTACAAGCTAAACTTCCCCGAACTATAAACAGTCTTTCAACTTCCAACTTGTGATACTTTACTCTCGAACTCCTGAGGCACGTGGGAGTCGATGATCATGAAGATTTGCCACATCTAACTATGATTATTGGTCTATGAATTATTGGTTGTGGTAATACCTGCTGATTTAACGATATTGTTTATTGCCTACTCATAGATTTAGGATACTCTGTTAACTACTTCAGAAACATGGTAAAATGGAATTAGGTTGATTTTTTCTCATTGAAGCCCACCAGTACTTGGACTATCAATCAAGAATCAAGCTCTAACAATTTTTTCAATTTAGATGCTATTCCCTTATTACGCTGTTGGTAAATGAGATCATCTATAGGTGAATTGCATCGAAAAGAGTTTGAAATTTGAACTATAAACAATGTAGTTAGGTACCATGTACAAACAATATATGACTAAAATCTTCATCGTAATTTCTCGTTTTTGAGCAAACGCAATTTCAGTTCTTGGTTCCTGTTTACCTGGATGAGATTTGATACGGTAACCATAAGATCCAATTATTATATAATCAGGAAAAATTTTCACTATGAAATTACACTTTCAAATAGTTTTTAAATTAAACACTTCTCCAACAATAAAGAGAGTTAGACTTTAAAATCCCAGTTTTTATGCATCAGGTTGTCTTTTTTTGTTCCCCTCAGCTATTGCATTATGGGTAGTTTCCGTTTTGACTTCTCCCGTACAAGTGCAATGGTGCAATGAATCAACTCCTTCCATATCAAATTCCATATATTTTTCTCCCCTCACAATATATCAAACTTTGCTTTTGGTGCTCATGATTTATGTTCATTAAATTCCTCTATGGTGCCTAAAATACCAATTGAAGCAATTGATCGATTATGGCTGGAACACTTTAGAAAAGGACATTTTCCACAACCAAGTTTTATTGCTCCATCTATTATATCGGCCATGAATTATGTATGACTAAATGAAATTACTTATACTGTAGATACAACTTAAAATGCTTTCTTTGATACTAGGGAGAATGTTGCTATTTGATAACTCTGCAGCACATTTTCATCCCCGATTTTATAGTGTTATAACTTTCTTTGTTCAAGTTATTCTAGTAAGCTAAACAATCTCTATAAGAGATTTTGCATTAAAAAATGGTAGATTCTAAATAATTTTCCTGATATTAGAGCAAATTATACTATTTTATGGTCCTTAAAAACTATATTTTCTAGATCTAGAACAAAAGCTTCACAAATCAATACAACCGTCGTGTAAATGTAATACTGGGTTTGAGAAGTTATGCAATTCAAATAATTTCTCAGATGTTAGCACAAATGCTGCAATTGGATGTTAGTATTCCAGATTTTGAAACCCATTCTATGCCCATATTCATAGTTTTATTGTTCAATCCATCCGAGAAAGACTTTTGGATAACCATCCATCATTCCTTTTAGAAAAGCCCTTTGAACTTGATCGATGTAAACTGTAGCGCCAACTGGAATCGATAAATTACAAATGACCAGCTGAAAGCCGCCATTTCGATGTAGTCCTCTTCCGGTTCCATGAAAATTCTCCATTTCTCTGATTGGCTATCAATACTGAGCTCTGATTGGTAGCCAAAAGTCAGCTGATACTTGACATGCCTCCTAGCCAGCTCGCTCCACCTATTCTTTTTTAGTACCTACAGAATGTATCTCATCAACATCTATTGTATTCTATTTATTGATAGAGTTCCACAACACAAACAAAGATTGTATACAAATGAGTAGATGTTTTATTTAGGAACATCATTATTGAAAATTTGATTCTCTTTAACAAAGCTCCATGGTTCCATTCTGGCGTCTTTTTATCAATGTATCAAGTTGAGTGATGTAATTTTTTCAATAACTATTACAATATTTAATCCTCATTATCAAAGATTTATTGTTCAATTCCCTCAAGTAACAATCAGAATCGCCCATAAAACCTTCCAGAGACTGTTTTGAAGGCTACCTTCAAAACCGACTTAGCTTCAGATCAATAAAATTCATACAGTCATGAACCTCAACAAGATTCAACCCCGTTGGAAAAGTGTTATGAGCCATGGGAGAGAATAATAACAAAGCCTTGTCGCGGGCAACCAAAGTGTGCGATTGCAGTCCGGTTGGTCCCTCCCCGCTCATTTCTCATAAATCGTTCTTCCAGATTTGGTATAGTCCGACCAAGCACAGAAGGCATTCTGGCAAGATGGGGGAATGACTCCAGCTCGGTCAATATTTGTTCAAAAATAATACATTTGATTTCAAAATGTAGATCACAATATTTCCTACAATTTGAGACCAGATTTATAGGTTTTGAATTAATATTGATGGAGCTGGAGTAAGTTTTCCATCTTGCCAGAATGTCTTCTTTGCTTGGACAGACTGTACTCCCCTACATCAACTCAGTTCTGATATTTCGGGTTGCGACCCATTGACAAATGCGTTCTTCCCAAGTCACACTCCTTTCTGTGCGGAGGTGTTGTGTTGCACACGCAATCTCCCTAAAGGGCCACCCGTCACCCAGTCACCCGTCACCCTTGCGGAAGATGGGTCACCCCGATGGGTGAGCGGAAGATGCCCCCAGTGGGTGGGCCTTCCACTTCTGCACTGAGGGCGACATCATTTTGGAAAATGACTCATGTTATTTACATGGCACGTGCCCTATTAACGGAAGTACTTGCCAGAGGGCGCTGCAACAAAAGTCACGGAAGTTGGGCGGCTATTTACATTGCCTTTATGAAGTGCTGTTAGAAATAGACTAAAGTAGAAAATCGGCTATGGGAGGTCTTGTAGCTTCAGAAGAAATGACTGTGTTACAGCAAAGAGGATTCTTATTTAAGTTTTAGAGAGTTCTATTATTCAAAAAATATAAGTATTGGATCCAGTTACTTTATACTTCAAGGCAAGAATGTTCCATCGTGAAGTAAATGCATATTAGAATATTATTTTTAAATCCAGTTAACCTATACTTCAACATGAGAATGCTCTATCTTCAAATAAAAACTTGTTTCCTGAAGAAGAGCTTCTTTTATGATGGGGCAATGTGCTGTAAACTTTCTTTTTGCTAGTTTACTGCAATAGCTTTTGCTGAACATGGGTGAGGATAAATGATTTGTAGCTGGCGGTTCATTATAACAGTTGACATCTCTCATCCTTTATACTGATATAAACTCATTTTACTAAAATTTTTGACTTAGCCTACCATCTCAAAGCCTGAAGAACATAATTACTCCTGTCCATTCTGAAAAGATTTAGTTTTGAATGCAAAAAACACTACACTTAATTTGAATACTACTAGTAGTTTGTGCCAAAAGACACTATTCTGAAATTACAATTATTAATTTTTTAACCATTCGTATTATGAAAGTTTTTAGGAAATCATGGGAATGGATAAGTCCGAATGATACCATCGCCTGTAATTCGAATCAATGTGAATCGAAATTCTTTGTTTTTTATTCAAACTAAATGTGATGGAAGAATCACTCGGATGAATCTTGAGAATGAAAGAAGGAAGTAGAAATTCAGAAAATAACTGACGTCTGTGAAGTTGGCCCAGATGATGTTAGCCCTGACGACGAAAATGTTATGAATCGTTAGTTTAGCGTTAGTTTAGGTTTGTTTTGATAAATTTGACGTTTGTTTAGAATTCTAAATACCAAATTTAGAAGTTTCAAATTTTCCGGGCCAACTTCACGCCAGCCCGGAAATTTCCACAGAATTGGTTGAAAATAGTCTAGATCGTTAGTTTAGCGTTAGTTTAGGTTTGTTTTGATAAATTAGACGTTTGTTTAGAATTCTGAATACCAAATTTGGAAGCTTCAAATTTTCCGGGCCAACTTCACGCCAGCCCGGAAGTTTTAGCAAATTTGGTTGAAAATAGTCTAGAACGTTAGTTTAGCGTTAGTTTAGGTTTGTTTTGACAAATTTGACGTTTGTTTAGGATTCTGAATACCGAATTTGGAAGTTTCAAATTTTCCGGGCCAACTTCACGCCAGCCCGGAAGTTTTAACAAAAATGGTTGAAAATAGTCCAAATCGTTAGTTTAGCGTTAGTTTAGGTTTGTTTTGATAAATTTGACGTTTGTTTAGAATTCTGAGTACCAAATTTAGAAGTTTCAAATTTTCCGGCCAACTTCACGCCAGCCCGGGAGTTTTAGCAAATTTGGTTGAAAATAGTCCAAATCGTTAGTTTAGCGTTAGTTTAGGTTTGTTTTGACAAATTTGACGTTTGTTTAGGATATGAATACCAAATTTGGAAGATTCAAATTTTCTGGGCCAGCTTCACACCAGCCCGGAAGTTCACAAAAAATTGGTTAAAAATAGTCCAAATCGTTAGTTTAGCGTTAGTTTTGGTTTGTTTTGACAAATTTGACGTTTGTTTAGGTCTCTGACTACCAAATTTGGAAGTTTCAAATTTTCCGGGCCAACTTCACACCAGCCCAGAAGTTCTCATAGAATGATTTGAAAATAGTCTAGAACGTTAGTTTAGCGTTAGTTTAGGTTTGTTTTGACAAATTTGACGTTTGTTTAGGATTCTGAATACCGAATTTGGAAGTTTCAAATTTTCCGGGCCAACTTCACGCCAGCCCGGAAGTTATAACAAAAATGGTTGAAAATAGTCCAAATCGTTAGTTTAGCGTTAGTTTAGGTTTGTTTTGACAAATTTGACGTTTGTTTAGGTCTCTGACTACCAAATTTGGAAGTTTCAAATTTTCCGGGCCAACTTCACACCAGCCCAGAAGTTCTCATAGAATGATTTGAAAATAATCTAGATCGTTAGTTGAGCGTTAGTTTAGGTTTGTTTTGACAAATTTGACGTTTGTTTAGGTCTCTGAATACGAATCTTGATTTTTTTTTTTAAGTTAAAATAGTTACTTATGGATCTGGGGCGGAAAGTGCACCTGTTCCTCCTTGAGAATGTAAAAGTACAGGCCAGTTAGTTCCAGGCTACAATTCGCATTGTAATGGGTTGAGAATAGTTTAGATTGTTAGTTTAGCGTTAGTTTATGTTTGTTTTGACAAATTTGACGTTTGTTTAGGTCTTTGAATACCATATTTGGAAGTTTCAAATTTTTGTCTGGGCCAAGTTCACACCCCATTTCCAGACCACAATTTGCATTGGAATGGGTTGAGAATAGTTTAGATCGTTAGTTTAGCGTTTGTTACGTTTGTTTTGACAAATTTGACGTTTGTTTAGGATTATGAATACCAAATTTGGAAGATTCAAATTTTCTGGGCCAGCTTCACACCAGCCCAAAAGTTCTCATAGAATGATTTGAAAATAGTCTAAATCGTTAGTTTAGCGTTAGTTTAGGTTTGTTTTGACAAATTTGACGTTTGTTTAGGTCTCTGAGTACCATATTTGGGAGTTTCAAATTTTTGTCTGGGCCAACTTCACACCCCAGTTCCAGACCACAATTCTCAATGGAATGTGTTGAAAGTAGTCTAGATCGTTAGTTTAGCGTTAGTTTAGGTTTGTTTTGACAAATTTAACGTTTGTTTAGGATTATGAATACCAAATTTGGAAGTTTCAAATTTTCAGGGCCAACTTCACACCAGCCCGGAAGTTCTCATAGAATGATTTGAAAATAGTCTAAGTTGTTAGTTTAGGTTTGTTTTGACAAATTTGACGTTTGTTTAGGTCTCTGAATACAGATTTTGATTTTTCTATTGAAGTTAAAATAGTTACTTATGGATCTAGGGAGGAAAGTGCACCTTTTCCTCCTTGAGAATGGAAAAAGTACAGGCCAGTTAGTTCCAGGCCACAATTCACATTGGAATGGGTTGAAAATAGTTTTGATCGTTATTTTAGCATTAGTTTAGGTTTGTTTTGACAAGTTTGACATTTGTTTAGGTCTCTGAATACCATATTTGGAAATTTCAAATTTTTGTCAGGGCCAACTTCACACCCCAGTTCCAGACCACAATTTGCATTGGAATGGGTTGAGAATAGTTTAGATCGTTAGTTTAGCGTTTGTTACGTTTGTTTTGACAAATTTGACGTTTGTTTAGTATTTTGAATACCAAATTTGGAAGATTCAAATTTTCTGGGCCAGCTTCACACCAGCCCAAAAGTTCTCATAGAATGATTTGAAAATAGTCTAAATCGTTAGTTTAGCGTTAGTTTAGGTTTGTTTTGACATATCTGATGTTTGTTTAGGATTCTGAATACCAAATTTGGAAGTTTCAAATTTTCCGGGCCAGCTTCACACAAGCCCTGAAATTCTCATAAAATTGGTTCAAAATAGTCTAGAACGTTAGTTCAGTGTTATTTTAGGTGTGTTGTGACAAATCCCATCCCCTATTTATAAATTTTGAAAATAATATGCTTCGAAAGTGGTACTAAAAATATCATCCAAATGTTTTTCCTGTGTTGTACAGACATAATCGATGTACCGTACTTAGAACAATTATTAGATTGTGAATAGGATACCCTTAAGAGGATCCTCTTGTACAAAGTGATTATAGTAGTAAATTAGGCCATAAAAAAGTTCCTTATCAGTAACCAGACAATATAGCAGCCAATAATAATAATAGAAACAAAAAATTCTGCTCAAAAATATCACATCCTCAAAAATGAGTTCAACTTCTAGACCTACAAATATAATTTGAGATTATGATAATAACACTATAAATTAACTATGTAATTTTTCACTCAATCCACAGGGAACGGTGCTGTTATGAATTTCATCTTGTGTCCATTGAAATTGTAATGTAACCAAATTGCATTTGGATTTGCTAAAAGCATCGTAATAATGAGTTCAA
Source organism: Sogatella furcifera (assembly GCA_017141385.1). Lineage (NCBI taxonomy): Eukaryota > Metazoa > Arthropoda > Insecta > Hemiptera > Delphacidae > Sogatella > Sogatella furcifera. Next base: position 23,060,649 of record CM029552.1, on the reverse strand, counting down.
TTGCGTAGAATATGAAAAGCACTAATATCCATTAATGATTATCATTTGCTATCTGATTGAGTCGAATATAATGAAACTTCAGTTCAAGAAAATGTATCCACCATCTACGTGTATGAAGTAATACCTATATTAGAATAATAAGCCTAATGCTAGGCTCATCAATTCATTAATAAAAGAACAAGAAAAAGCAATAATTATTATTTATTAGGAAGTGAAAGCAAAGGATCAGAACAAATTGCATCGTTCACAAATTTGTATAGTTGAATAGGCTATCAATATACCGCTTCAACAAAGACAATAATAATGTTCAGAATAGTCTTCAATCAAATGAAATCAACACATTGTCTTTTGGAATCTTCATTTCAATTAGGCCAACGGGTACGCTCGGGTTTTGAGGAATCATGAAAATCTCGAATTATTTTGCGAGGTGAACTCCATGGTACAGTAATATGATTATTAATTTTTTCAATCTTTAGGCCTAATGTAAAGCTACTTTTCACCTTGGAGTTGATAACAAAATTGTTAATAACATTTTTATAAGTCTATATAGTGAGTAATGCGTTATTCACAAAAGTTATTAACAATTTTGTTATTAAAAACGAGCCTGCCCTAATGACCTCAGTGAATTATATCTTATTCAGAATCCACATCTGTGGATCATGTGGCCAATGAATCTCGTAGCCAGCTGATAACTAAAAATTCTAGGATCTAAGATCCATGCGATTTTTATGATTCTTTTAATTATTAAAATGACAATGGCTACTGATGTGATATTAGCTTCCATGGTACAATTTCAGAAATTACCATTATTGCATGAGTACTATCATTGGAATTCATTCTATAATCAGAGCACCAACTGCTAATTCTAGAGAGAATATTATCCCCCATGAACATGAACTTTTTTAAGATAGGCCTACTTCATAAATTCTAACAGGAAAGTTGCTCAATGAAAATTATTCTTCTTGATTGTTGAATAATTCCAATTTTTGTTGTAGAGAAAGGAAACAAACTTAGTAAGGCGAGTAGATTATTCAATTATTAAGAAGAAAAGAAATACCTCAAAATTGACTACTGTAATTTCATCATCCACTCATATATTCAAACCATTTAAATAAATAAATAAATCAATTAACTAAATAGTCAATGAATAAAACACCGACAATAATAATTGTCCAAAACGTTTTATTATTAGATTTTGTATGAAGTTGGCCCTGAAAATTTGAAACTTCCAAATTTGGTACTCAGAGACCTAAACAAACGTCAAATTTGTCAAAACAAACCTGAACTAACGCTAAACTAACGATTTGGACTATTTTTAACCAATTTTGTAAAACTTCCGGGCTGGTGTGGAACTGGCCCAGAAAATTTGAATCTTCCAAATTTGGTATTCATAATCCTAAACAAAAGTCAAATTTGTCAAAACAAACTGAAACTAACGCTAAACTAACGATCTAGACTACTTTCAACACATTCCATTGAGAATTGTGGTCTGGAACTGGGGTGTGAAGTTGGCCCAGACAAAAATTTGAAACTTCCAAATATGGTATTCAGAGACCTAAACAAACGTCAAATTTGTCAAAACAAACGCTAAACTAACGATCAAAACTATTTTCAACCCATTCCAATGCGAATTGTGGGCTGGAACTAACTGGCCTGTACTTTTTCCATTCTCAAGGAGGAAAAGGTGCACTTACCGCCCTAGATCCATAAGTAACTATTTTAACTTCAATAAAAAAATCAAAATCTGTATTCAGAGACCTGAACAAACGTCAAATTTGTCAAAACAAACCTAAACTAACGCTAAACTAACGATTTGGACTATTTTTAACCAATTTTGTAAAAACTTCCGGGCTGGTGTGAAGCTGGCCCAGAAAATTTGAATCTTCCAAATTTGGTATTCATAATCCTAAACGAACGTCAAATTTGTCAAAACAAACCTAAACTAACGCTAAACTAACGATCTAGACTACTTTCAACACATTCCATTGAGAATTGTGGTCTGGAACTGGGGTGTGAAGTTGGCCCTGAAAATTTGAAACTTCCAAATTAGGTACTCAGAGACCTAAACAAACGTCAAATTTGTCAAAACAAACCTAAACTGAAGCTAAACTAACGATTTGGACTATTTTTAACCAATTTGTGAAAACTTCTGGGCTGGTGTGAAGCTGGCCCAGAAAATTTGAATCTTCCAAATTTGGTATTCATAATCCTAAACAAACGTCAAATTTGTCAAAACAAACCTAAACTAACGCTAAACTAACGATCTAGACTACTTTCAACACATTCCATTGAGAATTGTGGTCTGTAACTGGGGTGTGAAGTTGGCCCAGACAAAAATTTGAAACTTCCAAATATGGTATTCAGAGACCTAAACAAACTTCAAATTTGTCAAAACAAACCTAAACTAACAATCAAAACTATTTTCAACCCATTCCAATGCGAATTGTGGCCTGGAACTAACTGGCCTGTACTTTTTTCATTCTCAAGGAGGAAAAGGTGCACTTTCCACCCTAGATCCATAAGTAACTATTTTAACTTCAATAAAAAAATCAAAATCTGTATTCAGAGACCTAAACAAACGTCAAATTTGTCAAAACAAACCTAAACTAACGCTGAACTAACGATTTAGACTATTTTCAAATCATTTTATGAGAACTTCTGGGCTGGCGTGAAGTTGGCCCAGAAAATTTGAAACTTCCAAATTTGGTACTCAGAGACCTAAACAAACGTCAAATTTGTCAAAATAAACCTGAACTAACTATAACTAACGATTTGGACTATTTTTTACCAATTTTGTAAAAACTTCCGGGCTGGTGTGGAACTGACCCAGAAAATTTGAATCTTCCAAATTTGGTATTCATAATCCTAAACAAACGTCAAATTTGTCAAAACAAACCTAAACTAACGCTAAACTAACGATCTAGACTACTTTCAACACATTCCATTGAGAATTGTGGTCTGGAACTGGGGTGTGAAGTTGGCCCAGACAAAAATTTGAAACTTCCAAATATGGTACTCAGAGACCTAAACAAACGTTAAATTTGTCAAGACAAACCTAAACTAACGCTAAACTAACGATTTAGACTAGTTTCAAATCATTTTATGAGAACTTCTGGGCTGGCGTGAAGTTGGCCCTGAAAATTTGAAACTTCCAAATTTGGTACTCAGAGACCTAAACAAACGTCAAATTTGTCAAAACAAACCTAAACTAACGTTCTAGACTATTTTCAAATCATTTTATGAGAACTTCTGGGCTGGCGTGAAGTTGGCCCTGAAAATTTGAAACTTCGAAATTTGGTACTCAGAGACCTAAACAAACGTACCATTTGTCAAAACAAACCTAAACCAACGCTAAACTAACGATCTAGACTACTTTCAACACATTCCATTGAGAATTGTGGTCTGGAACTTGGGTGTGAAGTTGGCCCAGACAAAAATTTGAAACTTCCAAATATGGTATTCAGAGACCTAAAAAAACGTCATATTTGTCAAAACAAACCTAAACTAATGCTAAACTAACAATCAGAACTATTTTCAACCCATTCCAATGCGAATTGTGGCCTGGAACTAACTGGCCTGTACTTTTTCCATTCTCAAGGAGGAAAAGGTGCACTTTCCGCCCTAGATCCATAAGTAACTAGTTTAACTTCAATAAAAAAATCAAAATCTGTATTCAGAGACCTAAACAAACGTCAAATTTGTCAAAACAAACCTAAACTAACGCTAAACTAACGATTTGGACTATTTTTAACCAATTTTGTAAAAACTTCCGGGCTGGTGTGAAGCTGGCCAAGAAAATTTGAATCTTCCAAATTTGGTATTCATAATCCTAAACGAACATCAAATTTGTCAAAACAAACCTAAACTAACGCTAAACTAACTATCTAGACTACTTTCAACACATTCCATTGAGAATTGTGGTCTGGAACTGGGGTGTGAAGTTGGCCCTGATAATTTGAAACTTCCAAATTTGGTACTCAGAGACCTAAACAAACGTCAAATTTGTCGAAACAAACCTAAACTAACGCTAAACTAACGATTTGGACTATTTTTAACCAATTTTGTAAAAACTTCTGGGCTGGTGTGAAGCTGGCCCAGAAAATTCGAATCTTCCAAATTTGGTATTAATAACCCTAAACACATGTCAAATTTATCAAAACAAACCTAAACTAACAATCTAGACTACTTTCAACACATTCCATTGAGAATTGTGGTCTGGAACTGGGGTGTGAAGTTGGCCCAGACAAAAATTTGAAACTTCCAAATATGGTATTCAGAGACCTAAACAAACGTCAAATTTGTCAAAACAAACCTAAACTAACACTAAACTAACAATTGAAACTATTTTCAACCCATTCCAATGCGAATTGTGGCCTGGAACTAACTGGCCTGTACTTTTTCCATTCTCAAGGAGGAAAAGGTGCACTTTCCGCCCTAGATCCATAAGTAACTATTTTAACTTCAATAGAAAAATCAAAATCTGTATTCAGAGACCTAAACAAACGTCAAATTTGTCAAAACAAACCTAAACTAACGATTTAGACTATTTTCAAATCATTTTATGAGAACTTCTGGGCTGGCGTGAAGTTGGCCCTGAAAATTTGAAACTTCCAAATTTGGTATTCATAATCCTAAACAAACGTCAAATTTGTCAAAACAAACCTAAACTAACGCTAAACTAACGATCTAGACTACTTTCAACACATTCCATTGAGAATTGTGGTCTGGAACTGGGGTGTGAAGTTGGCCCTGATAATTTGAAACTTCCAAATTTGGTACTCAGAGACCTAAACAAACGTCAAATTTGTCGAAACAATCCTAAACTAACGCTAAACTAACGATTTGGACTATTTTTAACCAATTTTGTAAAAACTTCTGGGCTGGTGTGAAGCTGGCCCAGAAAATTCGAATCTTCCAAATTTGGTATTAATAACCCTAAACACATGTCAAATTTATCAAAACAAACCTAAACTAACAATCTAGACTACTTTCAACACATTCCATTGAGAATTGTGGTCTGGAACTGGGGTGTGAAGTTGGCCCAGACAAAAATTTGAAACTTCCAAATATGGTATTCACAGACCTAAACAAACGTCAAATTTGTCAAAACAAACCTAAACTAACACTAAACTAACAATCGAAACTATTTTCAACCCAATCCAATGCGAATTGTGGCCTGGAACTAACTGGCCTGTACTTTTTCCATTCTCAAGGAGGAAAAGGTGCACTTTCCGCCCTAGATCCATAAGTAACTATTTTAACTTCAATAAAAAAATCAAAATCTATATTCAGAGACCTAAACAAACGTCAAATTTGTCAAAACAAACCTAAACTAACAATTTAGACTATTTTCAAATCATTTTATGAGAACTCCTGGGCTGGCGTGAAGTTGGCCCTGAAAATTTGAAACTTCAAAATTTGGTACACAGAGACCTAAACAAACATCAAATTTGTCAAAACAAACCTAAACTAACGCTAAACTAACGATCTAGACTACTTTCAACACATTCCATTGAGAATTGTGGTCTGGAACTGGGGTGTGAAGTTGGCCCTGACAATAATTTGAAACTTCCAAATTTGGTACTCAGAGACCTAAACAAACGTCAAATTTGTCAAAACAAACCTAAACTAACGCTAAACTAACGATTTGGACTATTTTTAACCAATTTTGTAAAAACTTCCGGGCTGGTGTGAAGCTGGCCCAGAAAATTTGAATCTTCCAAATTTGGTATTCATAATCCTAAACAAACGTCAAATTTGTCAAAACAAACCTAAACTAACAATCTAGACTACTTTCAACACATTCCATTGAGAATTGTGGTCTGGAACTGGGGTGTGAAGTTGGCCCAGACAAAAATTTGAAACTTCCAAATATGGTATTCAGAGACCTAAACAAACGTCAAATTTGTCAAAACAAACCTAAACTAACACTAAACTAACAATTGAAACTATTTTCAACCCATTCCAATGCGAATTGTGGCCTGGAACTAACTGGCCTGTACTTTTTCCATTCTCAAGGAGGAAAAGGTGCACTTTCCGCCCTAGATCCATAAGTAACTATTTTAACTTCAATAGAAAAATCAAAATCTGTATTCAGAGACCTAAACAAACGTCAAATTTGTCAAAACAAACCTAAACTAACGCTAAACTAACGATTTGGACTATTTTCAACCCATTCCAATGCGAATTGTGGCCTGGAACTAACTGGCCTGTACTTTTCCATTCTCAAGGAGGAAAAGGTGCACTTTCCGCCCTGGATCCATAAGTAACTATTTTAACTTCAATAAAAAAATCAAAATTTGTATTCAGAGACCTAAACAAACGTCAAATTTGTCAAAACAAACCTAAACTAACGCTAAACTGACGATCTAGACTATTTTCAAATCATTCTATGAGGACTTCCGGGCTGGTATGAAGCTGGCCCGGAAAATTTGAATCTTTCAAATTTGGTATTCAGAATCCTAAACAAACGTCAAATTTGTCAAAACAAACCTAAACTAACGCTAAACTAACGATTTGGACTATTTTCAACCAAATTTGCTAAAACTCCCGGGCTGGCGTGAAGTTGGCCCGGAAAATTTGAAACTTCTAAATTTGGTACTCAGAATTCTAAACAAACGTCAAATTTATCAAAACAAACCTAAACTAACGCTAAACTAACGATTCATAAAATTTTCGTCGTCAGGGCTAACATCATCCGGGCCAACTTCACAGACGTAAATAACTGAGCTTTAATTTGTCACGCATGGTAGACAAAAGTTTTCTTAATTCTTCAAATGTGAAACGGTTAGCAGTCTGTCTGAATGCTTCTCATCCATCAGACAGCTGCTTTGTAACGTTCTACTGATCTCTGCAGGATGGGTGATCCTGTTATAGTCTGTTCAAGCAAAGAAGACATTCTGGCAAGATTGGAAAATTACTCCAGCTTGGTCAATATTGATAAAAAAGTGAAACATTTGGTCTCAAATTGTAGATCAAAATGTTTTCTACAATTTGATACCAAATTTAGAATCTTTGAACCAATATAGACCGATCTGGAGTCATATTTTAATCTTGCCAGAATGTCTTTCATGCTTGGAAAAAATATACTATGCCTTCAGTGTCAATGAAAGGTCCTAGCGAGTAGATATCCGTGGCCAATTGGCTCACGCGGATGCCTGAAAGCATTAGGAGATGTATAAATCTACGACTTATTACAGCATTATGTTATTGTCATTATTGACCCTCGTTGTTGGAGCATGGCTAATCAGTCAACGTTTTCTGGATCGGTTTAACTTCCTGCTTCGATTGTACAGTAGAATGTCAATGAATTGAATGAATGTAACATCATTCATAGATAACTAGTTCACATGACTTATCAACGATAGGCTATAGTGGAATAGTGATGCTGGTTAGAATAACTCAATAGAAAACCAGACTAGGAATACGGAATAGAGATATGTATGGTTGGGAAAAAAGTAGTAGTTTAGGAAATGTTCTTTTAACTAGTTGAAAAGACCTTTTTGTAAAACCGTTCAAGTCGTTTGAAAGATGAATGAAAAATGAGGGTTTATAGAATTGAACTGAGAAAAAAGTTATAAAGAACCATTACTGTATAACATGTTTTTAATACTTATTGTGAGCACGACGCCAAATTATAATTATTACATTCTTGTGTACTTGTATTAATTGTATCCTTGTTACAAATCGTACTAAGATCCTTACACTTTGAGATAGCCTTTGAAGAAACATAAAAATTAGAACTATTGATGTTAGGGTATTACCTACTGTTTTGAACAATCTTCAATCTCTTCATCTTGTAAACTATGCTCTATAGTAAACAATATCAATAGGAGGTAAATGGAGAATGCAATTTTAAAAAGGAAGGTAGAATTGATTAAAGTCTATAATTGAAATCTAGTGACTATGGTTGGATCCTTCTAGTAAATTAGAACACATTTCTTCTCTCACAAAGAAAACGATGAGACAAAACGTACTCTAATAACTTGGGAATTCATTCGTATGTAGGTGTGTAAGAAGAAAAGGAAATTCCTTGTAACTTTCCTACCATTCACTATCGTAAAGACTATATAGTCTGAATCTCGTATGGTAATGTGGTAAGGCATAATGCAGTCCTATACAGCAGTCTTTTAGTGAAGAATTTCATTAAAACACTCCTATTTGCCTTGATGATGATGATGATGGAGAATTAGAATCTCTTGAGGCACAATAAAGGAAGTGCTCTTGATGACATTCTCTTCTAACTGAACTCAATAATTCCCAACGCACCTCTTCATCACTCCACGGCTATCATTCTCAACTCAGTCTGGCTCTATCACCACGAAATTCGGCGTTTTTTCAGTTTCCAACATTCATCTCATAAATCACTCAGAATAGGCAAATTTTGTCATCGGAAAAAAGAAGATTACTTTTATTATTATCAAACTTCTAAAATCTTAGAATAGGTTAGTTGAGACGCAATTTTTATATCTTTGAATTATTTATTCAAGATAGAATCTCAATATTTGAATGGATTATTCAAGACGAACTCTATCACTTCACAATGCAACACTTTAAAAAAATAAACCACATTTAATTTAGAAAAAACTTATTAAATGGAGTCAATTCACTGCATTTTTTCTATGTTTGAAACTTTAAAACATTTCTTCCTTGTGTTAATTCCGATTAACATTGTTTTACAAGTGATTGTCAGTGAGAATAGTTTCGTCCTTTGCTACCTGGTTCCGCCATGCAATTGAGGGAAGTCAGAGGTCAGTTAATAGGACGATAGTTGGAAAGGAATTCGATTGAGCTTTGAGTCGAACTAGCTGGCTTTCACAGTGATCTTGCATTGAGCTATCTAATGAAATTCCCATCTATAGTCTGTTCAAGCGAAGAAGACATTCAGCAAGATGTGAAAATAACTCCGACTCAGTCAATATTGGGTCAAAAATTATAAATTTGGTCTCGAATTGTAGGATACATTCTGTTCTACAATTTGAGACCAAATTTATAAGTTTTGAACCAATATCGACCGTGCTGAAGTCATTTTACTATCTTGTCAGAATGTCTTTTTTGCTTGGACAGACTACCTTCGGCTTTGGACTTTGGTTAAAATTGTCCAGTAAGCTGGCTCACCAAAGGATTCCATGGTTTGCCATACAAACATCAAACAAAAGTCAGACGGGTAGAACACTATTAGAGATCTAAATTGAGTCCCTAAATTGTATATGTGGGAGGGATATAATTCTTGGGGTTCGACTACAGAATTGATTCTATTTAATAGACCACCGATCAATCATTCAGACTTGTTCCAGCTTTGATCATTTTCAGCATTTGCAAATCATGCTGGAATGGTTTCTCCCTAACTCACGAATAAGCCTCTTTGAGTTTCAAACTAGGTAACTAGTGTAGTAGTATTGCGTAAATTTATTGTGTAGTAGTAACTTATAGCATTCACCTTTTGGTTGTCATGGAAAAATTATAACAAGCTAAAATTTTTCGTGCTCTAAATTTTTTTGAAATTCCATATTTTTCGATAGTGAATGGTGATTTTGGTGTTCTTCCTCGTGTTTTTTTAGACTCTCTTGATTCGGAAGAACTTTTAAAAATTCAAATCTCAGTGTATCATATCAAGAAATACCATAATTTCCCTTCGACGGAAATTAAGGTTATAGTGCCGGTGGAACTTCCTTTTGGAACTCCCCACCAAATACGGCATACGAATACATACCAAGCATTAAATTGGTCTCTTATATCTTGTGAATAGGAATTATACAAAAAAATTACAGTATCTAAGAAATAAATAATTATGAAATTAATAGCCTACTAATAAACTTTACAGTGATGTAATATTTCATTATGCAACGGTTCTATAAAGTCAACAATGAATCAGTCGAATTTATAAATATTATTTGTGGATTATAATTTGATAACTCAACATTGATTAGTATATTTTACTTTATGGTTAATGAGATAGTGAGCAAAAAATGCTTGAAAAGTTGGAGTATGTCCAATAGAGTCTCTTTCACTATTTGGTATGGGGTATCAGGCTGAAATGTTTGACTATAATTCCTCCTTGAAAACTCTGTATAAAACGTGAATAAATCATCAGATAAAAATGTAATAAAAATCACGAAATAAATAAAACAACAATTTTTTAACTTAATCTTGTAAGTAATCAACAATCAAATTCAGTGATGCAATGTATACTCATTCAAAGGTATAATTATATAAAAGTAGTTAGTACTATTATTCTATACACCTTTTACTCACTCTAAAAAATACTGTATGCCTTCTGTTATAGCAATGGGTGGAGCAAGCTGGCTGGGAGGCGTGGCTATCATCAGCTGACTCTTGGCTTCCAATCGTAGCTCAGTGTTGTTAGCCAATCAGGGCCCTCGGTTCTGTTGAAGGATGGTCTAGTAAAAATGGAGTAGTCAACAACAAAATGACGGCTTGTAGCTGACAAGTTGGATTTGACTGACGCAGTATGAAATTGTTGCTCAAGTCCCAGATCAACACAAATAAAATTAATGAAATTTGTTAAGTGGATATTGATGTTGTGGATTTTTTCCATAATGAAAGAAATTTGTTTGTTGTCACAATTCCACTTTTATTTTATTTTCACTTCTATAAAAGCAGTGGAATTGTGACAACAATCAAGTTTCTTTCATTACAAATGAAATTGTATGATTAATTTTAGTATATTACACTACAAGCACAGAAAGTAGGTGTTTACGGTATGAGGATAGTTTCCCGGGCGAGGCTTGCCGAGCCCGGGAATATGTTACCCAAATACCGTAAACAAACACCTTTCTGTGTGAGTTGAGTACGGTACTTTTCGCCACACTGCGAGAATAAGAATAATAAATATTGTATAAGAATGTTTGCGGCGATCGCTGATTCGAACTGAAGTAGGCTGCTCCAGAAAGCAGTGCATTGTCGCCCAATCTAGCGGCTGGATAGGTAACTACCAGTCTCTTTCTGTGCACTAGCTCCGAAAGAGCCCTCTTTTGGAGCTAGTAGCAAAACCGCCTGTAAATGGCGTCTTTTGAATCTCTTTAGTGCACAGAAAACAGCTGCTTTCTGTGCAGTGTGGCGAAATAAGATATACAGATATGAAAGTATACAAAAGTTCTTGGAAGATTACTAATTGTATATATAATACTATAACTCAGTTGATACTTTATCTCATACACATTTCATGATATCTATATACGACGCTATCTCTCTATTTTAAGATGAAACCCACATGGTTTTCCTGTTTGCATTTGTGAAAAATGAGGTTATAATATTGCGAAGTGGAACAATCCTTTGCGTCTCCCCACTAATGAAAGCATACGCTAAATAAATAAATATATAAATCTCTCAAGATTCTCTATAATTATATTGTGCGTTTCTCTCTTTGATATTGAAATTCATGAAGGGTGAATAAAAGAACAATTCAACACAAAAAACAATAATAAAATAGAATAGTTCATCTTCTACAATTCTACCGAGTATCAGAAGACTCGCATAAGATTCAATTCACTCACATCCATCACAGGGTTTGGGTGTAGCTGAAGCTCAGAAGTAGATTAGACAGAGACAGAAACAGGATTCAAATGGATTCGAAGTGGTGCCTCATTCAACGTTCACTCGCAAGTAAAGCGAGAAAGGAATTTCATTAGGGCTTCACAACTTAACAGTGTGCATTACCGAGAAACATTAATATGTGGTCGAGTTCTGCTTGGCCCAAAATAACAGAACACATTGCGCCTACCAGACACCAAAGAAACTGGTGGATGGCGAATATTTGTTATTAATGCTCAGCTCTGGCAGGACAGTCTGAAAGCGGTCTGTGAGAGCGAACCGGTATAGCTGAAGTCCTTTTGAGTCGGTACGCTCTTGCGGACCGCTCACCGAATGTCATGACAGAGCTGAGCATTTAATATCAGTCATTCGCCAACCGCCAGTTATGTTGGCTTCTGCTATAGGCCTACCAGATAAGGCTGCCACACTCGCCTCACTCGGCTCCAACTTTATCAAATCTCTCACGGCTTCGCCTAATTAGAAATAGTTTGAGCACTGAACTTTTCAACAAAAATATAATTATGATTATATATTAATTCAATTTGAGTTCTGTAAACTGCTATTACTCAAGGAATAGTATTTATTCAAACAATGTTTTTTTTAATTGATAGTTTTATTCGAATTCTCTGCTGAAGCTATTTTTAATATCTTAAGAAAACCTTGACTGATACTAACGTCGACAATACGGTTTTATTGATGGATCTGCCTAAATTCTAAAAATATTCAGTATCTGGGTGATGATATTTAGTATCAACATGGAAGTTTCAATTTACTTCGACTTTCTATCTAAGGTGAAACACTTCAATTGAAACTTCATAATTATGATGCAATACCATACCATAAATTAATCTAAATCGTAGAGTGTATCAACTAAGAGTAGGTTAATTCACTAATTGAACTTAGTGAACAACAGCTTAAGCGTATTATTTTATATAAGTCATACATATAATTATGATAAGTCTATGATTAAGTAAAGTGAAAATCTGGTGTAGAGTGTCTGGATGCTCAGCGAAGGCGATTGTAATCTTAAGTCGCAATGGCCTGCTTTCGAATGGGTGAATAGATTTAGCTACCCACAACTAAAGCCATATTATGCATATTTTATTTCAGTGGAAATTTGATATTTAAAATTGATGACACTTGACAATTGATGAAAAGTGAGAAAGAAGAATACATATCAATTCCCATAACATCTACTTGGATGTGAATTCAATATCATTCGGGCAATATAAATCGATGAGGAAAGCCATTATATTCAGAGGAAATAATGGATTACATTAAAAATAACAGTAGAGTTCAATTAATGACAAAAAACTTTAATGGAATTGAAGATAAAATATCATTCAAAGGACAAATTAAATCATGAATTATGTTTCCGTCTTTGAGGCAGCACCTCTCTCAATCAATGATATTGTTGACTTCCCAGAACCATAAATACTCTCATTAATTAAAGCTATTCTTTCAAGTTTGATTGGATTGTTCTAGAAATTACTTCTCAGAAATACCAACATATCATATCTCCTCCTCATCACATTTTCTAGAAATCGCAATTCCATTTGTCCCATCTCACTTAGTGCTCTCATTTTATCTCTGTATACTGGATTATGGATTACTCTTATAGGTCGCATTAGAATTCCGCCAAAAATCGCAATTCCATTCGTCCCATCTTATACCATCCCTATTCTATTCTACGCTACTGCTACTACTGCTAATGCTACTGCTACTGGTTTCTGGCTTGCATTGCAATTTAATTGGCTAATGGTGAGCCGCAACAAAATGGAGGTGGAACTCAGAGTTTACCGAGATGGGATGAAAGTGTAGTCACAGTGCAATGGCCCGAGGGCGGTTTTACTCTGCTTGATGTAACTTCCGACTTCAAACACATTGTATTCTTCATCTTATACATATTATACAAATTCAAAAATCACATCAAATAGAGCATAAGAGCGAAGAGGCGTCGGCTGATAGCGACGTCGTTTCTGATATTGCGAAATCCAGATGAAGCTCAGACATAGTTGCCGTAAGCTAAGTAGACACGCTGTCACACTATACTCAACATTGTAACGGCGTGTCTTCTCAGCTTGCGCGAACTTTCACAGAGTGTTCACATCGTACATTTCCATCAATGTTACTCGAATTTAATTTGCTTGATAGCCCGCTTATATAGAGGTGTGTGCTATGTTAGTTTTCATGAGACTTTGATGGGAGACAGCGTCATCGTTGTTCCTATAAAATTTTTTACTAGCGTTGTCAATAATATTGATATCAATTGATAATTTTTATGCGCACTGTTAGGCTACTAATGGAATAATAATATTTTTCTAATCAATTTTGAATGTATATTAATTTTCATGTAAATTCATTCATGGTTCTTTCCACATAATTCTATCATTCCTTGTCCATTGATCGCTCCTTCATTGAGTTGATTCCTTAGACTAAACGTTTACCTGAATAAGTGAAACCTGTATCGGCGTAGCTTTTATAAATCATGAAAATTACCTCTCTTCCACAAAGATATACAGTAAAAATAATAATATTCCTGTAACCTGGCTGGCTCGGGTCTGGTAACAGAGTTTTTAGGTCGCTCCTGATCAATTTCTGGGCCTCTGACATGACTACGACTGTTTTTAGGCAGCCGGGACCGACGGCTTAACGTGTCCATCCGAAACACGGGAAGTGGCCTGATATACAGTAGCCTACATAAAAGATTATTCATTAGCTAATACAAGAATTTTACAAGTATACGGTAATACTAGAATAATTATTCAATAGGAATGAGCCTACATGGTCATTATTATAAGATAGTAAAGACAGTGAATTTCGATACGGATAATATCCAGTTATAGGAAACTACTGAATTAAATTGATTGTTCCAGATTAACTAGAGACTAGAGTACTTGGATTTCTTCAACTACCAACACAATAACTCATGAAACTCATAACCAATGTAGTATCAAGTGAAGATGTGAGTGTGAAATTGATATTTCCTCTTTTTTTCTCAGCTGGTTTGTAAAGAAAAGGATATCAACTTGTCACGCTGGACAACCGATGAGCGGAAAATGAAAAACCAACAATGAGCTATTATTATACCAGCCGTGGACAATTCGAAACGATGGCAGCGTTCGTTGTGCTGTGAGATTCTGAAGATGCTCCTCTGTTTGCTCTCATATTGGACATGTTTGTTATATCAACTGGAACTAATGGGAAATTGTTGCTACTCTCCTTTAGGTGTCTGTCAATCATTTTTCTCGTCATATTATCCTGTTAACCAGTTGGGTTAACTTTGACGACGATTCTCAGAGTATCTACAGGATTCAAATGAATTCGAAGTGGTGCTTCATTCAACGTTGACTCGCAAGTAAAGCGAGAAAGGAATTTCATTAGGATATTTAGTTTAAAATTTCATGTATTTTGTACTGAGAAGTCATCTTCTAGAAGTAAACTTCTAGTTAAAATTGGAAATTTCATTTATAATCAGTTTGAATTAGGCATATTGAAAGAGTTAGTAACAAGAATATTAATAATATTATTGAGAAAAGGTTACAGTGATAATATTATTTTGAAATTTCCAAATTTGGACAGGGGGTGCTTGTCTGTTTAGCCATCCTCACCCACGCACTGGTACAAGCGTCATCCTAGAAACATACTACTCTACTCATTCTGCTACAAAACTCAGGTTGAAGTGATTCATAAGGTCTGAAACATTATTGTTAGTAGGCACCTGAAGTAGGTATAGTGTAACTATGGTTTCACGTTTTAAGGTTATATTGAATATTTCTATAGGTAAATTTTTAATGATTTTTCAATAACAATGTTTGTAAATTTATTATTTTTGAAAAATAGATATCGTTTTATAATGCTTACTGATACTGCTTATGACAAGTAATTACAACTGATAGTACAATATATGATGGTTTGTTCTATTTTGATTTTTTTTCATAAATTTGAATTCCACTTTTAAACATCTAATTCATCAATTTCAACAAGTTAATTCTGTCTTTGTTCATTTTTAGCATTTTATGTATCAAGGAAACACATAAGGGGAAACCTATTGTCTCCATTCCTGTAGCCTATAAAAAGTAATAAAAGAAATGATGAGGGTACTATTTATCAAATCACATACAAAATATTCATATTAAGTATGTAACTCACGATATGTGTTGCAACATATCCATATTATGTATGTAACTGATGAATACATGTAGCCAACATGGAACTGTGAATCACTCGACCGTATATTCTGATTTGAGTTGTCACTTGTCGCTAACAAGCTGCTGCGGCTCATATCTCGTATTACGGCGACGGCAAGCTAGCCTAACATGTCTGGAGGCAAATGAGCCTATACTTGCTCATTTAATTAGCCGAGAATGTGAACTTACTGCTCTCGAGGGAGGGCAATGATAGTAAGGAGGAGACCAGGAGCCGGCAAGAAACTATCTTGTTTCTAGCAGAGGTTTTCTCAACCTCTTGTACTAGAAGCCAACGACCAAGTATTCCTAAAATAATAAATTATTCATTAGATTTGAGTTTAGTTATGTAGATCTCATAAAAGTTTGATCAGGAAGAAAAAACTTGCAATACTTTATTACTTTCTTCATTGTTGCCTACTTGCTAAAGCTCTGAACTGTATGACTCCTGCCTGCTGAGGGAGACCGGTCCACGAGAGAGAAATTTTTCCAAGTAATATCTTGAAAAAAAAATACTGGAGAGAATACTTTCTTGATACAAATTCTTGTAGGCTACTTCAAACAAGTACAGGAAAGAATACAGTGACGGATTGAACTACATTTTAAAAACTTTCAAATATTTGACTGCATTGTACGTTACTCTCTCATCATTGTGATGAATGCACATCACTTGAGTTTAAAAATGATATATTTCATCAAAAATCATTTCATTTTAAATCTTAAGTGATGTCAATTCATCACATCATGCACCAAAAAAGTACAAATAAGCTAGGATATGCAAATGCAACACGATTTGATTTCAATAGATCTTGACATTTCTCATTATGAAATGGTCTCAAAATGTATTTCTATGACTAAATTCAAAAATATGTATGTCAATGTTAATACGTCTTTCAAAACACATTGAACCAATTACTGTCTAACGTACATCGCAGCTACTTGTCAATCCAAATAAACTCGCAGACTTTTAGCGAAAAACGTATACAGTACCTGGAATAAAAAATCAAAGTGCTTATTGTTTGAAATGTGAGATTGAAATTTATGACAACTTGATTGGTCTATTGATGATTTCCTTATGAGGGAAATACTTACATGGAATTATGGGGAAATTTTCATCCCAGAGCGAACCTTCCTGTAACTATTTATGGAATCGTTGGATGTAACTCATCAAGTTGACAGGGTTGGTTCAGTAATAATAATTTTATCAGACTATGCTCACAAGAATATACGTCCCGATTCCTGTAAGACGTTCTCTTGCCTTGGAGCAAAGACAGTTCCGTTTTCGAGAGTCTTGTCACGTACCCGTGTTAAGCGGAAGAAGAAGCTGAACGGGAACAAGTATCCCAAAGGATCCTTCCTAAAGGATGCTCCCTGAGCCCTGAGAAGCAGCGTTCATTCCCCTGTACCATCACAACTATTTCCTCTGTCCACACTTGTTCGCTTTTCATCTGCTGCACCGCATGCCGCATATCATTAAGCATTGGTAGCGTGAGGTAAAGCACACGAGAATCGACCAATAGGGATTGCACATCACACATAACATCGATCTGATTTAATGGACGGTCCGATTGACAGAGAGAGCTCCTCGCGTCTTAACAAATTCTTCTCTTTTATCCCCCGTCCACTTCCTCATCCCAATCAGACCATTCGTACAACTTCCTTTAGGAATGATCTGGACTCCTGGGAAAATATGAGACGTGAATCTTATAATAGTGATGATTGTCGTATGGTTTTATTAGGAGAGATATCTGAAATGACACAATAAATATTTGAGGATATATTGAAGAATAATCCTTGTTATCAATAAGATTTTTGAAATCTTGCAATATGAAGATATTCCATAGTTTGAAATCGTTTCTATATGAAGGAAATGTTACGTTTTCATATTCCATGAAAAAATTGAAAACGATCCTCGATTTATTTAAACTTTTGTCCAGACATACTGAAATGTTTCTCGTATTGGTGAGAAAGTGAGACAATAGATGTTCAGCAATGATTAATTAGGTGTTATTCACATTGTTCTTATGGGTAAGAAATGCAATCTTATCCTGGGATATAAAATTTCTCAAAATTGAGAAATGTTGAGCAAACATTTTATTGACTTGTATAGAATATACCGCTTGAACCATAAATATTTAATCAAGTATATATATATGTATATATATTCATGCATATGAAGAATAATTTCGTTCAGCTGCTCTCTATTTTTCATCTGAAGAAGACTCTCATTCTTTTATTTCTATTCTTATCCAAGAAAACTTCAAGTATACATTGAGTTTACTAGTGGATTACTTCACGCTCCATTCATAACAATATAATTTAAGAGTTTTCCAAGTGTTTTTAAATAAAAATACTCCAAATACTGATAGAACCATGGCTTTCTTTTGTGGGAAACTCCAAGGAATGGAGCGATCGGTAGTACAAGCTCAATACAGGAAATAGATTCATGTAGTTGGAAGAATGAACTGGAGGCCAATGGAAAAGTTTTGCTGGCAGATGATGCGAGTTTTGTGCTGTTGATGCGAGTTTTGCTGTTGAGGATGCGAGTTTCGCTGCGGTTTAGTCAGGGTTCTTATTATCGTGAGCATATCGATCCCCAAACCGGTACAAAGAACGCTTTTCCCTATTGAAAATTTTCGTTCGCCGGAGTGTTTTTGTTGTTTACCGTAAGGCAGACTTCAGAACGTGGACTCAATGGTTGGTCTCTCTATGGTCGCTTTGCTAATACAACAAAGTACCTATATCCAATTCCAAAGTAGTGGTCAATGTACTTCGGAAGTAGTCTTCCGAAAACTTTAAGCGTGTATTTCCTATTACCCCTTCTCCGCTTGAGCACCAATGACTGTGCTTTCTTGTGTCTCCTTTATGCTTTCCGGGGGTCCAGGATTACAAAGGCTTTTCGAAAGCAAAAGAAAACTTTCGTCGAGCTTCAAACTTCGGGACGAGAAATGGTAACTTGGATAGAGAGGAAATCGATTAACTGTTCCCTTCCGGTCTCAATTTCATGGAGCAGCTTAATGCCGCCTCAAATTCAATTCACCCAAACTAGTTTATTCACTCTCATTGATTGATTTCTTTCAATTGATCCAATCTGCTAATGAATGAAGTAAATACTGCACTACATTTTATGCTGTTGAAAATTATAGTTTGTTAATTTGGCAACATTATTCTTCATTGTTCAAAATATAATTTCAATTGTACTCTATTCTTAGAACAATTTTATTCTAGCAGCATGAGAATTAGATTTTTTCCAGAAGTACCTGCATCATCCATGAGACAACGGGGGCCTTCATGTATGAATTTATCACGCGGTTAAACCACATTAATAAACAAGAATAATCAATAATGACTAGTATAAGTTCGTATTAAATTTATCCTATTTCACTGAATTTGTAATTCTTTCTTTATTTGGATGGAATAAGTTCTGTTGAAATCCACTTTTTCTATTCTTTGGATAAAATAAGTTCAGAAATGACGGATTTCTACGATAGCCTACCTTGTATACCTTTAAAAACAATTGTGTTTCAAATCTTCTTCTTCCACATAAACTACCTTTTTTCACAAATAAACCAACGTTAGTGAGCCTACATTATTAACCTAGCAGTTTCCTAATGCTTGTTTGAGTATGCTCCGTACCATACTGTCGCTATCCAACTACTATTACTTTGATTATTATCATTACAGTGTTCACATGTGCCGAGAGCATTGTTTGTGTAACCGTTAATTTGAATGTTTTCGCCTCGAAAGTGTGAGCCTGGTCAAGCGTTGTGCGAGAAAAAAATACACGAAAAAAACGCGAGAAAAACGCTCTGTGAGACGTGATAATTGAAGGAGGAAGCATGAAGTGTTGAAAGGAGTGAGTGGTAAATGGGACGTTGTGATTGGAGGAGAGGAGGGGTGCAATGAGGGAAGGAGAGGTACGATTGAAGAAGTAGAGGGGAGTGAGAGAGATAATTAAATGAGCAGATGGGAGAGAACGACGAGGAGAGAAGAGGAGCAGGAGGGTAGCGTGAGAACAGTTCGGACACTGGTTGCAGCGTGATCGCGTGAAATCGTGATGTTTGCCCGTGACTAACAAGGCCTGTAGACTGCCATGTTACCAGGCTAGTTACCGTGTATACAAACCTTGCATTTAAGAATAAATAAATTTAATCTATAACGAATAAGTCACCAGTATTTGAATGATAATTCAATTGGAATTAATTTTTCTATATGTAGTTGTTTTTCATCAGGAACTTGAGTTTCATTTATGTTTATTTAAGTTTTATCAAAATTTTTTTATCGTTGCTGTAATAAGAAGCCTTGAGTTTCAGCAACTTATTTGTTAAGTATTTGAAACTTGCAAAGAATTATGAGGACATACGGTACAAATTTAGTAAGGAAAATGCACCAGCTGTGGCCACGGTTTCAGTAGTGGCCACTTGAATCTTATTTTCTCTATTAAACGGATCTGATCAACACCTACTAATACATCTATTAGTATTAGTAGGTGTTGATTTGATGCCTTCAAATGGGTTCTAAACCCATGGCCACTATTCCATGATTCATGGCCACTACTGGTACTTTTACCTTATGTCATGAAAAAAAAATTAGTAGGCCTATGTCATGTGATATCAATAGGCACAAAAAAAGTGATTTAACATTCAGTCCTTTCATCATTTTCTTGATTATACTGTGTTGTATTCTGATAGGCAGCATTGAGTAATATTATATATTATCAAGTTATATCATGATGTGTTGTATAACACTTCATTATAATACAGCTGTATTGATAATGTCTGTCGTACTGTATTAGAATAGAATAATATTATCTAAGTCATATACTGAGCTCAAATGCTGTTCCATTATAATATCTTGAAAGCTCTGGCCAGATAATACTGTGATTATTATGCAAAAATGTAAACTATAAAATAGATGTTGAAATTATATGTTTATACAAACTGAGAATAAATGAATACACTCACTGTGAGGGAGTAAATCAGTGTCAAACACTGTAAGAGAGTTTCAAGTTAAGTGTTTTGAAATGCTGCTCTATTGAAATTTCGCGAACAATGCGTTATACCAAATAATAGGAGATCCCGTAAGAATAAGCTAGAATGCAAACTAGGTTCTATTCCTGAATCAACACACTGCTTGATGTTTTCGTATCTCACTGCTTAATGTTTTTGTAACACACTGTTAGAGTTATGTTTTGTAATTCCGGTACCGTAATTAGGTTCTTCGGGTTCGTATTTCAAGTGCACGAGTAACATATTACCAAGCTTGTTGACACTGCTCAACTAATTCAAAATAGGTGTTGGGAGAAGCAGAACAAAAGCGGCAACAATGAACTGCTGAAGCAAGACGGTATCAAATTGGGAGGCAACGCGACGGATGAGAACAAAAAACACCACTAATGTAACCGAGACGTCCCGTTCTCGTCTCGTTTTCAAGAACGAGTTAGGAACGGGTTGCAAATTCAGATTGAACCGCTAAGAGGTTCACAGAGAAAGAGTTAAGTATTAAAGGAGGCCAAGTCTGGGAATCAGGATCAACGAGAATTCCTATTCATATACTATAAATCTACCATTATTATTACTATTTATTTCTTGATTCAATTATTAGTTATTTTACTTACTTATTTCACTTTACTAAGGGTTGGGAAGTGGAGCGGGAAGATTTTAATAATTAGTCACCTATTCTAAAAAATTATTTCATAATTTATTGGTCAAGAATATAGAGAAAAGATGTAGCCATAAGTGAAACACGTTTTTCCAATTTCAAATTCGCCAAATGTTCTTTCTGAGTCATAGAGCATATTGTTAGACAGATTGGCATTGTCTGTTGAACAGGAACAATGTTTTGAGAGTTTCAGATGGCTTTTGCATCCCCACCTCGGTTTTAGACGTTTATACAGTTTGTTCAAGGTTGTTTACACGTATGATGTGAGAGTGCAAGAAACATTCTAAATCCCAAAACATAAAAAATGGTGTTTTTATAATTGAAATAATTGGAAAATGAGAAAAAAATTATTTATGTTGCACATTTCTCATTATATTGATTAATAAATCATGAGATCAATTTTCTTAAAAGATTGGTGATTTATTTAAATCTTTCTGTTCCACTATCAAACTCTTTAATTGTCTGACTCATTTTGCATCAGGTAATCATATTCCAATGAACCTGAGACTAAACTGGAACCTGGGTCTGCGAATTTCTCACACCTATAGATATATAATTAGGAATATCATTGTAAAAAACCATCGGACTCACAACCTGATGATTGAAGTAGAGAGATAATAGTAGAGAGCTCAAAACATTGATTTAGTTACATAGAAATCCAACATAAAAATACTCGTTTTTGAGTTTTTTAAATAGTTTCTTCGTGAAAAGCAAGGGCATTAGCTTGAATCATTTGGTTTCATTATAAAAAACGATTTATTATGCTAATTTCGTAGACTGGAATGATTTACATTTTTTTCACATCGATTTCTCTCTTATCAAGAGGGATAATTGATAGTTTCCTAACACTTATAATCTCATAATTCGTGGGAAATATAATATTGTCAACTACAAAACGTTTTCTATTGCTTGATAAATCCACAAACAGAATTATAAACTAAATCAAAATAGAGATAAAAACAATGAATTCGAATGATTGGCATTGCTTTTCATGATACTGTACTCATTTATGTTTATTCAATTTCCAGTAGAGTTTTTCTAAAAGCGCAAAGCTTGCTTATCGCTAGAACACTGCTCCAATTTGTTTATAATTATTATCCTCATCACTATTTTTTCTAAAAGCTATGGAAATTCCTCTGCTTAAAATTCCACACGGATGAAGAACAATATTAATTTTAGGCTTACACGTTTCGTAATGAAATAACAATTATTATAGCAGTGCTATTACTGATGAAAATTAGTTCACAAACGACAATTCTATACAGTGATCGTGAAAATTACAGCCTTCAAACGAACGGCCAACGTGTAAAAAGGCTTTGAATATATTTAGACACTCATAGGTGCAATTTTTCTGCTAAACAAAGCGTGCTCGTTGACTTCACTTTGTCGCGATAATTAGCCGTTCTCTGGACAAAGAGAGCTCTCATTTGACAAAGAGCGCTTCCATTGGATGCTGTAGAAGAACGCAATTACACGACGAAGAACCGTTTTCCTTTCCCCGGCAAATGTCCACTTAGTTACAAACGAATGTATTACAAAAACAATTAACCCTTTTAAACCTTTCGACTGAAGCCTTACTTTTTCGCTGGTAACCGCTTTTTTCATTCACTAGAATTAGCATCTCTCCGTTTACAAAAATGAGTTCCCTTCAGCTATGAGCTCGATTTTGCACTTGCGATGAGAGTCCTGGTCTTTTGTCGCTAGTTATTTCCGAGAATTTTGTTGTCCTCTCAATTATTTTCTAAAAAATAATGGAATAAATAAAAACGTTTTGTGAGGTTTTTCAATGGGGATTTTAAATTCCACGAATTTATAATTTTCATAGTCCTAGCTCTTCGGATGAAAATTTCAATACCATCTATTGTGTGTGTGCCTTCAATAGGCTATTGTCTCCAAATTCAATCAAGAACAGAATAGTTCTAGGTTTGAAATAATCATTTAAAAGTATTGTGTTGGAAAACGCGTTCTTCAAATATATATATATGTAAGAAGCTGGTCGCTCTATACATCCCCGCTTCTTCTTTCCAATCATATGACCGACTTATTGATTTATTAATTAATGTTATTTATTAATCATTCAATGTTCACCTTCGTTCACATTTAGATTGAGATTTATACTGTAAATAATTGACATTAAAAATCGATTTTCAAGAGTTATTGAAAATCTTTCGTCAGTTATTTAATTCAATGGATAAGTGCTGAAGATTATTATAAATCGATTTTTTTGTTCAACATGCCGAAAAAAGGTAAGAGTGAAATTTTAATTAAAATTGATAGGAAGTTATTACTAGACCCTATCTTACAAAACCATTCTGTTAAGATCCTATTAGCTGATCAATATGCGTCTATCAAATCAAAAAGTTTAGAGACTACCTACTCGAGAAAGGTGTTACAATGGTGTTCACGTCTGTAGATTGCCCGCAATCAAATGGTCTTAATGAACGGCTCAACCAAACATTGGTGAATCGTATTAGATGCAAAGTGAATAGTCCAGAAGGAAGAACGCGGACGTGGTCGAAAATAGCGGAAAGTTGCACATCAGAATACAACAAGACAATCCATAGCACTACTAAATTTACACCAAGATATCTCCTATTGGGAGAGTATTTGGAAAATGTAATACCATCACAACTGAGGAAAGAACGAAACTTGCAAAAAGACAGAGAAGAAGCAATAAAAAATTCTAATTTGAACCACAAGCGGAACAAACTGAGATGTGATAAGAACAGAAGAGTATATGATTTCAAGGAAAAAGAACTAGTGTACATTGAAAAAGGAAACAAGTTAAATAGAAATAAATTAGATGAAGTTAGAAGTGGACAGTTCCCCATTATAAGAAGAATATCAAACTCAATGTATGAAGTGGCCTGCGGAATCAGTGGGAGTGAACCAATCATCTGTCACTCAAGCAAATTGACACCTTCTGGGAAGTTTCTCGTTCAAGGGGGAGATGTAAGAAGCTGGTCGCTCTATACATCCCCGCTTCTTCTTTCCAATCATATGACCGACTTATTGATTTATTAATTAATGTTATTTATTAATCATTCAATGTTCACCTTCGTTCACATTTAGATTGAGATTTATACTGTAAATAATTGACATTAAATAGTATATTTCGTACCTAGGGCCGAAAATGTGCGTTTACCGGCTCGAAATCGGTTTTCAAGTCCGAGGCCGTAGGCCGAGGACTAGAAAAGATTGAGAGACGGTTCACATTTAGATTGAGATTTATACTGTAAATAATTGACATTAAAAATCGATTTTCCAGAGTTATTGAAAATCTTTCGTCAGTTATTTAATTCAATGGATAAGTGCTGAAGATTATTATATATATATATATATATATTTCAAATCTGAGATATACAATTTCATTCCACTATTCATATTTACTCGTACTTGTATATTTATTTCAAACAAGTAATATCTTTCTACATCAAATTCAATGAAGAATTATCATGTAGTTCCTCATTCAGCTCTCTGTTGAAAAATAATATTTTTCTAGATAGCCTACGTCACAGAAATACTATTAATTTTAATGAAAAGATATTCTCATACAACGCCCTATTTTGTAAAATATCATAAGAGTAGCGAGGGAGGGATGTTGGTTCGGGTGCAAAATAACTAAATATATTATTCAAAATGTATACTGAAATTGGAAAACCTTAATAAGCAAGATTTGGCCGTTTGAATGTCTCACCCATAAATTAACTACATAGATTATCATTTTCATCTCCTCAATCTCTTCACAGTCAGGATTTTGATAGCTCTCGAAATCTGAAAACAAATAAGCTGTCAAGTCAACTATAATTTCAAATAACAAACTTCTCACGTCATTCAAAGAAACTATAATAAATTTTCTGTAAAAGCGAAGCCAGTTATAGTTCGAGCTGCCTGAGATGACACTCCAGTACAATGTGAAATGTATTATAACGGCGTGTCTTCTCAGCTTGCGCGAGCTATAGAAGCAAAACGCGTTAGAGACAGATTAAGCGACGTCTGAATTTAATTACTATCCACCTCTTATCATTGGCGCTGTTTCCGTTTTAATTTGAAATGAACGCCGGATATAAATATTCTGTTTGATAAATAGAGGCAATAAGCGAGCCGGCTGTTGGGCAACTCTCGATGTACAGGGAGCGAAATAATAACCGAAATTCCGAGTCGTTCGTTATTATTTCCAATTATGAAATCACATGAACTTGCTGGCTGCTAATACTACTGCAGCAATGCTGCCGCTGGCTGGGACAACGGTTGAGGGATTAAGGGAGGAGAGAGAAGAATATGTGAAAGTGAGAGTGAGTGAGACGGCAATAAAGTTGATGATAGAGAAGTAGAGAGGAGTGAATGTGGATGGGAGAGCAGGAAAATGTTGTGTGGAGGAGGAATTTGAGAGTTTAAACTTGGAGTTAAAGTAGTGGTGAGAAAGTGAAAGAGAAATGAGAAGATGGAGAATGAAAAAGAGGAGAATGGGGATGGAGAGGGAAAAGAGTGTAAAGGAAACAATAAATTCAAGGAAAGATATTTGACGAAAAGAGAAAATTGTGAAATTCGAGATGAGTAGCTTCATAGTAATAAAGCAAAGTGAATTAACATTAATATAACTGAAAACCAAAAATAGAGATGTGTGAAACTGGCGCCCACTGGTCAAAATCGAATGGAAACTCAAATTTTTTCAAAATTAAAATTTATTGTTCACATCAGCAATAGTACAAGTAATTGAATCTTTAGCGAATAGCGAATAGAAGAGGAGGACATAGAGAGAGAAAGCTGTAGAAGAATATGAAAGATACAATTGAAAACGCAGTAGACAAGAAGGAGTGATACCAATGAAAAGTTAAAGAAACTTGAGAAAATTGTCATTTTCAATTTATTTTACTTAAGATTTTCTCAATTATGAACTTTATAAAGTTTCTTCAATTATTAAAAGGTTCCACGAAATCAATATTCACTCAACAAGTTTTATCAATAGGCCTACAGGTTGAATAAAGAAACAAACGAAGCAAAAAATCAGACTGAGAAAAAAAACGGATACTGTAGAAAAACAATAATTAAGTTAACGAAAACGAAAGTATATGACAATGTAAATTCATAAAGCATTAATGGAATTTCAAATTACTAATAAAAGAAAGGACGAATGAAAGAGTAGAGAACCCAATAAGGCAGAGGGATACATAAAGATAAAAAGGCAAATAGGAAGACAATTCAGTAAGCTATATAAGAATATGACATTGATAACGATTGTAGAGCGTTTGCCAGAAGGCGCCATCTCATAAGGTTGAAGCTTGTGCTGAGGCGTTTAAAACAAATTAGATTTAATTAGCTCACAACTTAGTCGCTTGTTACTCTCTCTTCTTTCCCTCTATCTGCTTCTCTTTCTCTCATTTCGCCAATCTTTCTCACGAAATTTATTCACAGTTTCGACGAAAAGTGGTTTGGCCGGGCGTTTATAGAGCTGCGAACAGCTAAATAGCTGATAGCTATAGGTACATAAACGCTTCTCAACTGAAGCTATCTATGTAGCTAACAAATAATATAGTTATACAAAAATGGCAACAGAGAAGCTACCTATATAGCTGAGGGCCTTCGACTCGTGGCTTATTACAGTTGGCGAATAGCCTTCACTTGACAGTGGCTTGAGATGGCTTTTCGGCTGCAAATGCGTGCTGCGCCAATAAATAAAGCTTGGTGCGAATTTTCTTCATTTCATTCTAATTAGTTTCGCTTTGCAACTGTTTTATGTGCAGGGGCCTCAAGTTGCTCGGCGAATCGCAAGAAATTTAAGAGTTCATTCGCTTTGTTCTGTCATTTTCTGTCTTTCAAATTAATTTTTGATTATTCTTCACTTTGTGATTGATTTTATTAATTATTTATTCGAATTCGAAGATATGGTTCATGATGGCAAAATGATAGAGGAGAAGTGTTACAGTGAAAAAGACAAAATTGTCTTTATAACAATCTGATGTAAGGTTACTGATAAGAGGTTACTTATGAATGCAAAAATCATGAAAAGTTATCCGAACAATATGTTCTTGCTTGCATCTTACTTGTTGTGCATTAAAATATCTAAATGAAAAGGCGAAGTTTAGACATAAAAATGTTTTGGTATATGAATGGTATATTATAGAATGGAAATTTTTATGTCTAAACTTCGCCTTTTCATTTAGATATTTTAATGCACAACAAGTAAGATTGCAAGCAAGAAGCATATTGTCTGGATAACTTTTCTATGATTTTCGCATTCATAAGTAACCTCTATCGTTGAATAGATTATAGAATTATATAACAACCTGTAAAAATTGTAGTGTAAGATGTCGAAATTAGTGCGTAACTTGTAAAAATTATAGATTTAATAACAACTCTTGTAATCTAGAAACTAAGCTTAAATATTTTGTTGCTATCTAAATGAATAAAGAAATCTAATCTAATGTAAACAATATTTGACAATCTGAATCTTCATAGACTGTATAACAGTTTATATAGTAATAGTCAATTTTGAAAAAAAAAATTTTCTCACAATAAGATAAAGAACTAAATTTCAAATTTCTTCTTATAATGTAGCCAAGTAAGTTTTTCAGAACAGTATTGATTCAAGTAAGCATCCTGTTTATTGTCAACATCAACATAGGAGAGATTATCTTTTTCAACTGATCATAGGCTATTAGTTGGTTAAGTGGAAGAGTGGGCATGCAAATTCAAATTTTTTGTAAAATATTTACAAATTGCAAAGAAAGTCATTTATCTTATCTTATCATATTAGTTTCAATCCCTTGGATTTTGAAATTATTATAAAAATAGTTTGGAGGAGAAACTCAAATTGAAAATCTGCTCCATCATCGAAACTTGGTTTTTTCATTCTTCATCGTGCAAGTTAAATTTTTATTTGCAAATTAGAATTAGAGATTAAGTCTAATTGGTGTGTAACGATTTGAATTCTAATGATCTATCCAGGACTTCCGAAGTGAGTCAACTTCTAATATTATTCAAACATGGTGGTCATCATATTATTCCATTCAATTTCATCATTTATATCAGTCAATTTTCATTTGAAATACACGCGAAATACATTTTATTCATTCATCTCATGAAAGCTATCACGACATTCTAAAGAGTTTTCATTCATACCCTCTGAATGAAAACTGTATTAAATGAATAAAAACTTCGAAACAAATGAATGAGGTTCTAGGAAAATTCAATTATATCAAATGAGTTGAGCTGGAAGTTGTGATGAAATTTCAGCAAGAATTATAGCGTGGGTGGGATCAACGTCATCATCAACGTATGAAACATTATTATTCAAATGTATTTTTATTTTAAAGCTCTCTTTCCAGTCAAAACGAATGCTCAATGCTGTGTTTCAGAAGTTGAATCTCTGAGGAAATCCGGCTCAAAACATGAAACGTGGCAAACGAGCAAAATTTATAGGAAAATGAATAATAAAGAAACTAATACGAAACAACGAGCGACTAAGCTCAGCTTGAAATGTGTGCTTTTATGATGTACACAACGCATGAGGCTTAACCAGTCAGGTAATAAGTGGAGGTTAAGTCAAGTTGGACTTGGTTAGTTTGAGATTCGAATTTTCAGAGGTCCTTGAAAATTAGATCTGGACAACAAGAACAGTGAGACATGTTTCTGAATTTTATTTGCATATATCATTCTGGGAAGCAGTATCATTAGCTACAAATTCATAAGTAAGAATTTATTAAAAGGGAAAATTATGAGGAACACTTGAATAAAATTACCAATTTTGTTCCTGCAGTAAATATATGAGTAGCTCTATTTTGAAATAGTAGCTCCAACTACAAAAGTATCTCTATTTTGAGTAGAGCTCACGACAACAACATTGACGTCTGGTTTATTCTAGTGTAATGATGTTTTATTTATGAAATATCTGGTACCGAGCGTCGCTCTGAAGCTGCGGCCGAACTGTTGAATTACATAAATATGTTATTGTGAAAAATAAATTAAAAATTGATATGATCACCTCTCACAATTTTTGACATGAACGTGTGTTATAGACTTGAATGTAAATCCATTAACTCCAGCTGGATAGCGTTGGTCAGCTAACGATATCCTATTATATTAAGCGAGCAATTTCTGTATGTATGTATGTATGTATGTTTGTATGTTTGTACGTGGAACCACGGATCTGGAAAACGGCTAACGATTTCCTCGAAATTTGAAATGGAATATAACCGTGATGGAAAAATAAGATTGAAACCAAGTTGATTTCTATAATTGAATAGATCTCTTTATTTACTTCCTTACTTCTTACTTACTTACTTACTTCTACTTACTCACTTTCTTCCTTACTGTAACTTCCTTATTTTTGAAACATCACATATAAGCATAGGCGTAATTTGGGGGGGCACGGGAGGCAGTTGCCCCCAAACATTCCCTTTGCCCCCCCAATAGTCCAGTCAAACTAAGCAACAAAATTTTAAAGTTGGAGGACCCAGCTGGAAATTTGCAGATATGATCAGAAAAGGGCGCTGAATAACATACTAAAAGTCCCCAAGACAAGAGTCCCAGTATAAATTCATATATTATACTTCAAATTTGATAAAAAATTCCCATTTCCACATAGTAATGGTAGCTTACTGTGTGTAATAATACCTCCTCGTTGAAAACAGAACATTTTCACATTAGAGTGACTCCCAAACGGGAACCTGTGGGCGAAAATTATAATGAAATGTAGAGGAAATCTTCCTCTTTCAGATGGTTAGTAATTGAATGTAGTCTCATAACATTGCTCATGGCAGCCTAGAGTCTCAGGAACATAATTCCAGAAATATAAGCCAATAACTTATCCCAATATTTTTAGTACGTTTTTGTGATATAATATGCAATTTTGGAGGTTTTTGGGGGTGTGAGGGTTCTTTTAAATCGCTGTAGTTCAAAAAATATTGAACATAAAAGTGTGAAATTGGTCTCAAATGAAAGAAAAATGAATTTCGCCGAGAGAGATTTAGAATACGATAATGTACGGGTGCTCAATTTATAGTTACAAGCTTTATAAGTGAGAAAAATTTTAACATCTTAATCCTATGAAAAAATTACCAATTTTTTAAATAATTGTATCTCAAAAACATTTAATGATAAAAAGTTGCAATTAGTCTTATTCTTCTCAAAATTTTATTGTCTACAAAAAAGACCTATGAAATTTTCTCGTCCAGCGCCATTTTCTGATCATAACTGCAAATTTTCAGCTCGGTCCTGCGACTTTTACTTTTTTTGCTTAATTTGACTGGACTACAATATGATTTCAAGATTCTCATGCTTGAGAAGAATAAAGAACTATACTCGAAATACAATGGGTCAGGATAGAATATCCACTATAACCAAAATTTACTATTTAACATTTTAAAACTATAACACTTTTTCAACTAAAACTATAAATGATTTATAAGATAAGATTTAATAAGTTAGGCACATTGATTCTTCAAATGTAATTGTCCATTCAGTTTTGTTTCATTCAAACCTGATTTCTGTGTTTGTGGGACATTTTAGATTTAGGCTGTTTATTGAATGAGCCCCGTTCTATTTGAAATTGAATCATCTACAAATTTCACCCATATAAAAGTAAGTTGAAGCATCAGGTAACCATGTTGAACCTCTTTGAACTTGAAAAATACTGATTATTTTCATATTTTAGCAAATATATCAATAACCACTGCAGATACGAACTTCTAACCAGTTCCAGTCAACCAGGACCAGTGACCACTTCTCAGTCCTATAGAAAAAGTGTTTTGTATGTACGTAATCGCTCGACACAAAGCTATGA
This sequence comes from Sogatella furcifera, assembly GCA_017141385.1. NCBI lineage: Eukaryota > Metazoa > Arthropoda > Insecta > Hemiptera > Delphacidae > Sogatella > Sogatella furcifera. The sequence goes on along the minus strand of CM029552.1, from coordinate 23,029,464 downwards.
AATTGTAGACGATTATTCACACTCAACAAAATTAGTCTAGTTTTTAAGAGTGGGTGGTAGTGGACGGAAGAATGCCGAACGGCAAAATGAAGCCCCATAAGAACAATGTAATTTTTATCAATCTCTTGAAGCAGATAGAGCCTCTATTTATGGACAGATAATTAAATTCTCCAGTGGCGTGACTTTTTACTTTTTCGATTTTTAGTTTATTCTAATAATTATCGCATGATTAATTAACTAAAAAAAATTGAACTCTAATTATTTAAATAAACAAAAAATCGAAAAAGTAAAAAGTAACGCCCCTGGAGAATTAAATTCTCTTTCCAATGACATAAAGAACGTGAAATTCTGTCCATAAATAGAGGCTCTATCTGCTCCAAGAGATTGATAAAAATTACATTGTTCTTATGGGGCTTCATTTTGCCGTTCGGCAGTTTGGCGTCCACTACCACCCACTCTTAATGAAAAATTCTTACTCAGGGATTTGAGATGGACCCCTGTACTTGGTCTCATTTGGACAAAATGAAAAAGGAAGGTTCTAATCTATGAAAAAATTATCTCACCCTGGAAAAAAATCGCGAAAAATCTATTTGAGGTTTTAGAAAAACTTGAAAATCACTCTTTTTTAACTTAAACCGCCTAAAAAATTTTTAATACTGCTCAATAATCGACTATGGCATGTAGAATACCTTAAATTGTAGTCGGCCAATCTAAGCAGACTATTTCCCTCTCCACCCGAGAAATAGCTACGTTGTCAGATTGTGAGAAATTGAAACTTTTTCAAATCCTCGATTAGACCCCATATCTGTATGTAGAATTTCATCCTCGACATGCCAGTAGTATTAAAACGGTTCCTGGGTAAAAGGATTCAAAGGAAATTTGATTTTTTTTATAAAATTGAAAAAACCCGAAAATATTATTTTCTGTCGTATCTATATCACTTCTCTCACAATCATTGGTTGTAGTAAAAATCATGTTTTTATGTCAAAATGACAAGGAGAATTCGTGCTTTCTAATGGTTTTTGAATTTTTTATATCCGACCAAAATTCAGTTTCTATTTACGAATATGTTTGTCAATGTCGAGTCTACTCGAACAGAAAACATGAAATTTTCGACGATCCAGAAATTTTTTGTTTAAGAAGTAAGTGGGTGGTGAAAGCAAGAAAGTTGTTCAAAAACAATTGAAATTTTTCTCCAAGTGTCAAAAATAGTCGGAAGATCGTAATTTTCTCTCTGAAGAGTTTCAAAGTAAGAAGAGCGGTATATGCATGAATCATTGTATGTTAAAGAGTAAGAGAATTGGAGTTGTTGAAGCTAATCGACTTAGATTTTCGAGCTGTGAACAGCTGGTTTATTATAAAAAATAGTGAGTTTTACAACACCGCTTGATTTTTCCGAAGCTACGCTGTCACTTTTAACATTCAGTAGAATGTGTTTGCATTAGAAGTTCCAATTTCACACAATCTGTCAACGAAGCTATTTCTCGGGTGGAGGGGGAAATAGTCAACTTACGTTGCGCCAAGTATAATGTGAAATTATTTACTCTTCCCAACAATACCTTTAAAATTTAATTTTGATAAATGATTCTTGAGATATTGACAATTTAATGACTGTAAGTAGGCCTACTTGAAAAATATCTAAAAATCTATGGTTTCCGGATCCGGCTGTTACACCTTTCGTGACACTCTTTATATCATCAATATTTTATGCTCAAAAAATAGGGATTTCGGCATTTGATTGGCTATGGAAAAGGCGTTCTAAAACACAGTTTTGAAGTATACTTTCACAAAATTTGCCTGGGGGAGGCCACAACGCCCGCTTGGCTGAGGTGGTACACCCCCAGGCCCATTAGAGCCCCCAGTATTTGATTCAGTTTGGTATTGAAGTAGATTATGTCTTATATACATAACAGAATTGTCAGTAAACCACTACCCAAAAGCAAATCTTGCCCCCCGCTTGCCCCCCCAATGAAAATTTTGAATTTACGCCCCTGCATATAAGATTTGAAGTACACTATATTTGATTTAAGAAGATACATCCAATTAACCTTTATCAAATTATTATTATGATGACGATAATAATAATATATAAGATTCGTTCGAAGAGACTCTAGTTGATGTCAAATACTATAATTAATTGGATGTATCTTCTTAAATCAAATATATTGTACTTCAAATCTTATATGTGGTGTTTCAAAAGTAAGGAAGTTACAGTAAGGAAGAAAGTAAGTAAGAAGTAAGGAAGTAAATAAGGAGGTCTATTCAATTATATAATTCAACTTGATTTCAAATTATTAAAGCACGAGGCTTATATAATGCACGAGTGGAGCATCAGAACATTAGTTCAAGGTTTTCATGGACTGATTGTTCATGCTCCCAAATATTTCTGAGCATGTGAACTCTTCACACTCAAGTAGATTACGCCGAATCGGCAAAAAGCCGCAATCATGCGGTTTCAAACACGAGTTCGTGTTTGAATGATTTCCTCAACAGTCGATGAATTCTGTTGCTGACGTGGAATGTAATATTGAAATTTGAATTCTCTATATAGTACTTCAAAATTTGGTGCATCATAGCACTCACTATGAATGGACACTGCATTGAAATGTGTCAATGAGCAGCACTGCATGTATACAGTTTCGACTGCCGGCTCGTGCCCATGAAACAGGTGAAGTGCTGTACTGTCAGTTTCTGGAATGATACTTTCAGGAGATAACTAACCACCGCTTTGTTGACCTCAGATTTCTAGGAAAATTAATATTGTGATTGATGTGAATGCTGTGTGGTTCTGAGTATTTTGATTAGTTGATTGATATGAGTTTTTAAACTTATATAATAAACTACTGAGCTCCAAAATTAAGGTAATGTGTATTTTCCTGAGCTTGTTTGAGCATTAAACTTTCATTTAAAGACATAGATAAGTGCTTCCTTACCTCATGTGGAACAATATTGTGATATACTATAATCCATTCCTTAATAAAAATTATTTAAAAGATGGAAGAATGATAATCAATAATGATTTGATTCAAAAGAAAACTATCCCACTGACACAATTAAACCATCCCACTGGCAAAAGTATATAGCAATTAACCTAATCCCACATTGAGGGTGTAGTTGGCAAAGCTCCCTACTAAGCAAAATGCAAGAAGCAAAAGTTAAACTCAAATACTCATATCAATAATAACATACGAAATTTGGTCTAAAGCCATGCATTCGCACACACGGTTAAATTTCCTTTAAAAAAAGTGAAACAATCAAATTGAGAGGTTTTGTAAAATTATTCAAAGAATGCTTATTCTCGATTTATATGATATAGTCTATCCAAGCAAAGACCTCTGGCAATATGGGAAAATGGCTTCAGCTTGGTCAATATTTGTTCAGGAATTATAAATGTGTTTTTAATAGAAGATCAAATTGTTTCCTACAATTTGAGATCAAAACATCAAATTGATAATTTTTGATCCAATATTAACGGAGCTTGAGTCTGATCTTGCCAGAGGGTCTTCTTTGCTTGGACAGACTATTATACTTTGTGTATTATCTTGTAAATCTTCTTGAAATGAATAAATTGATAAACTGAACCGTGAACACAGTTCAGATAGCGTTTCATCAGTCAATAGCGCAGTAAAAACTGTTTTTGTGGGTACATAGCCAAATGTATTTCGTTAAACCTTATCTTCCCGTAACAAGAAGTCCCCTATGCATAATAATAGCGCCTACCTCCCATGCGTATATAACAAGATATGAGTATTATGTAGATACACAAGGTGGGACGAAAAGTGCACGCATTCCTGAAAACACTACACATGTCAACATCATGTTTCGTAAATGACGACGTACAAATTACGTCGACAAATGTTGCACCTTATGAATGTTCACACGTGCGTTTAAACAAAAATCGCAGCTCAGTGCTTCAACCCCCAAAATTTTGCCACAATACTCAATTACAAAATCATAAATATTGATGAGAGGCGTTTTATTAATAAAGAAGAGAGGAGAGGGAGGAAGGGTAGCTGAAGCAAAAAACGCAGCAAAAACAATCCGAATTCCAGTTCGACGGATTTGAATGAAATGCAAATGAGGCAGTGAGCCTCAGCAAGCCTCAGCAGGCCTCAGCAGGCAAGCCTCAGTTTCCCGACTGACAAAAATGCCAGTAATTTGCGTTATTTTGCGAGGTTGTGTGAGTCGCGCAGCTGACTCCACAGACGAGTTTTCAGTTATCTTTCCCAACTTTCCAAGCGTCTTTCGAATTCTCATCATCGACTGTTATCTTTAGGCTACTTCTTCATCATTCTCAACTTGTTTCGAAAGTTGATTTCATAGAAATAACGATTTTAGAACAACGAATCTCACATTGGGAGATGATGTTGAAGAATGGACAAACAATTTGAGAAAATTTGTGTAATTGTATTTATACATTGTGTATTTGAATGAAAGTAGATTTTTTGGTCTGTAGTATTCCAATATTGCATTATTATATTAAATTTGCACTCGCTGGTTACTAGGTATAGATACAAGATACTTGTAGGCCTATTAGGCCTTCGCAAATATGAATGGCAAGGAAAGTTGTGTGTGAGTGTACCACACCAGATTTTTTCTGTTATGTACTCTCAGATAAAGCCATGTTGCGGAAGGGTGAAGTTACTTGTGAGGTAGGCTATAATTTCTTTTCTTAGCTTGTTAATGGATTATTTTCCCATATTTCCTGTATCAGTCATTGATAAAATCTATAAACTTGATAAAAAAATTTATTATCAAGCATAACTTTTCAATTTGGACAAATGGATATAGATATATTAATCAAAAATGTATATGAAAAATGCATGCATGACCATTTTGTACCAAGAATAATCAATTTATCAAACCATTCTACAAAAGACTACTTCATTGCAAAGTTTTTATTGGAATTCTTCCCTTTGATCCCATTATAAATGGTTTTAATCCAATGGATAAGAGGCAACATAAGAACAAAAGCCTCCTAATTTTTCTGGCGTTGAAAAAACAAGGTGGGAGTCGTAAGGAAAAAGGGAGCATGTCCCTTGACAGTTCTCCCCCACATTTTGGCTCTGAGAACCTTTTTCCTCTAATTATTTTTGGGGTATTTTCTGTTTGAAGGGTATCCGAAGAGACATTAGAATACGATATAAATAAGCGGCAAAGTTTGAGCGGAAGTTGAAAGATGAAGAAAAGCTTTGTAGGGAAGAAGACGTTGAGCGGTAGGGCATGAAAGAGCTCAAAAATGAAGGGAAAGGGCAAGAAGAATAGCCCAAGATAATCCCACGGCGATTCCTTGCCCTCTTAATAATGCCGCTTGTACTTCTACGCCGATTTTTAATGCGAAAGGCACAGTCGACAGTCATGAACAATTGAAATTTCAATATTTCATTTTCTTCATTACCACCGCCCGTCAAGTAGAGGATTTTCCAAGACCCTCTACCAAAGAGGGCGTTTCGCTTACAAACATTTCGGGGTTAAGACGGCCTTCAAAAAACATTTCAAAAAGCAGCCAGCTCCGTTCATTAATTATTCACGAGTGGTTGGTTATTATTGTTGTACAAAAATGGTCGATTCTTATCCACTGTGTGTATAAAGCTTTCAAGCTGCAAAATATATTTTCTTTTCTACCACCTTGTATTATTCGACGTTAATGTTCAATTTGAAAAGCCTGATGTTCTGTGAAAGAGTAATCAAGATTACAAGATCTCTTACATTATGGAATTGAATGAGGGTAGACTTTAGTCTAGAGCGATAATAGGTTTTTACCTCACAGTCCCCAGTGGATGAGAATACGATTATTATTATTCGTTTGAGACACAAAATCTTCAGTTTGAAAGAAGGTACTGTGGTTGATTGCCTCTGTATTCAACTTTGTCTCTTCTTCTTACTTACTCCTAAAAGAAAAATTGGAAAAATGACTTTTAAATCATTAAAAGTAGATTTATATCTCCCACATTCAAATATCCCGTGGGAGTTGCTGGTCTTCTATCGGGCGCCTCCCCAGGTGGCGGATTGGGGAATGCCTCCTAGATATAGGTGGTACTGGGGAAATCAAATACCCGGGGTGGACCAAAACCAGCAAACACGGCTGCTGCCTTGCAGACGGATATCAGAGGATACCCAAAGGCTAAGGGAATAAAACCCTGAAAGAAAATTGACTGGTCCTCCAGGTTGGGGGTTGGGCGTGGGGTTAACAACCCCTCCCCGTAAAAACACTACTCGTTGAGAATAACACAACACAGCCTCGGATTGGATGGGATAATAACGGAAATCAAAGAAAAGGAAACCGCACCAAAATGAAAAAGAAAATGGATTGGATAAAAGGAAGACCAAGAAAGCGGTGGGTTGATGATGTGGAGGAGGATTTACGAAGACTGGGGGTCAGAAGATGGAGAAGGGTAGCGGAAAGTCGCGAGGAATGGAAGGATGTCGTTGTGAAGGCTAAGGCTCTACATGGGCTGTAGTGCCAATAATGATGATGATGACATTCAAATATAATGATCTAAATTTCATTTAATGATATTCGTTGTCAATAATAATTGATAGATGAATGAAATTTATGTATTACCTGTTTTGAAATAAATAATTTCTGATTGGTAGCTTTTGGATCCAGAATATCAAATTTAATATTATATCAAGATAATACAAGGATAGGAATCCGGTAGAAATTCCAATAATTACTTTACTAAACATTTCTGTCTACTAAACAGTTATAACTCGATTAAATTGTGTTTACTCACGTAACTTGACTACCTCACTACTGTTCCTGTTTTTTCTCTCATGTCTGGCAGCTTTACAGCAAAAAACACACTCTAAATAAGATTGTTGGTAGCGGTAAACTTTAGACACTTGATCTTCGCCGAGTAGCTTTGTGCAATGGCTCAACTGGCCGACATTATTCATAAATCTGTCAAATTGAAGTCTTCACCAGGATGAAGTGCATAATTCATGGGCCACTTCACACGGCGCTCTCCATTTTTCTTGGACTGACATGACGCGCGCGGTGTTCGAGCGCCGCAAAATGAAAACCACTCGACAAGAAAATATCCGCGTTGCGGGAAAAGCGGAAAAGTTGCCAGAGCCTACTGAATAATAGACGGTGGTTACTTGCTATTTTTAATAAACTGCAGATCTCTCACGCGGTGTATGGTTTGGGATCACTTGACTTATGGATCGCATATACATGTTCCGCAGTTTTATCATAATCTCATTGCCAGTATAGGGAAGTGAAGTACTTAATTATTCATGAGTTAGTAGTGGTGTAATGTGAGAAAAACAACGGTTATGCTACGATACATTATTTTATAGTGTGATAGAATATAATTTTTTTCGTGAGAAGATCTCTTGATCAAATAACTTTTCTAGACGTCTAACAAGAATACCTGAGTATTCTATGGATTTTTCTAAAATTTATAAGTAGATGAGTCTGTAATGAATTATCTGTTTCTGATATCTGAATTCACATTCTCTTTTTTATTTCTCTATTATGAAATTATTGAACTACTTATTCAGAGAAAAATGATTCATTGCGGGTAGCTACAATATCTTAGTTCGCAGAGAATATTTGAATAATTTGTTGTAAATGCTAGCAAAAACTTGTGATCAATTCAGAATATATCTTAATAGTTGATGGAAATGAGAAATGAAAATAGTAAAGATAGAATAATTGTATCAGAATGTTACAGAAATATTTCAATTCACGACGTTAGACCAGATGTGGTACGCTACTAGTACCTTTTGTTGGGGAAAATTTTCTGGCTTTTTATAAGTTCACCAAGAATTTTTTAAACAAGCGACTAAAAGAAAAGTTCAGTTCATTTATTCATTTTTCCAGCAACCGGCCAAGAGTATTCCACTTTTTTTTCTCTGTGTCTGTAATTTCATCCACACTCTCTTCACTCATTTCTCTCTCAATCTCTGTCACTCTCTCTTTCCCTTCCTTTCTCATTCCCTCTTTCTCTTTTCCACTGTTTTTCCGGCAGACAGCAGCAGCTCTCATTTTTCACTGCCGCACACCGTTGAAAAATCTAGTTGTCGTTCAAAAAAGTGAAAGCCCAAACAATTTTTCTTCGCTCGGTCTTCTCTCAATTCTCTTCCGTTTGGCTCGCCGAGAACTGGTCAGAGCATAATAGACGCTGGTTGAGTGCAAATTGAAATTTATCCCTGCTGCCAACAACCACCCTAGCATTGAGAAAGAGAAAGGAAAAAGGATAGAGAAACTGAAAAAGTGAGATGATGAAGTTGTAAGGAAAAAGCGGGAGGGTAGACGATCAGAGAGTGGAAGAAGGAGTAGATAATAAAAAGATTAAAGAGAGAATAGAGCTGTCTGAGAGGTGGAAAGTGAGTGAAATTGGGGAAAAAGGGAAGAAATTGAAAGATAGATTGATAGAAAAAGAAATATGGGAAGAGAGAATGAGAAGGAAATGGAATAGGCAAAAAATAAAAACGAAATTTAGTGGTGAAAGATGTATAGAAGATTAAAAGAGAAAACCTGAGATGAATAGGAAGAGAAAAACATTCTCTAATAGTTTGCTTCTGATTAATGACTACTTCACCATTCAACTAACGTCTTCTGATGTTAAGACTCAGAAATAGACTGTAAAAAAGTTGTAGAAAAATGTAAAAAAATTCAGTTCTGCGATTTGGAATAATATCTAGGCTACAAAAAATAACCTTTTCTTTCTCGCCACTCGAAGTCTATGTCAAACGCGTTATCTTGAACTATTATTATTGTTACTATTACCATCGTCTTATGGCTATTTGGAGAAGAAACGCAAAGCTGATCCATGAACAAAACAATGTTTCGCTGATAGGAAACATGATGAAAGTTCTTGATTATGTACACATAAATTTGGATTCGGAAAAGTTCTTTCTAATTCAGAAAGTCTGAAACACCAAAAGACAAGTAAAGAACAATTATTCAAGGCTGTAAATTTCAGACTATAATGTATAATGGATTGATAACAAGAACAACGCTAATTTATGCATTCTTCACAACTTATCGTCTGTATCAAGTAATAGCGTTGTTTTGATGCGAAAATAGGTAGGGAGAAAGATGTTTTTTTCTGCAAGAGGCACATTGCAAAATTCTATTTCAGAAACCAATTTTTTCTCATTGAAAATGCATCTCAACTTGCATGATCAATAGAGGAATAATAAACAGGGAAATATGAGAAAAAAACAATTGAGACCTAGAAAGAAGAAAACTAGTAATCTATTAATCATGTAAAAGTAGCCTAGTCGACTATATAGCCAGTAGTTGACTTTCAAAGAGTAGTTGCAATGAAAAACATACGAGGAGAAGCAGCAAGCGCATACCGACTAAAAAAATCTACAAGAAAAGAGCATTCGCGAATAGATGAGCGCGAGCGCGCAACGAAAATGAAGAAAGTTTATTTTTGTTGTTGTACTGGAGCGAATAAAAGTTGTACCGAGACTGAAGTTTGTTGGAAGTTGGTGAGGGGGAGGTTGGTGAGGAGAAAGAGAAGATGCTAGAGGAGCTCAGCTTCCTGCCTTAGCGTCCGTAGCGCCCGTCGTTTAAATTAGGCACATAACTTTCAGTTCGTATACAAATTGAATTGAATAATAATTGAAAATTATCGCAGCCGATACCGCGCTTATACCTTTTTACCGCGGTTTTTTCTCCGCTTCTCGCCGGAAATTGCTCTTTCCGCCTGGGAATCACCGGTCATTACCAGGAATGATATTATAGCGACAGGCAACTTCCCACATTCGTAATGGGAGACTTATGTGAGGTGTCACTGCAACATGAAGAGGTACGAAGAATATAACGCTAAGACCTCATTGCGGATGCCATCTTCGTAAAAACAAAATTCACTTAGAAGATTGTTCGAACCACAGAGAAGTTAAATCACAATAATAGTTTTCTATAATTATTATAATGTAGATTGATAATATCTGTGGTTTGAACCATCGGTACTACTCGTAGTTTGTTTAGTTCGGTAATTGATTGTCATATACCAATGCCAATGATTGCACTTCTACAGATTTACTCAATGAAAATTCCCAATCAAGTTACCACTACTTACTTCCTCCACTTCAAGACAAAAGTTCCATCTACCAAACGGGAGTAGAACCAACAATTGTGACTAAGGAAATCAATCCACCTCAATGTTTACCGAGTGAGAGAGGTGTAAGTTGAAGATGTGTCTTCAGTCAAGAAACGCGGTTGGAATAAACTCGGGAATGAAAATTGATTTTCTAATTACTCTTAGCTAACAAACCAAGACAAGATTGCAAGATTGTTGGTGTCTGGAGAAATGTTGATCTGAGAGGGTTCTTTGAATAATGATTGATCTTAGATGGGGTTTTGGTAGGAGATTTAAAACGATTTTGAGTCAAATTATTTTTTAGAGACTTATGATATGGTTTTATGATGTAGGGATTAATGATTTATTACATGTATAATGGTTTGAGATGATTTCTATGATCTTAGAGATCTCTTTGATTTTCTGTTCGGCATTAGTAGGAACCATATTTCAATTCTTCTGTGTTCTGAGTCTGAGTGATTTTGATAGTAACTTTTTTCACCAACCTTGAAAATTCTAAATTTATGAATATTCGCTTTCGAACTTCGTGAGTGACAACTTCTAATAATAAATAATAATTGTGGAAAACCCCTGTATTTTTAATATTAATTTAATTTTGAAGAAGACGACGTTTTGAACTGATGAAATAGTCGGTGTTTTCATCCAATTAATATATTGCATTCTATAAAGGTATGAATAATAGCATGATAGAAAAGAAAGAGATGAATTTAAAATTATCGGAGCTATTATTAGATTGAAATAGAGTATTTTAGGGACGTTATACACTGCAGCTCTTCAAATGGGTGCAACAGATAACTATTAGAATTTTTGATCCATATTGTCTCTCATCTTGGAAAATACATAGAAACAAAGTAATTATCAATGAATACAATTTTTACTTTACTAATACACTGCTCTTTTATCAGAGATCGAAATATTATGACTATAGTCTCGGTTCATTATCTTCATGTTATTATGTATGAAAAAAATGCTAAGCGGTTCCCATGGTTGAAGAATGCATGTTCCATGAGTTTTTTTTCTGAACTGCAAAGTTTCTTATTACTCTCCCTTCATTAATCTTCCATCTCCACTCCACTTTTCTTCCATGAAGTTCATGACCGGAGAAAATTCGAGGGGAAAATTCATTTCTGAGCTATAAAAAGTTATCAGCTCGCTCTCAGACGGCTCTGAGCCAAAAATAAATGAGCCGGCTAACACTGAATGACTCCTTGACAATCTGCTGATTAATTAATATCAACGTCAAAATCTATCAAGCCGAGCATCATTTTCGCTCTTTCACGCTGTATTTGATCGCTTCGCCGGTCTAAGGATAAATTTAATCGGTTTTACTTGACACTAAAAACGTTACTAATAATGGAGTATCAACATCAACCAATTTTATAAGATTAAGCTTCAAGTTGAGCATTTATTTTGTCAAAAATAATTATCATGAGAGTAATCTTTTCTAGGATATTAATCCTATTTATCAAATAATTCATTGACATTTTCTTAACCACAACAGTGTAAGAATGATACAAGTTCAAAAGAACGAAGGATACGATAATACAGGGGGAAACATACATGAACAAAACTCAAACATTGAATCAATCTCCGAATTGACAATTCAATACTGTATTGATAATATTGTGGATAAATATGAAAGGTACACGAGGTATTCCTTCAAATTTGCTTATATAGTCTGTCCAAGCAAAGAAGACCCACTGGCAAGATGGGGAAATGACTCAAGCTCGGTCAATTTTGGTTCAAGAGTAATAAATTTGAACTCAAATTGTAGGAAACAATTTGATCTACTATTGAGACCCCATATTAACTATTAACTACTATTATAATTCTTATTAAAACAAATATTTATCAACCTGGAGTCATTATATCATCTTGCCAGAGGGCCTTCTTTGCTTGTACAGACTATACCTAAATGTGAATTGGACAGTCCAGAAAGGGTTGTTCATGATTCATTTCATCAGAGACTTGACTCGATACAAATAGAATAAAATATTCAAGACTTCAAAAGCATACCTTATTTTCAGATTAGCATTCAACTCAAACACGTAGCAATAATTATTCATGTTGTCAGTAGCATACCGATGTTTCGCTGACATATTTTCAGTTGAATAATTGGGAAAGTTGGATTTCTTTTCAGGAAAAATTCTACCTCCAGACAGGAAAAACAAACAGGAACCGATTCTATTATTCATAAGACTTGGAACACGGGTAAACACAGCGGAGTAGCTCACTTTTCAGCGGATGTATAGGAAAGAAACTCTTGAGCGAATCTAATGCAGCTCTTTTTATCGTATAGCAAGCATTAAAACATCCGGTAAAGTGTGCTCGAGAGAGAAATGTTGTGCTTTTATATTATAGTTTTCTTCTTTTTCACGTCTCGTTAATCGTTCGTTCCTTGACTTCGTGTATTCAGTTTCCGTCTTGAAAATAAGGCCAATTTGTTGAGAGGCGGTTTCGAAACGTGAACTATTTTCGAAAATTTGAGACGGAATATGGTTGGCTGAGATGTGGAGTATATAATATTGTAGTGTAAGTTGAAGATTCCATTAAAAACGATACATCACAGATTATTTTTGAGATATTTTTGTATTTAAAAATACGTTTTTTACGTATATTTTTATCTTAATTTGAAGAAAGACGTGTGTGAATAAGAATTGTGATAAAATCAAGCAAATGATTTGATTGATTTGAAGAAAGAGTTGTGTGGATAAGAATATTGTGATAAAATCTAGAAAATAGTTGTAGAACTGATTTTGTGTCAATTCTATTTTGTGCTCATTTCATTAGCCACCTATATAGTTTTGAAATACAATTTCTATATTATAATAATAAATATGACAGACAATGTTTCAGTATCAATAGCTCTATTTCAACGTTTTTAGAATGTTTACAGTGAGTAAGAAGTCTGCTTCATTTCAATATTCACAGTCACACGGTATCATAATAGAAAATCATATAGTGAATTGTTCAAAGATCGACTCTCAGTTCATGAGATAAAACACTTCGTTGCTCTTAAATGCCCAATTTTCAAAATAGGCCTAAGTGAGAATTAAACTTCTATAGGCTACAAATTCCACACGATTTCAAAATAAAGAGTCAATTCAATAACATTTTGAGTATTATTGAAAACTGTAATTGGTTAATTACCTAATGCTAAGAATAAAACACATTGTTTCTCATATGCCAAAATAATGTGAGGGAATTCTATTTACTGTGCATTACTGATGTTCGTGAATACAATATTATAAACTTTATTCCTGTTGGATGAATATCAATCAGATCCTCATATTTTATCGGAATAATGATAGTCGAATTATTAATTAGAAGTCTGAATAAACAGAATACTAATTATATTAATAGCTTATTATAGAAACGCACTTTCGCTCGTGGTTGAATCGAAACAAAACAAAAAATGAGAAATTTCAACAGCGAGGTTGTCGGAAATTTTAGGCAACAACGCAACGGACATCCAATTTAATCAGTTTATAAATTTCATAAATATTTGATCGTTCAATAAATGCCGGCGTACCTCATCGCAATTCTATTGAAATTCGAACTAGTTTGTTTTCACCCTCCCCCCTCACCGAATCACAAACGATTCCTCTTTTTCGACATTACCGGCTCTCTCTCATCCTCCTCCCACACCCCAATACTTCTCTTCACTCTTAATCCCTCATATTTTTCTCTCTAGTGCTAATTCTATTCTGTCTATAATATAGACCTATATCTGTCTATAATATATTATTATCATCCTCTTTTCTCTATTATTCCTCACTTTCTCATTTAATTCTCACATCCTCTCTTCTCTCTATATTTTTCTCTCTTTTCTTCTCCATCGTTTTATCCTCTTCAGCCCTGTTTCTCACTGGCGCTTTTATCAATTATCCCGAATTTCATTAGACTTGTATAAACGGGAAATTACACGGACCTATACTTCCAATAAACATAGATATTCCGTTCACGTTAATCATTATTGCTATGGTTTGTTTCGAATCCAAATTAATTACGTGGCGATTCAAGGACGTGCAATTAATTTATAATTTCTGGTAACTGGCAGCTACCGGACGGACGCTTTTGGTTTTATTTTTTGTTTGTCGCGTAATTTCACGCCCAGTTGACTCGTCTCTAGTTGTACAAGCAATTTGCGGCGGCAACATAAGAAGCGGTCGCAATTAAACGCCAATTTAGATCTGTTTTATAGGATCACTGATACTCTTCCATCCAGAGCCAAAATTGAGAGACTTTTATAAATCTTGTGAAACGATCAGAACGAGAACAGAAACTTTGTTTCACGATGTAAATAAATAATGATTGGATACGTAATATGACTAGAATATTACTCCTCATATACAACTGCCCAGAAAAAAATACAATAATTCAATCTATTTTCCATGTGAGATTCATAGGTAATAATGCTTGAACTTCCTTCATAATAATAGCTGATAAGTTTTCATAACTAAAAATGTTCAAGGTTGATAAGGAAAGTTCAATCTATCAAATAAGTTATCTTAAAAAACGATCTCTCAATCTCTTTAATTAACGATCAAAATAAGTTCATTCTCTTTCATCTATTTCCAAAAAGCTTTTATCAACCGTTTAAAACCTGCAAACATGTTTTAAATTTCAGATTAATTAACGCATGATTTTCTTCAATTATTTATTTATTCAGAGAGTCAAGCACACAACGATAGGGAAAGAGAAAACAGGCACCTATCCTTTACTATTTCGATCCCAATTTTGATGATAGTTCTGTCAAGGAAGGGTTATGTTACTCTACTGCGAAACGACAAGTTTTCTGGATAGATCAGTACTGTAATCGATTATGCTTTAAAAATTATATCGAAACAATATTGTTGTTTGATAATTTGTTCAAATAGGAGACGATATTGTCCAAACAGGAGACTACTTCCATAAAATTGGAGATTCTTAAGTAGGCACGAGCTCTCTAAAAAATTCTAAGGAGCCTGTTGCTTCAAAAAAATTATACAGCTTATGAACTACAAAAAGTACAAGATCCCGAATCTGATCAGTTCAACAGTAGGGGGCGTTTTAAGGCCAATATATCGGAAGTGTCGGCCCGTCTTGTTACCGTAAGTTTAGGTGGCTGACATCAAGCTCTCTCTCACTCACACCTTACTCTCTCCAACCAACTTTTGTTTTATTCTCTCTCCTTGTCCAGCACACTTTCATTGTATTCTCTTTCTCTCTCCAACCAACTGTAGTTTATTTCTCTCTCTTGATTTTCGGTAACAAGGTGAGAAAGTAAAGAGCAGGTGCTATTGAAGAAGCTAATTACAGACATGTCTGCAACACGCCTCTGTTCCGAGCAAGACGCTTCACGCCTTCCCGAAACACCTCTCCGAACCAAACACCTGACATTTTATCTGCAAGATGTCGGGCAAAAAGTATCGGAAAAAATACTGTCGGCCCCCAAATAGGGCCAAACGCGTAATAACTACTTACTTGCAACCATAGAACTATACAGCCCATACCTATACTGTGCTATACTTTAGTATACCAAATAGCATACGTTACTATACCTATATTTCTAAGCTTGTAACCGACGAACCCCAGATTTAACACAACCTGATTGCTTATCACCCAAAATGTATACCTATACTCACTATACTATACAGAATAACACCTATTCTCGTACGTCCAGGCAAAGGAGACATTCTGGCAAGATGTGAAAATGACTCTAGCTTGATCAATATTGGTTAAAAAATTATCAATTTGGTTTCAAATTGTAGGAAACATTCTCATCTACAATTTGAGAGAGAATGTATAATTTTCAAACCAATATTGACTAAGGTAGAGTCGTTTTCCCATCTTGCCAGAATATCTTCTTTGCCTGGACAGACTATATACGTACATCCGACGGACCCCTAGTTAATAAAATCACATTGCTTATTACTGATACCAAATGGAAGCCGCCTGCCCTCTAGATACTGACCTGGAGATCCACTTACAAGCACCTGCTTTTTTTATCGGTTTCAACTAGAAATCTTGACCTTACAGTCAACGAGATTCTGATTGATGTGATGAGATCCTTGTTAACAAAATCTATTGTCTAGCCGGCTGGAGAATCGGTCAACGCCTATTTCAGGTAACAAGGCATTCCTTGTAAGGTCGCTGATGGGAGCCACGTGCTCTGTAATTCTGAATTGAGATTAAATCTCACGTAAATCAGATTGTAATAAATTGATTCATATCATTAATATAACCAAGCGACTTAAAAATAATTACAATCATAGAATACTTAATTTTCTAAATGTGTTAAAAATTGCAAAAATAATTCCCCATTAGACTGAGCCTACATATAGGAGAATGGTGGTAACATGAAAGCGCAAAATTCACGAGAGAGTGGATCAAATGTTCAAAATATCAATTTGAAATGTTTAAATATTTATTAAAATGTTTAGTATATTAGGGTACTTTCCTATTAGGGCATACTCCTATAAACGTTTATCCTAGGATTTCACATAGATATTATATAGACAATATTAATTTATCATCTGCATAATAGATGATAAGGTGATACATTTTAATCTTCATTTAGGAAGAACAAACCTAAATGATTAAATTCATCAAGTAAGTGGATGTAGGGAGACTTAGAAACGGAATATTCTATACAGAACAAAATGGAGGTTAACCAAGTTTCTACTCATTACTAACGTTGGGCTTCAAGTACTCTCCTGAACCGAGTATGCAAAGGGGATGAACATTGGCGTGTATCGAGGGTCATCAATAATGCCGATTAATTAATTAATTGCTGCGCATATACACATCAATACGCACAGGTAATTACTTGGTGCTCGAACTCCCTTTCCACCCTCATCCATTATATCCACCACATTCCCATGTGTTTAAACCAAGGTGCAGTAAACTACACACTAATGCATTACTGAACCAATTTCAGCTACAGTTTAGCTCATGAGAGTGCCTTTTGATCAGCCAGTGCTTTCGAAATGAGCCAAGCAAATATGATTGTGTTCCCCAATAATTTAACAATGGTTCTAACTACAAACTAGAATTGAATGGAAGGTTCGAACTGTTGTGCAATAAGGAAACAATGCTCAAATATCCACATTTCATTTTGATCTGTCTACTATTTATTCGGTCCAAGAGTCACATCAGTCACTTGAGACGAGTAGCCTGTTGATTAACTAGATGGATTCAGTAGTTGTTTTCCGGGTTCCATACATTGCAAGTGAAGGGTCAATGTAGGTAGGAGTCTGTAACCACGATAGAGCTTCATTTAACCTATTATTATTATTATTTAACCTTTCAATTGAATTGAAACTCATGCGGAATACTGGTGAACCAATTTTACTTATGTCAGTGGTGCAACTGTGTATGTTAGCTTTCAATTTACAATTGAATAATTTTAAATCAAAGAATACGCATTTAGGCCCGCTTTCCTCAATAAGGCTTCAGGAGATATCCTCCAATATTTGTGAATATAAATGGGATATTCTTCTATATTAGTAAATATAAATGAAATATTCTCTTACATACACTGCTTTACCAATGTTATAGGCTCGAATAACATTTGATGGTATAATACTAATTGTATCGAAAATAATATTATTTGATCCAATAGCGGTGCTCAAGCCGAATGGGGAAAGTGGGTCTGAGTAACAAAAATGATTATGATAGCACATTTCCTATCAAGATATTGGTCACCCTTCTGCTCATACAACGATTTTTGAACGTCCGATTTATTGTTGTCCTTATAAATTCTACTTGATTTAACAGAACATGGCACACACATAAGGTGTATTATGTGTGACAAAAATCGGACGCCCAAAATCGTGTTGTTCTGTTTCTGGCCTGATTTCATTCACATGATTAAAACTCATTAATTCAGACTATATAAACTTTTATCAAATTTCAGGAGGTAAATAGTAAAGGGAAATCCTGTTTTTAAATCTCCAAAATAATGTTTATTCGATTATGTCAATGTATCTCTGAATAAATATCATATTATATATTTTGATTAGAAAAAACAAATTTTCAATCATGACAACGCAGTTTTCACAGGTCAGACAAAGAACACCAGATAAGGTCCAACTACAATGAAAACGCGCTGCACACCACGTCATAACCACATAATGCATCATATGGACAAAGTTCAGTGTGGCTCACATTGTTGGGCTGGCCTTTTCGCAGGTGATTGATCGTCGCACATGGATCACCGTCGCCTAGGCAGCCACCACCGCCGCAGCCGCCAACTCCGCACACATGCATCCACTCAATCATTCCCTTTCTCCTTCTAGCTCATATTCTGTCCTTCTCAACAGTAACTTCATCATTGTGCTCTCTTCCTGTGTGCAATGCCCTCTATTTTCTACCTCAACGTCTATTTTTTCTTATGATTGCAGTTTTGACGTGGATCAGATTTTTCCTCATCATAATATGTCTTATTGAGTACTAAAGTCTGCCTAGTACTTCTAATAATTAGTACTATGCTACTACAATCCAGTACCTAGCTATTTATTTTCTTACTTGCAATGTTTCTCATTGAAACTTCCTCCTAAACATCACTTCAGAAAATCTTGAAACACGTGATTTGTAACCCATTAAAGTAACGAAGATAAAAATGGAAGAAAATAACACACTCTTATTTGATGAAAACTACGTAAAACTATCAGTGTAAAGGTTCACCTAAAATTAGGTGAAAAATATGTTCTTAAATGAGTTCAGTGCATCATATTCTGTCTTTCTCCAACTAAACATCTACTTCTTATAAGTTTTCCTTCCTCTAGAGTTTGATCATCTATCCCTCATATCATGTCTTTTTCAGGAACATTTTCATTCACATGCTTTTATTATTCCGAACATCTATTCTCATATTGAACCCTCGTCCTGAATAGATTATTCATCTTTGCTTTCTTTCCATTTTTCTCATCCTTTCTCTCTCTCTTTTCACAAATCCTATGCCATATTCAGTCTCACTCATCCATTTCACATTCTGTCTTTTTGCAAAATCAATATCATATTTTAGTCTTTCTTTCAAATGCCAATATAATATTAATATTCTATCTCTACTGAACGTTCATTACAAATTATGCATTTATCTCAGGAATATAGAACGGCTATTTCAAATTTTATTTTTCTACAACTGCGCGTAGAACACGATTTTACATACGGTACTGAATTATCCTCGTGAAATAGGCAATTTCCGAGGAGAATCTACTTTTTCGCTCGCTAACCATCTGCGCATGCGCAGTTGAATTACTTTACGCTCGCTAAGCAACTACGCATGAGCAGGAGATTTACTTTACGCTCGCTAATCAGCTGTGTTGTAATAAGCTTCTGTCAGTGAAACAAAAAAGATGCAAATTCATAATATAGCTAAATTTCCACCATCTTCCTTAAGAATGTAGTGGCCGAGTTGATTAGAGCGGCGTTCATTACCTTTTGCTGCAACGGTTTCAGGTTCTAATCTGATTCCCGGCTGATTTTTTGAAGTTCATAAAATTGTTTTTTTCTTTAGTATAATTGAAACATATAATAATATTAAAAATAGATTATAATTTTCGAGTTTAACTGGATCGATTTATTTTATTATTACAATAATCGCCAGAAAAATTTAATAATAGTTTACTGTCGGCCATTTGACAAATGAAATTACTTGGTTATTATAACAGGTTATTATAATGTGCAGTTTTGTAGAAAAAATTTTGTATGTAATTCACGTGTAAAGCTTCTTTATCGCTCTTGCAAAATTATCACGCTCCGCTATCGCGTCGCGCGATAACTGTTTTGCGCGAGCGATAAAATCGCGCTTTACGCTCTTAATTCATAAATAGCTATTTTTCTCCAACATCTCCATGAATATGATAATAGTCCAACAATAATTACTTGTTCTATTCTCAAATTTTGTAAGACATCAGTCTCGCAAAACCCATAGTAGAGCAGACTTACAAACAGTAGAGTTCTCTTAATCACAACGACAGTAATTTGATTGTGGAAAAGGTGCAGTTGATCAAGGTGCAGTTAGAGGGAAAAATTAAGCATAATAATGGATGAGATGTGAAATAGGTGGGAGTGGAATGTAATATGGTTACGGCCATTTAGTGATAGGCTTCAGTAGGAGCAGAGAGTCTGAATCAAGCGGAACGCTTTGCACTAGAAATTGAAAGGGATGGTGAAGGGTTGTGGGTGGAGGAAAGAAGGAAGTGTGTGAACCCCTTCTCGTAACCCCCCCCCAAATTCCCAATCACCCCCCCTCCCAATCCACCCACGACTTCCGCCATCGGTTTTCCAGACAAAAGACTAATGGAATTCGATTTCTGTTCAACTCGGCCATCCATCAGACAAGTCTGTCTGCTCCTAATTAGCTTGGCTTCTTCAATTTTTGTCTCCACTAGCACTTGGCGACCCAGATCTATTATATTCGCCTCTATTCTCCTTTACTTTCATCCTCCTCCCTCCTCCTTTATTCCCCCTCTTTATCCTCACTCACCCCATATTCTCATTTACTGAATACCCCTTTCTCCTACAATGTCACTTCTCAGCTATCGTTATTGAATTGCAGCAGCCACTTTTCTTTAGATACATTTTCCAAGAGTTCATTGCACTTTCCAGACTTAATTAAGAGTGTTTCCCTGAGGAAAATATGAGATGAAAGTGAGAAGGGTTTCATGAATGGTGAATTACTTTTCAATGAAAATAATTCAGGTGAGACGGATTAGGCTCTAATTACGAGAAGACAAGTAGATGGATATTTATCTAACTATTTCTAGCGATTTTTTTAAATTCATTAATATAGCATCTAGTAAGAGACTAATGGGCTATTCTATTTTAACATCAATTGATACAAGTGATTAGAGAAGGTTTGACCGATTGGTTTAGCCTTCTATATTGGTTATCAACTAATAAATTATTTTCATCTAGCGATTTGAGGGTTGATTATATTGTGATGGGAAAGACAGAAAAAGAAAATAAATAACCTGGAAGTTAGCAGGATACGTTCAAGTACTGAACAGAACTCACCGACCATTGACAAAAATTTACATAACGATACATCTGTTCACTATAATGTATTTTGCCCACCTTCAATCATGTTATACAAATTTCAAATTTACAACCTTTATTTTTAAATTCGTGTCATAAACATGATGATTAAGATTATTTTTCTATCTCCTAGAGAAATATTCTATCATTCATAAGTCGAATTCAGAGACCAGAAATGACGAGTCGAGAATTGGACCATTTGAAATGATAGACTTATTAATGCTGTTTGGGATACAAGTGACGGGCATGCTTTTTCAACGTTGTAATAATGATGCATGAATAGTAAAGAAGTGAAAGAAATAGAAAGTATTAATTATATTATTGAAGTAGTTTCTATTCGTGGTTAAGTGGTAGAGTGGACATTACTGTCTTAACTTCGCCACGTCATTAAAATAAAGAAGTCACTTTATTCTATTCTATATTTACTACGATTTTCTAAAATGCTTTCCTAGAATATTGAATTCAATGTTTTCGTTGAGTTTCAGTTATCCAACAGCGCTATTTCTCGCAACCGTTTCACCTCACCTCTGCAGCCATCTCGTTCCCTATTCAAATTGCTATGCAGCCGTCTACCCCCCCCTCATCATCCAGTACCTGAGCCATGATTGACGACCATTTTCCTGCACGTTTGTGCCAGGACTCCTCGACTATCAACAGCTGTTTAGGTCGGTATGGAGCAGGTGAAAATTACAGATCACACCATGTTATTGTTTTTTTTGTCCTGGTTCTTTTTTGTTTGTGATTTTTTTGTTTCTTGTTAACAGTGGACTCTGTTATCGACATCAAGACCCAACGTACGCTAACAAGACATAATGAGGCATGATGGGTCTCAGCCAGGCTGTTTGGCCTACCATTACACCATCGTTAGCTGAAGTTGGGGACACGCCCATTTTTCAGCCCCCCTCCCCATCCGCAAACGTCATTGGAGCATAACTATAACTGCGATCAATGTCACTTATAACGAAATACACCTTCGAAGACGGCCACGGACAGGAAATATTATTTTTACAACAAGGCTTGTTTATGGATCATGTTTTCCGTCCGGTAAATACCTATTTTGCTGCAGTCACAACCAATCTGGTATTATCTTTCTTGTACCAAACACTGGAGACTACTCTATTTGATGTAACTTCTGACATGAAGTAGCACGTATACAAGATAGGAAATACAAATCTGTATTCCAAACCGTTACATAAAATAGAGTATAACCAAAGAGCTAAACTATCCCAGGCACATGAACGATACCATTTTCCTGTTGGACATATTAAGTACAGGCATGAGTTGTTTGATATACAAGTTCTTTGTCTGTAAAACAATGTAGATTATTGAATACTTGTTGAGATGATTGAGTGCTGTATTGTTCCAGCCTCTATTCTCTATTACGGGAATATACCATATTCTTGTGTTAATAACATGATAGCAGTAAATTGTATTAAGGCATCCACACGATATCATAAATCTATTATTCCAGTACCTATTATATCAGCGAATATCTGGAGAGACTTTTAGTTAACGTTTTCTCCATTCGTAAACGTATACAATGTATTATTGAATAAAACCTATGATTCTATGAGAAGGAAAAAACATATTTTTTTAATTGTATTTATATCTTCATCGTTGTGGAAATGTAACTATGAGAGGAAGAATAAAATATTCAGTCATTTCCATTGTAGGAGTAGTTGAATAATTCGATAATATAACGCAATATTGTATTATGTTATTTTCTAATATTTAAATTGTTTTATTCCGATTCACAAAAATGTGTACAAAATACATCATACAAACAAAACTGGTTGTTGTTCGTGTTTTTAATTATTCATTTTTTGAAAACTCTAAAATTAAATCATAACCATTTTATAAATTGCAACGGAGCAATATGAAATTCTCTCTTCCCGGTGTATCATTCAATACAAACGATTTTGTCTTCGTCGAAGTTCTTTTACAGTTGATACAGTATTTTTGCCGGGTGAGTGAAAGTTTCAAGGGAGTATTGCACGATTCATTAGCCGCTGAAGGAAAGGAATCACGTGTATTGAATTACGTAGTCGCACTCGGGTCCTGCTCGGGTGTCGTGTAATTTTCACAGCTCGGCAAAATGATTGATGATTTGGGGAAATGGGAGTAATTCATTTCCAGAATTAATAAACAGCAATCAGTGCGGAAGGAAGCCTATCCCGCTCTCCTCCACTGCCTCTCACTCGCCCTTTCTTTCTCTTTCTCTCTGTAAAACTCTCTCCTACCCTCCTTCATCAAAATAACAACCATCATTGCAGCCGCTCTTGGACAAAATTATAAATTTCAGAAGCGATGAGTATCATCACGAGACTCACTCACACAAACACATACACCCAATTAATGCAAAAGTCTTGTTAAAGCTGGATTTCACCCCTACGAAAGGGGTAGATCCATCTTGTGCCTTTCTATCTTATTCCTGGAAAATAATTCACCTTCTGTCAGGTGGCTCATTAGAATCTGTCATTTATCAGTCCACCTTGATGTATTGAGTTTGTTGCATAAGCTGGAGACAGTTAGTTTATGATATTGGCCTCATGCTTGTGAGAAGAGAGAAGAGCAATATTGAAGAGAGAGCTAGGAAACGAAAGATCTCGTCATAGTATAGTTGAATGTAGACAGGAGGAAATAGATACAAGGAACCGCTCGGCCACAAAAACTGGTCGTATAAGCAAAAAAAAAAAGAAAAATTATTTGTAAAATATTTTTCATAAAATCCCAAATAGATATTTTTCACGTAATATTCAGACTGCCTCCACATTGGTGTGTTGTATTAGCCTATGTATAGAGCCTCATGTTTTGAAATTTGTCCCTATAATAAAATTTATGTTGATTATAATAATGAATATTTGACATCATATTATATTATATATTATATATTACATGGATATATTATATTTTTCACAATACACCAGGGTAAACGTCTCAAAAATTAAAAAATATATATTTCCATAATGACATGAAAAAGGCGAAAATAATCAAATTACTTCTATCAACTGAAATGCAATGAAATAGCCTACACCCTCATTTTGAATCAATTGAACCAATACCTACTAATACAGCAGGCCCCACAACTGATTTAATGACGTCATAACAAGTAGATGGATTTTCTCTAGGATGACAGTGAAGTTTCCTATCATATCACTGTAAACTCTTCAACTTTCCTTGCTGCATTGTTACTTTAATGACTGAAATGCATTCTTATCTCTCAATAAAAGACGTTCTCTTTCATTTAGTAGTATTGGAGCACTTTATTCCACTAATGCAATAATTTATTCATGACTTAGCTTGCTGCCTTTGCTGGATATGTTAGATCCAATAATAGAACTATCAGCCTAACAAATTCAATTCATTTCAACTGAAATACTCAAGGATATAACAATATAATATAAGAAATGGAAAGCTGGATTAATAGAATCAATTATTTTCATTATCAGCCTTGATGAATGGTACCTATAATTTGCAGTAACTCCAAGAATCTAGGATATGTTTTCCGTAATCTATGTTTGTGGAATATAATACTTAATGTGTAATTATTATAAGTATTAAGTAATACTGTGATCGGTGGTTGTGAGTGATAAGCCTCTGAAGGAATATCAACCCCACCACCAAATCAGGGGTAACAATTTTATAGGGAAGAGGCTTTGAAAAACTTGATTCACAAATAAATCTGTGGTAGAGGGACAGAAAACCTACAAGCCAAGGAGGAACCTACAAAGAAAATCGTAAACAAACCAAGTCAGAAGACCCTAGCCTTGTAATCTAAAATGACCGCGATGATTCGAGTTTGAACAGCTGATATCGTGAATTTTTCATCTGAACCAATTTAAATAGACATATAACCTACATCTTAAACCTTCATCATTCATCATCACTCATTCATCATTTGCTTAAAATACTTGGAAACCAAGTCGCAATTGTAAAGAAAGAATAAAGAATACATGGGATTTCCTATTCCACTCGAACCATCGCGGCCATTTTGGATTCGAATGTTAGGGTCTTCTAGTGAGCTTTGGCTGATCGTTGATTCAACAGCTGATCCTTTAAAAATTTGGAACATTGTAAATCGAGAGTTTTATTGGTAAATCTACAATCCCAATCACTTGTTTTTCATCAGAAAAACAAGCTGTAAATCTTTATAAGCCAGGGCCCGGCCCTGATGTATTAGTAGGTGTTTCCACAACTGAAGCTCTCATAGACTATGACGTCATCTAAGTAGATGGACGGTAGATAGACAAAATAAGAGCGCTAATGTTTGTTTACTTTTTCATTTAATCCCATTCCATGTGATAACCCACAAAATACAAAATTTCATTATTGCAATCTTTCGCATTTATCGCATTGAATAGAGTTCATACATCATTTTCTCCAATTTTTGGTTTAAAGTGAGTGAGTTGATGGTGGATTTGACATTTTTCTGCCATGTCATTATTGTAGCGAAAATGTTCTTTCTTTCACAAAAAATAGCCTGAAAGAAAATAAATCTGAAGGACACATTCCAATCATACAGAAATTTTTTAAGGTGAGTTTCCTCATTATTTCCATTTAAAAATCTCTTAATTACCCTAAAAATTCTAAAAACATGTAACAATAAAGATTTTTTCAACAAATATTTCAATACAAGTTTAAATATAAAATAGGCTACAGAGTAGAATAGTTTTGTGATTAAGCTGGTAGGTATACTTATATGGTACTAGCCGGCATGCAGGCTCGCTTCGCTCGCCTTCTCCGCCCCTGGACCCCCGACAGTATCAGCAGTGTCAGTGAGTCAAACAGGCTCGCTTCGCTCGCCTGCATAACCTCTGTCAGTGTAAGCTGAGACAAACAGGCTCGCTTCGCTCGCCTGCAAATTCCGTTCAGAAGGGATTCAAAACATATTGAACACAGCATTTCTAGACCTAATCTGGACCTGTTCACCAAATTTCGACATTTTCTACCAATTTATTCTCGAAAAATCCAAGAAAAACTCTGAAAATTCCGAAAAATAGTAAAACGCTAATATTGACCGTAACCTTGGGAACTATATCGGACATAGTTTGATACTTGATTCAATATCTTCAAAATTAGTTTATTTATAATCTCGCTGAACCATTGAATTTACAGTAAGGATTGGTCGTATCAAGGCGGCAGATATGCAACCCGCAATACATCTACAATTTTGAAAACCTGATAATCTTGAACGGAATCCAAAAATATCTTAACACAACATTTCTAGACCTTATCTGAACCTACCTACCAAATATCAATATTTTCTACCGATTGGTTCTCGAAAAAATTGAGAAAACGCCGAAAAACTATAGAAAAACATAAATATTTGGCGTATCCTTGAAAAGTTCCTAAAAACCGTTCTTAGCGCGCGTCTAAACGTCCAACTGAACATACCTGCCAAATTTGAACGTATTCGGTTCAGTGGATTTTTAGTTCTGGTGATGAATGAATCAGTCAGTCAGTCTGTGCCATTTCGTTTTTATAGATATAGATAACCTTGCTACAAGTTATTTTGTTCACGAATCTGAAGGTAGATTCTGATAGGTGATTTAAAAATCATAAGGAATAGTTCTTCATCATGATTGATTTTTTTCTCTTCATCTTGAAAAGTAGGTAGGCCTAATAAAGTAAATAGCTCATTCTCAAAAAATTGATGTTTTGCAGCTCAAATAGAGAACTCAATCTAGCTCTATTTTCTGTTCAAAAAAATTCACACAGCGCAGGTAATTGTATTAGAACTATTATAATTTATATAGATTTATGAATTTGATGACAACCTTCCATCAACTCTTGATTTGATAATGCTTATACTTCTTGTTTCAGATATGAGAAGAGAGCTTTGATGGAAAGGATATCATTGAAGTAGTAAAAGCTCACAATGAGAAGGAAAGAGCTCTTTTGAGAAATAATAATGTAGTTCTTCTGTGCTTGAGGACGACAAGAATTGATTTTTAATACCTGAAAAAGAATTTGTGATCAATGATACAAACCAGATGAGCATAATGCTCAAGAACGTAAGGATGAAGAACAAACATTTTCAAAATTGGAAAAGTGAATCAAGAAAAATCAAGTGAATCAAGTGTCAACTATTGATTGAATAGGTCTAATGGCTATGGTGATAGAGTGTTGAAACTAGAAAGTTTATGAAAAGGCTACAGTTGTGTAAACTTTTAAAAACGGGTCCAAAAACATATAAAAGTAACTATAAAATAGTTTCTGACAAAGAATGCAGTGGAAATCTTGTTATACTTGAAATTATTTCTTTTATGAAATTCGATGTGTTAATTTGATGCAATATGCATATCAATGCAAACTGTCTATATATCAATAAAGTGGAATGCTTTTACTGATTTGAATGCAAATTTATTTGTTTGATGGGTTTCTCTGTTCCTCTACCACAGATTTATTCGTGAATCAAGTCCTTAAAAGCCTCTTCCCTATAAAAGAGTTACCCCTGATTTGGTGGTGGGGTTGATATTCCTTCAGAGGCTTATCACTCACAACTACTGATCACAGTATTACTCATTATAATTACACATTAGATACTTTATTCCACATAACTTACATAGACTTATAAAAAAACATATCCTAGATTTTTGGAGTTACAGTTTACTCATCGAGGCTGATAATGAAAAAATTGATCATATTAATTCAGCTTTCCATTATTCTTATATTATATAGTTATATCCGTAAGTATTTTAGTTAAAATGAATTGAATTTGTAAGGCTGATAGCTCTATTATCGGATCAAACGTACCCAGCAAGTCATGAATAAATTATTGCATTTGTGGAATGAAGTGCTTCAATTCAAATTAAATACTTCTGAATGAAAGACAGAGTCTTTTATTAAGAGATAAGAATGCATTTCACTCATTAGAGTATCAATGTAGCAAGGAAAGATGAAGAGTTTCCAGTAATATGACAGGGAACTTCACTGTTATTCTAGAGAAAATCCATCTACTTGTCATGTCGACATTAAATCAGTTGTGGGGCCTGATGTATTAGTAGGTGTTGGTAGTTGGCTCAGGTTTCAAGGGGACATGTGGACCCGGTGATAATCGTTCTATATTTTGGGCATTGTAGACAATGAACACTATTGGCATGGTACATAGCACGACATCACTATATTTATAACGTTCAGGTTGATATTACTCCATGTTTGAAGTGTAGTGGTGCTAGATATTACTATTTACTAATTGTATAATGTGTATTACAGGCTGGTATATCATACCAATATATATTATCACTATATATAATGTTTTCGCAGACAATGACCACTATATTTGCAAGGTACATATATTACTATATTATGTATAATGTGTATTGTAGGTTGATATTACGATGTGTTTCGGAGATTGATATTACTGTGTATAATACGTATAGGACGTTTACATTACTATATGTATAATGGAAATCGAAGACCGATATTGCTATGTAGCCTATAATGTGTAACAAAGGTTGATATTACTATATATAGTGTGTATCGGAGGTCCCCATGGAAGGTCAGCTCTGATTGGCCGCCATTGTGGAGAGTTGTTGCCGTTGATGATGGTGCTCTTATCGCTAAGTACCCGGCGGGCCACTAAATTCTGCAATAACTGCTGGTGCACCCCCAAACCCTTGTTACAGTCAGTTAGATTAGAACCAACTATACAATATTGCACACCCAATACAATGATTGGCCAGCAGTGGCTCTGCGGGGAATTCGGCTGTGCTTGCTTGCAAGGGCAACTTCCTGTAAAAATGGATGCATTTCGAGATAAGTTCAACATTGTAAAGTACTGTGATTAATGTGGAAAAGTACGGTTCGTGTTTCGAGTTTTCAGATACAGCTTGTTCAATAACAAATTTTTCTGAAGAATTATTTCCAGATACTGTAGCCTATTTTACAAGCTCAACTAAGAAAAGTATTGCAATTGATGGTTGATAAATAATGAGTTGCTGAAACAATGTCTGAGGGAAATGAAATGATGAAGTAGAATTATCAGTTGCTATGTTCCTAGATAACTTCAAAGTCTACTAAATTTTGGTATCCAACAATAATTATTGACACAAACTCCGTGAACGGAGAATGACTTTATTCTCTGGGATATTTGAACCATTAAGAAATGATTTTGGCTCATGCAGACTTGAACTGTTTAAAAGTTTAGTTTGCAATGTTCAACGATAGTACAAGATCCTAATTTCGTTGTCAAGTACAAGTGTGACAAAATTATATTGTTCTAAAAAGTTTTCCATTATAAACTCAACTTCAAAATCAATTCATTTGGATTCAAATTCCAATAATTTCTGTCTCGAAAATTGCTTTCTATGATCATGCATAATGAATCTATTGGATATCATTAATCTATCTATGCATAGAAATCGTTGCAAAGGCTTCATTCTGCAAACTCACCCACCATTCGAATGTGAAGAATGAATATTATCATTTGAATTTAACAAAAACTTGACACTCGTTAAAGAATAATTATGATATTTGCTTAAATCCAACATCCAACATTGTAATACATCTCTATTATAACTATTGTAGGCCAATAAAATTTTTAAGTTCTAATCAAATGAAAAGTTCATTATAGTGTCTCGAGAAGATATAAAGAGAATTTATCATGATAGTGATAGCCTATCTTCTAAAAGTTTTGAGAGCTGAGATTCACTAATACTCCATAATACCAGCGCACTATTACAGTGTGGTGAGGTACATTAAAATGCAGTATTGTCAACCTAAAGATGCATCCTTTAGAAACTATTGTATAGCCGCAATAAATTCTGCAGAATGAAAACAGAATAATTTAGTACGCGCAACTACTTTTGTACATTTTCACACAATAGAAAAATTGTAACATGCACTTAGAACCTGTACTGCATACGGCTATCGGGCAATAAATCTGGTTTTACGACTCAGGGAAATACGAATGATAGTTTACTGCTGCGACGCCCTGTACTAAACTGAAAGCACAGCTTGCTTGTTGCAATGTGCCAAGTATGCACCTTGAGAACGTCTCACCGGAAACAAGTCCTACATGTACATCTCATTGATTTAAATTCGGAAATGGCGCTGACAAGACTCTGTATTGAAAGTAGCGCCATAAAATAATCGCCTTCTCGAATAAACAGAGCCATTAACCTACTAGTGACACTTTTAAAAACGTTTTCTGTGTTCCGCTGATAGTTCATGCAGTTTTTGCACGTAAACTTATACATTACACTCATTTATCCGGCAGTATTCAGAACTTCCCCACAATTATCATTATTTTCAAATCGTTATTTTAAAGAATAGGATGGGTTGTAAATGAAAGAGAAATTTGTACAGCACTTATATTCACAAATCCGGTGCAATCCTTTCTTAACAATAATCTATTGTCATTCAAAAGAGACTAAATTGGCATCCCTTAAGTTTTTTAAATGTTTCATTCCTAATAATCAAATATCAGTAAAAGATACAGGTACTTCACCTTTTTCGTGGGTACGAGCCGCTATCATATCAGTTGTGAAGTTATAGTTGATCATATTTCGTGATAAATGGAAGTCTCCTATCTACTTGTAGGAATATAATTATAACTGAAAACAAGGAGATCATTATTCAGGAACAAATTACCTACACTTATGTCGAATGTGCTAAACGGTTGCGTTTTCAATAGCATAAACACATTTTTTTAATTATCGACTCTTCTGAGTTTTCACCTTTGCTCCTACCGGTATTCTTAAAACAATCAAGAATTGAGATATACATTCTCGAAAGAAATTTATTCCAATGCTATTGATGTCTCAAATGCGAATGATATTGAGAATGAAAATATGAATTCAGAATTCAAGAGAATGATAGGAAAGAGCGAGCCGATCCAATCAGGTTGAAATTGAAGTCAATTATTCAATGCGCTCAATTCAATTGCGCGTGATGGCTGCGAAAAACCGACAAGAGGGGAAAAATTCTGATGGTTGAAGTGAAGCTTGAGTGCCTTTCCACTTTAATTGACTGTACGCATAGTGTAATATGATCTTCGATTCTTTTTTCTCTATTTTCCATCAGTCCCATTCTCCCCTCAACTGGATCAATTATTATGCCTTGCAATAATTGATATTTGAACAAGATCCTATCGACGATACTACAAAAAATTGTTTGGTCAACCATGCTTCTTCATTGCTGCTTGAACGTTTCGAGAGAATAGGCTGCGAGTTCAAGCACTGAGTATTATTGGCATATTCTTTGATTACTCACTTTCAATACGCTGTGCACCCTACAATGCATGGAATAGTTCTTTTCAAACTTGATCTATTGGTTTCTGTTAACAAAGTTTAGAAATGGGAGTACAAATAGGAATTTTTCAATTGGCTTTGAAAAAATCAAGAATCCATTATGGGAAAAATTTTCTTCTTTGAACCATTTCATTCATGATATCTGTGCCCCTTTAACTGTCATATTTTTATTCTTTTCTATGATAACTTTAAATTCATTAATTTTATCTAGAAAAAGATTATTTGTATTCTCATTGTTTTGTGATGTTGTAGTGGTAGGGTAATGCTAAGTAGGGTAAGTTATTGGAAAGTTTAAGGTAAAATTGCTCGTTTAATTCCAATCATTACTAAATTGGATCAGCATCTGATGAAAGTTGGAAGAATTATCCAAGCAATTTTATAGTTGTATACTAGTGTGCAAGGTAACTAGGTTAGAGTAATTATAATAAGTAATTAGAATTACCTTGCTAGTGTGTACTATATTATTGATTGCACTCAGTATCAATGAGAACGTAATACAGTACATGAATTCAACCTGATACTAAGCATATTGCAGTGAATTCAGCAAACAGGAAAACAAAATTGGGCCAAATGTGAAGAAAAAAAGAAATTTTGAAACTTTTAGATCAAATTTGTGAGTTTTTATCATCAATCGGAATCATATCCAGAAGTATAGGATATGAGTTATGAATATAAGTCTCTTTTACTTCTGATCTTTAGGTATTCGTGATGTCTGATATGAAAAAACATTTTTCAACAGGGTGGCTGCCGTAGTCGTAAACTTCTGAGAGCATCAAGCGTTTGTATCGTATGAGAATTGGGGCATTCAATGTTCTCCTCCATCATCAAATCTACTATGATAATCCAGATTCTGATGAATATGCTACTATCATACTCGTACCTATCTCACTTTGGCCCCACAGAATAGCACAATAAAATTATTTCAATGCTCACCCTTATCTTGTCAGTATTATACAATCTAATTTTATCTGCATGTATATGGTTATTTTTTAATGAGATTTTATGATATACTTATTTACATCTATTTACTGTAAGGTAAATTTTGTCGGATATACCTGTGTATATTACTAGACTGGTTGCGCAAGCTATCATTGAACATGTTCTAAATTTGCGTCGTCTCATCAGAATAACACTTTATTAAAAATGTTACTGCTGTTTGCGCTGGCAGAATAGAACGAGAATGAAAATTTCATTACTAGACGCGTCGACAGGTATAACAAATTTTACAAGCGCAAATAAACAAGATAAGGCGTAACAAGGTTCACCCAACAATATATTCCATGCTCGTAACTTATATACGACACTGTTGTATGATTTTTGCCCGAACGTTTTACGCTGTCCCTCATATATTGCAACGTTGCACATTCAACATTATCCTAAATATTCATCTGGATCAAAGATGGCGACTGCTCACTTGTGATTGAGCTGTCCCTTCGCTTCGGCAAATAAGATTTTATCGCGAAACAACAATCGCAATATAATGTGATGGCTCCAAGTTTACAGCCGGCTGCCTGCATGCCTCTTACTCGCAATATTTCCTCTTTCCCATTCCTAGCAATATTATTTTCTGCCGCCTTTTATCCTTGCAATATTCAATACCGCATTCAATTTGGCGCCAAAACCTCGGGCGCAAAATGCAACCAACCATTCATACGCCCGTCAAATTGCTTCTTCTCTCTTCTCCTCGTTCCATTTCCATTCTTTTGTCATCCTGTACACTCTCTTTAGTTTTTTTTCTTTCTTTTTTTACTCCATCACGAATTTTATATCGCCCTAATTTCTAATATATCTTCACATCACTCTCTTTTCTTATATTTCGTTGTTTAGAAGGAGAGAGAGAGAGATTTCAGGCATGCCTCAACGTGGCCCAAAACTCTTCATTTATACCTTTGTCAAAGTAATAAAATTTATACATAACATTTTCATAAGTCTGCATTTATATACGTAATTCTATGTAGCATCATATTTTAATTAAATTATGAATTAAGAACAAAAAGAAAGACACAAAAACATTCTAATGGTTTTTAATGGTGGGTAGACCGCTACAAGTAGTTCCACCTCACCAATGTGTACTTGGCCAAATACTGGTCACTGTGGTCACTCATCTGAGAGCAGTCCACAGGGTTCGTGACTTAACATCACGTTCACCGATAGATCACCCTCACCAAGAGACCAATTGCCAGTAAGAACAAAGAGAAGGCATAATAATAGATAAATTAATTCTCTTCCTCACACTTGCATAGGCTACTTTATTCTACACTCCACAAATTTTTCTGTAATTCTCAATTTTTGCTTTTCTAACCTCCCTTTCACTCTTGATGTTTTTTTTGCTTTCAATAATTTTTCTCTCCCAGTTAAAATTATTAACATATGCACTTTAGCCAATTATCATACCTACTTTGGCTAGGCTAACGTTTTTCTCTCCCTCAATTCTTTCTGTCCCAAACTTCAGTTACAATATCTTTCACGCTTCCAATCTCTTACACTTCTATCTTTCTCACACCTAAGGCGTAGAATAAGAGATTTACAAATCCTTCTCCAGAATTGGAGCTAGAACACCTTTTCTAGAATTAAAGTTGTAAAGCTGTGTAACAAAAGCCAAGCCAACGCGCTTGCAGTTGACCGCGTTTGTTTAGTGTGTGGCTGATTCAGAGCTGCAACAATAATTTTCAAAGATAACCTCTCTGCACGCTCCACCTGGCTGCTTGCTAAATCGTAGCTTGCTATATCTATTCCTTGATTCTCGCTTTGGATTGTTAATTCCCTATCTCACTTTAAGTAATCCTCTCCAACTCTTCACTGTATTCGATAATCAACATTCACCTTATTCTATCTTTGAGAGCGGGGAGAGAAACTTATTCAAATTCAAATATACGTGTTCTCAGTAACCGCTCAGTTAACCGCTTAGAAGCAGTTACAGTTGAAAATGGGCATACTTCTCTGTTATTGTTACAGTTCAGTATTCAAGAGTAGTTTCATCGATTATCCATCCATTTTACATAGCATCTTAACATTTACAGTAGTAATTTTGTGTTATGCTTATGAAGTAAGTAAGTAAAAAATATTTTCTTTTTAATTTTTATATAATAACAGATCTCGTAGCTGCATTCGGCTACCTACTATTATTGCCTGTTGTCTGCATGATGCGGCTGAATAAAATGCCAGAATAATATCAATGTAATTCAATCAATGTTATTTTATCCAGTCACTGATACTATAATCATAATAGACTACATACCATGAATCAACAGGGTTCAACACGTACAATTGTACGGAGTTATGCAGAAAGGAACCAACCCACAATCAGCTACTTTTGAGATATCGCGTATCAAAGATGAAACTGCAATAATACCTCCCATTTTATTATCCATTAAGATATTCTAATTTTGGGAACGTAAATGTGCTCTTAATATCATTTTATTTTCAAAAAGAGTTTCTTTCTGCAAAAAACATATCCTTCTTCATGTGTTATGCAGAAAGGAACCAACCCACAATCAGCTACTTTTGAGATATCGCGTATCAAAGATTAAACTGCAATAATACCTCCCATTTTATTATCCATTAAGATATTCTGATTTTGGGAACGTAAATGTGCTCTTAATATCATAAACTAGATATTTATTTACAAAAAAAGCATTAATTTCCCATTTTATGGCATTTATGTGGGTTAGTTCCTTTCTGCAAAAAACATATCCTTCTTTATGTGTTATGCAGAAAGGAACCAACCCACATAATTGCCATAGGAACCAGACTAAAATTTTTGTTTTTCAGAGAAAAGAAAATCATATGAGGCTAATTTTTCACTCATGGATTGATGTTACAAAGAAAAGTGTTCTGTCAAAATTTACCACCCCCCACCCATCTTGCCACCCCCTTTGCACCCCTCAAAGTTTCCATTTTCAAGGGTTTCTCACATTTAATGTATCTTAGCACTCATTGGAAATAAGAAATCAAACTTTTTCTCATTTTTTAGTAAATTTAATTCTCTTTATTTTATGTCTCACCATTTCATTGTAGCTCCTGCGGTTCAAACGTTATATAAATGGAAGAATGGAGGGATTCCCTAGATTTCTGCATAAAATTTTAATTATCTCCTAAATGGAAGTTTACAGGATGATTCTACTGGAAATTTCTCTTATGAAACTTCAAGCCACCACATGAGCTATAGTGAAACGGTGATGACATAAAAAAAGGAAATTCAATTTTCTAAATAATGAGGAGAATTTCAATATCTTATC
Source organism: Sogatella furcifera (assembly GCA_017141385.1). NCBI lineage: Eukaryota > Metazoa > Arthropoda > Insecta > Hemiptera > Delphacidae > Sogatella > Sogatella furcifera. The sequence goes on along the minus strand of CM029552.1, from coordinate 22,993,881 downwards.
TTCAATGGTTGCTGAGATACATTCAATGAAAGAAATCCTTGCAAATGGAAACTTTAAGGGTGTGTTGGGAGGGAAGCAAGACGGGTAGGGGTGTGGAATTTTGGCAGAACACTTCTCTGTATGATAGTAATCAATGGTTAGAAAATTAGCCTCATATGATATTTTTCTCTGAAAAAAAAACTAACATTTTAGTCTGGTTCCTAATAATAAAATGTCCCATTCCATGGCAATTATGTGAGTTGGTTCCTTTCTGCATAACACATGTAGTAGGATATTTGTTTTGCAGAAAGGAGCCAACCCACATAATTGCCATAAGGGTTGATTCCAGTGATTTTTTTCTCATCCAAAACAGTTACCTAGGGGTTTATCAACCCAAATATTGGAAAATCCGATTTTTTCATTTTTATGGATTGGTTCCTTTCTGCTTAACTACGTCCAATTTTGCCTGAACAAAGTTATGCGTATATTTAATTTCATTCATTTACTGAATGCTATAATACTCACTATGCTAGAATATACACAGTGAACATTAAAGAAACCTTCTTCTCACCATAGTACATTACATAGGAGGTAGCATGAATGAAGCGATCCCCATATTAAACTCGATTCAATCTATGTTCACGAATCTATTCGTAGCGCAATCGCTCATAATAGATGAATGAAGTCAAGAAGCGAGTGTGTGTGTTTGCGACTGTATACGAATTGGAGCGGAACAGAGGTTGTCGTCTGAATAATTCCCTGTTAAGTGTGCGTGGGTATTAATTCGACGCCATAGTGGGTCGACGACAAATCTATTGTAAATAGTGAATGCCGGTTGATGTTCAAATCTGTTTGACAATATTCAGTAGACAGCGATCTGGTGCGGAGCGATCTCCCGCCAAAACCTAGCAGAGCGAACTCCCGCCAAGTGTAGAGCGATCTCCCGCCAAAACCGTGCGCTTCCATCTGGATCTGATGTGTTACGTATTCGCCCATCACCATCAATTATTCATCTTACTGTCAAGTTACTGTTAATGCATTGCCGCACAAACATGTAAGCTTCTTGGGTTTTCCCACTGGGACGTATAGTATCAGGCTTCCAGCATTCCGTTTCATAGGGTTCTAACCACAATGCTTGGTAAATAGTGTCACAGTTGCTCAATAGCTACTTACTAGTGAGAAAGCTTTAGGTTTCAACAAGTGTTGACACTTCATTTACATGACCATCGATTATAATAATCAATAAATGTAGAAACAAAAAATTCAAATAGTAGTTACAAAACATTTATTACAAGATCTGCATTATTCTAATCCTTCAATAATATCAGCAAGCTGTAGCTACCTCTCGGTAACACTATTGTATTTAATGATCAACAAAAAATAAACAAAAATGAAGATTATCATGATTGAAAGTGCTATTGATAATAAGGGCCCTAGTGTAATAGATGTTTGAAAAAATTCATGAGATCTTCCAGATATTAAAATCAGAAAAAGTTGAAGAGTTCTTGTCATTGGATAAAAGTGAGTGAAGAATCTACACGGAAGAGCAATGAAGTTCCAGTGTGAGTGGATGTTGATGATGATAATTCTGATAATGATGATGATTGTGATGAGCGGCTGAATGGATGGTTACAACGAAAGTGCTGAAGTAGGTTCGGAGAGTGGAAATCTCCCGAGGGTTCTCGAATCGCAGTTTGAGCACTGTCGAAGAAAATGGTCTCGTAGATCTGTTGAACTAGCTACGCAACAGCCCCTCGTCCCCTCATCTCACGCTATCCCTTCCAAGGACCAGACATCCTCAGGGAATGATGCTCCCTGATAAACTTTCTCAAGTTTTTTCCTACCGTTCGATTCACCGTTGTAACCGTGTGCTATGCGCAGGTTCTTTTTTTAGTAGATTGCTATTTCTTGATGGTTCACATCACTCTTTATGTCTCGAAAAGTTACTGTTAATTTTAGGATAGAAAGTTTTAAATCTTAATCAAATATTGGAAATTCCTTTCTCGCCACTTCGGGATCTAAAAGAGCCACCACAGAATAAAATTATTACTTCTATAGTATTACAAAAATTCTCTCATTTAAATACGAACATTTCTTCTTTAGCTTTGAACCCATTTTCAAGGGTTACGAATCCTGATTTGTTTGTGCTTTTCAATTTTTTTTTCAAAAATACTGTAACCTAGTCTCACTTAAGACTAGAATTAAAAATGCTAAAAGAGCTGAGTACTGAAATAATGAGACCTGAAAATTTGTATTTCCCCCAATCATTCAGCGAAAGAAGAATAATTTGATTATTATATGAATGATGGTAAATGGTATATGATTATTGATATAGTGATGGATAAGTATTTGATGAATGATAGATTTATAAAATTGAAAGATTAACTCATGAAATGAACAGTGACATGTTATCATATACAATATTCACTACACAATACTTATAAAAATTTATCAGATTAGCTTATGTAGCTTGAAGCTCCACTTTTCACTAAAATTGAACATGGTTCTTGACAATAAAGATGTCCTCATAAATTTTCCACTTTGATTAGCATATTTTCGCAGACAACACTTTCAAGCGCGTGAAAAATTTGAACGGAAATGTGACTTGTATCCCTCAAGTTTGAAAATATTGCACGCGATTTGCTTGTCGCCTGACCTACATTCGTCAGAGTTCCGGCGCTCGTTGCATTTTTGAAGACGATCGCTTTCCGAGGCGACTCCGTTCTTTTCAACTCTGAGAATAAAAAAACTATTCCCAGGATTCCGTTGAAAAATTCAGGAAGAAACCGAAAAGGGCTGGAGAGTGCGCATGTATTAAAATTGGATACGACCTGCTGATGTGCTTTAATCCACTAAACTTTTTACATATCAACTCTCAAACTAGCAACGCGCACTGCAATCAAGAAAGGCATTACCGAGTTTGAATCTTTTAACAGTTCCTCTCATTTGACGATGCTGGCTTCTATCTCCATCTCTTCCACTCTTTCCGTCACATGATATACACTTTTTAGCAGTCACTAATTTTTTTCTATATACTCTCACTATGAAAATTTCCATGGGTCATGGAAAATTGTGTTTTATCCTTTAAAAATCTTCTTATTTTTCAAATTTATTCATTTTATTCTTTGTACATTTCACATTATTCAAAGAATACAATTCATAGAAATACAGAATATCATGGTACAATAGAATATAAAGCTCACAATCCTTATTAATGATGCTTATAATCACCTTACACAGGAAAACCTGAATTATTGATTAATTGGTTTTCTATTCGATCAATAGATCAATTTTGACTATAATTCTAATTAGTTTTTGAGTAGTTGTGAACAACACTCATAAGAGTTCTTCCGTATAAGATTTTTAATAAAAGACTTGTGGAAAATATGTGATCTATTCTCACTCATAATGCTGAACTCTTCGATAATTTACCTTACTCAGTTAAACCTGAATTATTGGTTAATCAGTTAACTATTTGAACAATATAACAATTTTGATTCAAAAGATGTGAACAACACAATGCAGTAGGCCTATAAGATTCAATTATATAAGACTAATAAGAATATAAGACTCACAATATAAGACTTAAATGAGAAAATATCAACCTCATAACAATGAATAATAATTTAATTATAGATTAATAGTTGTTAATTATAGATTAACTATGTTTGATCAATAAATCAATTTTGACCTTACTTATAAGTTTTTGAGTAGTTGCGATGAACACTAATAAGAATGTTTCAAAATAAGATTTGAATGAGGAATTAACAACCTAATAAGAATGAAAATAAATTAGTAAATAGCTCTAATAAACATTGAAATATTACATTACATCTAGTAAATAATAACCAACTCAACACTAGGGTCTCTTTAATCAAAATACGTCATACAATTCAGATTCAGTAGATTTGAATATGAATAAAAAATTTTATCATTTAATGATATCAATTAACTCATAATTCTGTAATAAACCAAGTAAAAGCAATAGCGGTAACCTGTCGCTGTCTATCAAAATATTGTTTGAAAAATAAGGAAAACCGTGTTGCTGTTCCTGCTTGATCATTATCATCCACGTCATGAATGGTGTTGAAATGAAAATTAATGAAACTCCACCATGCTAGCTGTTTGTTTGAGTTGTAACTTCGTTTTTGAAAAGAGCGCTTTAAAAATTTGTTCTGATTCACTCTTTTTCCCACCCTTCTAGCAACTGACATCACAAACAATGGATGTCATTTCATCTACTCTGGTATAGTCTGTTCAAGCAGAAAAGACATTCTGGCGAGATGGAAACATTACTCCAGCTCGGTCAAAATTGGTTCAAAAATTATAAATTTGGTCTCGAATTATAGAGTTGAATGTTTTCTACAATATTATACCACATATATACTCTTGGAAGCAATTTTGGCTGAGCTGGAGTCATTTCCCCATCTTAACGGAATGTATTCTTTGCTTGGACTGGATACCTTGCTTTTATTTTAATCTTTTCATACCTTTTCAAATGAGACGAGGTTTAAAGACTGGATTCAGTGACTGTGAATGATATCATTCCTCTTCTAATATTATTATAATTTTTGAATATCCTGATCTCAATCTAATCTTATCCAATATACCTGGAATGGAGATGCACTTATTACATGGACTTCAATTAGGATAATTTCGAGCAGTTTAAATAATACTGAGCTTGAATATAAATTTGTTCTATTTGAGGAAGGAACATTATATAATTCATGAGGTGGTAATATACTGCATAGTAATGCACTTGCTATAAATTTCATCCAATATTCAAAACAGTCATCAGCTCAGCTCACCTTTCTTGGATAATACAAAATAAGATGTGTATTTCACTCATTTTCTCGAGCAAGGAAAATGGAAAAGAGCAATAAGGAAATGTAAAGAGCAATGAGAAAATGAGGAAAAGAAATGAGAAAATGGAAAATTGCATCCAAGAAGGTGTTTTCCTGTGATAGGGCTTTGAATATCCACTTGCCTAGGCAGCTTAGCTGAAAAGGAAGTATTGCTAGGTACCACTCAAGTAAGCCATCTCTATGCAAGTATGCAATTCCTTTCACGATGTTATGTTTGCATTTCACGCGTAATAGCCATATCAACACGTTCAAACGCGGCCACAAAACCTCCAGCAGCTTCTACCAAGCCAGGCAATATTGCCAGCAATTTATAAGCTTACGCCAAGATATTCTGATACTCATTTTCAGATAATGGAAATGGGTAATGTTCTATTAAGGCTTAGTTGGATGCATTTTCTAGTGCTCAATAGAGAGTTTGTCTAGACCAGACTCATTCAGATCATATTTTCAGGTAATAGGAATTGTGAATATTCTATCTTTGTTAGATACATTTTCTTGCGCTCAATGGAGAGTAAAGTTCAGAGCTATACAAGACTTATCCAGACACGTCACTTTGAAAGATTGTATTGAGAAGCTGTTTATATGAATCATTGAAAAAAAGTTATCGAATACACATTATTCAGTTATGGAGATGGAGAAAATTCAATTAAGTCTTAGGTTAATACAGTCTCTGGTATGAAATAGAGATCCCCGTTTCAAGTAGACTAATATTGACTAAATATTCAAGGTTTCGGTTGTCTATTTTTAATTTGGTTTCTACAGCTTGCCGTTTTTGTTGATACAGAAATTTCTCCAGACCAGAAATGATTAGTTTTTTATGGCATATTGATAAATCTCACAAAAATCATCTAAGAAAATTTCCAAGTGATATACTGTATACTAAATTTATGTTGTAATCACTTCAGGTGTTCTAAAATCTTCTAAATTCAACCCTTTCTAACCTTCAAAGTACAGATCGAAATTTCTTTCAGGAAAGTGTCAAAGCATATTGAAAGGCTAATCGTGGAAATGGAATCTCGCCACTTTGGAAAGATGAGAAAGATAGAAAGAAAGAGAAAGAGATAGATAAAGAGAGTGTGTGAGAGAGAGAGAGAACCCGGACCGAACAAAAAGGAAAGAAACATTCTTTTGTGGGCCTTCATTGCGTTTTAATTCAATTAGGTAAACGAACGAGAAAGGATTGAGAAGGAATAAAAAAAGAAGAAGAGAGGGTAAGTAGAAGGAAGAGAGAGTAAGTTAAAGGTGGAGAGGTGGTGGATGAGTAAGAAGAGATTGGGACTAATTAGAGGAGCTTGGTTTGGATGGAATCACTGCACATTGAGCTGAAACGTCGGGGAAGAAGTGCGGGTGGTGATGGGGTGAAAGAGAGGAGGGGGAGGATTTCACTTCTTTTGATTGAGCCTAAAAGATTCAGCCCAAAATAATCAGCCACCGTGGTCCCTTTTCTGCACTTCTGTTTAATTAGTTCAATCTGCACGCTAGCTCCCAATCAACCGCGGATTTGAAATCATAATTCCGATATTTGATATGAAGGGGGCGCTACGGCTCTTACTTGGCACAATAAATGCAAAAGCACAGTTATCGCCTGTAATGAGGCCGCTAATCCGCTCTATGTTGCTTTTTGTGATAACCCTCTAAAATCTGTGAACGCAAACAGCCAGCCGTTCAAATTGAGCTTACCGTTAATGATGAACGTCTAACAAATAGGCTACATTTAGCCACAAAAACACACAGAAATTGCAACACTAATGATTTGGCAACAGTGTACAAATTGACAAATCCAAAAAAGGCCGATATTACTGAACTGCAAATTAGATTTGCCATTGGAGAGATTTTGTCCGTTTGTATTTGTATTTATCTCATTCGAGAACGATTTGAGTTTGAAACGTCTCTGTAATGAACTAGTTTAACATACAAAAGCTTTCACATTTATCATCATTGAAAGGTGCCTTCAAGAGATTATCCTGATAGAGGTTGGCTTTGAATTGAATTTGGAAAATTTGAGCTTTGGAAAATTTGAACATTACTTTTATCAACCATATTACGTTTATTCCGTATAAAATATCACATCCTAATTAGATGATCAGATTGATTGGAAATTGGAGATCACATCAATGCCTGAATCGTTGATTAAAATAATACTAGACAGTACCATTCTATAATTCATTAAAGTAGAATTTATAATAAATTTCCAGTAGGTAAACATTTTTCTGTACAGGCTATTGGTCTAACCATTTTTTTGTGATTCATTATCTCAAGTCAAGTATTTTATTCAATACCATGTTTATTATATTATAGAAATTTTTTTCCATTAGATTCTTGAATCAATAATGTCCACATAGATCATTGAGATCATGAAAATAGCTATAACTTTCCTTAGCCCCATATCACATGGTATAAGACATGAAAATAATAGTCTCCGAAGGAATATTCTCCTATCTCTCAGAGGACCCAGTGCTCCAATTAACATTCCACGTTCTATAGTGACTTTTTCTCAAGAAATATTAGGACGGTATTATGGCAGTTATTGATCACGTTCCATTTAATAGAATTTCGAAATCCAAATTGAATTATTCTTCATGTTTAAACTTTTCTTCTTTTGAAGAATGGGGGAATTCTTCAAAAATGAAAAAAATGTACAACTGGAAATTTAATAAAATCAGAGACTACAAATCAGATACTAACGGGTGATTGTAAAGTCGCGCAACCCAATTTTTGAAGCCTTGTAGGGAAGACAGATAAATTTTGAAAGTATGATTTGGGTGTGTGAATTTTTCGTCCAGTAGTACAGCAGGTGACAACACTGCTAGATCACGCCACCTAGCGACAGTTAGCCAGAAATCAGTTTGTTTGTTCAGTTCGAACCACAATGTCTTTCAAGCAAGAAAAAAGTGTTTCTATCTTTCTGAGTAACTGTGAATCGAAATCCTACGCAAAGTGTCAAGAACTGACACTCTCCAATGCTTTTCCAGATGCTAAAGTACCAAACAAATCGACCATATGTCGTTTGTTTCATCGTTTTTAGGATACAGGTAGCGTGAATGAACGTGCTGGCCGACCAAGTGTTTTGACTGATGACAGTCTGCAGACGATAAGTGAAATTCGTTTCGTTCTTCAAAATAGTCTGTTCGAAAACTTTCTACCCAGACTGGACTGTATTTAAGGAGTTTTAATAAAGCCACTAATAAGTAGTTATTGAAATTACATATCTAACGTATTAACGTAACGCATCAGCTCCAAGGCTGAGGCCGCACTGCCGGTGGATAGAGCCTGGAGGGTGGAGGGAGTTGGTAAATCTATAGAACATACACACCATCCATAGTAATACATCGTATGAATAGTATGTGTTCAGCCGCCATCTTGAAATTCTTAAATATGGACAACATAACCTTAAAAAACAGAATGACGTCATACCATTCTTACGATGTATAACTGTGGATGGTGTGTATGTTCTATAGATTTACCAACTACCCTCCACCCTCCAGGCTCTACCCAACGGCAGTGCGGCCTCAGCCCAAGAGCCAGATAAGGAGAAACGGTTGCGGTATTGTCATTGGTTTACAAATTTCATTCAAAATGACATATCTGTTATGGAAAAAACTTTTTCAGCCAAGAAACTTTATTTCAGCTAAGTGGATATTGAAATAGTCAAAATTGCAGGGTATTGTCTGCAGAGAATCCACATGAATTCCATGAACTGTCATTACATTCTCACAAAATTGTGGTGTGGTGTGGTGTATCTCATCGGAGAACAGTCGGGCCTATCAACGGAGACAATCACAGCAGAACGTTATCAAGAAATAATTACTTGTATATCATAAACTTTGAAAGAAAAATCAATAATAACACTTACATTACAGCTGTCTAAGACTGTTTTTGGGTTGCGCGACTTTTCAATCACCCTGTACAATCATTCTTATTCTATACTCTCTGACAAAAATTGAGAACAAAGTTTATATGGTGAATAATATAATGACCTAACATGATTCAATACTTTGAATAAAATATAACTTGAGGAAATGGAATTTGTAGATTAATTTCCACAAAAGTCTTCACAGGAATGATGCAAACGTTCATGTATGGGAAAAAGTTAGAATTTCGAATTCAAGAAGTACGCGATAATAAGATGAACACAGCGCATCATTTGCATTGCTTAGTATATGAAATGAGAATCCTGCTCAATGATACACCCCCATTGGAATAATCAGCTCTCATCTTAAGAAGTCATTTGCAGTTGGGCAAGTCCTTTCCAGTCCCTAAGTCTGGCATTATCTGACATTGTGCAGTGAGAAAGTCCCAGCAACCTTGGCGTTTATGGACAAAATTTGAATAGGACGTCTCACATTTGGCAACTTGCTGAGAAAGCTTGTGAGATTATTCAAAACTGATGAGACAATTCAAGAAAAGAGACAGAATATGATCCATTTTCCTTTGGATTATAATTTAATGAGGTGTTGCATATAGTATTTTGAACGTGGCGAGTAAATTTGCTGGAAAACTGCTTTGAATTGCATACGAGGATACATTGGCTGCAAATGATAAGTATTGCTAGCTCACTAAATTAGCTGTTATTTAATTAAAAAAAGATGTGTGGATTTCATGAAAAAAGTTCTATACCTGCCACTCACTCTCTATTATCAGTAGAGTATCTTTTTAATAATCGAGAAGAGGAAGAGAAGCATTAAATCATAGAGGTCGTATTCCTCGATAGTTACTTAAAGAGAAAGAGTAAATTATTGAATCCAATTCTTGAAATTTGAGAGGTAAATTTACGAAATAAATCAATCAAACTGCTTGTAAGCTAATGGAGTACTTGAGCTTGAATTGAATAAAACCATTCACTTTCACCCACCGACTGTCTTGCATTTCTGATTGATGAACTGTAGATGATAATTAAAACTTGATAATCTTTCAGTTAGAATCAATTTCCAGTTTTAGAATTGTCAGATTTTGGGAATCAAATTTTTTATTTGAAAATACAGTATATTGAAATTGAGAATTTAGACAGTGAGACCATAGTTAATTAAATAATCTTCTATTAGATGAGGCTATGGTAGAACTCAATTGTAGAGAGTAGAAAATGATCATATTAGAAGAACAAGGATTATACTAAAATATTCTAATTCACAGTTGAAAATATATGAAATTGTTGCTTTGGAAATTGAAAGGGTTGTGATATTCATGTATCCTGTTTATCTTTTGCGTATAATTTCTGAATATAATGCGCATTGCGATAGTTTAAAGAAGGGTGCGAAATAATTAATTCTTTATGAGATAAGAAAGATATATGAGAGACATCTGAAAGGTATAAAGATTTGTATATTTTGTAGATTGGTACCTTTGATACTTGTAATTCTAGCTTTTGTCGAGAACACTTTCGAAATTAACACCCTTTCAATAGGATAACGACTTCTTTTAGGGCAAACCCTTCTCAATCCATTATCAGATGAGTAAGTAGCCGCCTCAAATACTTTCAACCCTTTGGAACTTGCACCCTAATGATAGGGCGGTAACAAGACTAGAAAGGCTGAACAGCCTGTAACAAGAATGGGAGCGATTGAAGTATTCCGTGATTGACAATACTTGTGGAAGGGGGAGGAGCTAGAATTTGGGACAAGTTTCCGTCCACATACCGTACGAGGATAATCAAACGGTTGTACCCGACAATCACGGAACTTAGGAATCTTTTCTGCAGGAAAAGGTATTTGGTGATAAAGTTCCGACAGCCCAGGAAAGCGACGTGCCCTTTGATCTTGCCTGCTTTGAGTGTGACCCCGGTAGTATTGTCGCTTACAAGAAAGAAGAGAGGAGGAAAGAAAGGGAGAGAGAAAAAGGGAGGGATGGAAAGATTGCGAGAGAGGAACAGAGGAGATAGAAGAGATTGTTCGGCAGCAGCCTGAGAGACCGAAATGAAATCTCGACTTCTGTGACGAAGGACACCCTTTCTTGAAGAACCAACCTCCCCGCTCTCAAAAAGACCAATTGTACCTGTCGGCTCCCTTTGAAAGATTAGCAGTGCACATCCTGTTGTTGCCCTTGTTCATGTGCGGCTGTTAAAAAATCCGCAATCGGGTCAATTGTTATCGCACGTCTTTCGTTTTTTTCACAGAAGAAGATTGCGTAATATCGGTTAAATTCATTTCAAAAAGGTCTTGTATTTTCTAGAATTTGATTAGTATTAGTATTATTGATTAGTATATGGCTAAATCGGGAAATATCGATAATTTGTGGGAAAAGGATAATCCCAATGTCAAGGGAACTAAAAGACAAAACTACCTTTTAGAAATTCTACCCAACAAAAATTATAGCCTACTTAAGTGTCCTTCATTGAGTTACGTACAACCATGGATATATGAATAATTGTTTCTCATTCTCACCCAACTAGTATAGTTACCAGCAACTAAAATGGAGAATGGCCCTGCTACGCCAGATTAAAACGCTTAAAGGGTATAGTGTTTGAGAAAAAGAAAGATTGAAAAGAAAAAAAGTTAACTCTAATCATATTTATAATTTGATCATTTTCGAACATCAATATGATTATTGCTATTCTGTCAATCATTTTTGGAAAATAGTTTGGAAAGAAAGAAATCAAATTTCTTTGACCAATAAGACCTGTTTATGACGCATTCCTTTTAGTAGTATCATATGTCGTTGAAAAGAGTTCACTACAAATCAATATCAACTATAGTGTTCATATAGCTAATCTCAAATTAATATCATGTTATTAATAATAATTTATATTATCTAACTTTTTGATATAGCTGCGAGGGTAGCAATGAAGGCTGTACTTGTGTTCATGTAGAGTTGTAGACTACACTGGCGGCTCGTGCCCACGAAAATGGTTAAGTGCTGTACACTATAAAATACGGCCACTTCACTTATTTCGTGGGCACAAGCCGCCATTGGTCGACTATATCTCAGAACCTAGATAATTCATAATTATTAATAAAATAATTATTGGTGAGTGATACATATTTCGTATAAATAGGTGAGTGCAACAAACAATATGATATTAAATAATTCCCAATATGATATGATACCTATCACCAGTGATATGATACCCATATCACTGTGATACCTACCAGATTCATGTAGGTTTTAAGTTTTCCCAACAAGATTTTCTTGAAGTTGTCGGTCGAATGTGATCGCTAGACCTAGAGAATAGAAGGTTGAATAACAAAAATTAACGGTGAGAAAAACCAGTGGAGTAACCAGTGTGGAAGACTGGACTATTCTTCTTTGAATGGAAGACACCAACCATGCTCTTCAAAGTGATAATCGGTCTTGGCCTGTAATCGTATAATCCTTGGGAGACGATTTATTCGTGAGGCGGCAAGTGGGTCTTAAGGAAAAGATGCACTCGAGGCGGAAAAGCCCCGACGGGTTCAGACACAATATCGTATTTCAGCCGCCTTAAAGAACTCGCTGAACTTATATCGTCGTGGAAATTATGAGCGCCGACTGTTTGTGGCAGAAGTCTGAGAGCGCAAAATCTGGACCTGTGACCATCCCGTTTACATTATCGTTCTTCAACTTTCTTCTTTTCTTCTTCCCCGTTTTATCTTCGCTTTTGCACAGAACCACTTTCCTTCCTCCCTGAACCGTCTACAAATAGCCTAATCTCATCCTCATCCCCATCGTTTTCTCAAAAATATTTCCTTACTTCCTTCTCACCAGAACATTCTCCTCTTCTCCACCTCGCTATTCTGTGATCCCTTTCATTCTCATTTTCTTTTCCTTTATGTATTCCCAGTAGCTTCACACTCTAAATACTTGTTCATGGTATGAGATAAGAACATAAAAGGAGATTAATATTTGCTACCAGTAATGGAGGATGAATGATTTTCGAGAGAGTGAGTTGGATAGAAAATGTGTAGAGCATACAATTTTTGGGAAAAGCTGATGAGTATACTAGTTTATACTGTATACTAGTTTAAAACCTTGAATTGTACCTTATAGTCTTATTATGCCATAGTCTTAGTAATCACATCAAATCGACCCCTGCTCTCTCCGGTGCATTTTTTCCAAATTTGTTGCAATTTAAGGGTTGAAACCTCAAGTATATTTGTGTAATGAGTAGTCTCTTGAGTTAAATTTTCCAACAACAATGCAATTACGTACTGAAAAACTATATACCTCTGACACTAAATTCTTCACCCACCCATGATAGAGAAATTACAATATTTTGAAAGCTACTTCCAACCTGAATTCCGGCTCACTTGCATGCCATCCTTTCAAGAACCTCGATAGAACACCAATAAACATGATCAACTAATAGCTCTATTCCTAAACACAGGGGAAACAATAACTTAGAGTCAATCAATCATCAAATCTACCTGTTTGTTATGAATGATGGCATGTTAAGAGGCCATGAACTTCACAGCGGTATATCAAAGAAAGTTAGTGTAACATTCGTTTTGAAACACCATGCACACCGCATCAAACACGTGCCACACCAATACAAAAGTTACCACTATACTTGAATAGATGTAACTTCCACATTGAAATACATACACTTCTCTATATAAATTAACGTGCTACACTTCTAAGCAGACTATATCTATGTGAGTATAAATGACAGACATGAGATGTGTCTTCTGTATTGGAACTCGTTATATTCCGTTTCTTTTACGTGATACACTGGTTCGGGAGTTATATCTATTCAAGGATGGAACGCAAACACGAGCTCAAGTTGCGTGTATAGTCAGTCCAAGCGAAGAAGACATTCTTGAAAGATGTGAAAATGACTCCAGCTCAGTCAATATTGGTACAAAAATAATAAATTTGATCTCAAGTTTTAGATTAGAACGTTTTTTACAATTTGAGATAAAATTTATAATTTTTGAACCAATATTAAATAAACTGGAGCAATTTTTCCATCTTGCCAGAATGTCTTCTTTGCTTGGACAGACTATACCCAGCTTTGCATCGTAAATTCATTAATGGCGGATGGTGTTCTGGTGATGGGCGAATATTGTTGTTGTACCAGTGGCAGGGGTAATTGGCAATAGACCTTGTTCTCGAGCTTTGGTCAGCCCAAATTAATTGATTGCTGGCAGCCACCTAGCTCTAGCCAACAGCTGCAGTGTACTGCATAGTACTTCTCCATAATGCAGTGTGTGTTCAGTTCTATTACTTCCCTTACTCCCCTACCACTACCTCAATGGTCACCACCTCGAACTACTCCTTCTGGTCACCCGGAACTGAATGGGAACTGAATAGAATTTAAACTGAGAATGAACCAGGAGATTGAACTGAATCTCAATAGAATGTAATTAGAAATCCAATTTAATCGAAATGAATTCATAACGAATAATGAATTTTGTAACTTTACGGAATCTTCTATGAAATCAGAAGTAAAATATTTTTTAATGATGTCCAACAACAACCGTTCCAAAACTCGATTCAAAATTTGTTCTATGAGAAAATTATATATGTATCGTATACGTAGCCTATACTATATTCCAGAAATAGTTTCTGCAATTTAATATACTAGATATTTTTTTCATTACTTTGGATAAGTATAAGAGTTAAATACCCTAATAATAATGATAATAATAATATTCGTGTAACATGGCTGGCTCAGGTTTGGTGGCAGAGTTTAAATACCCTAACCACTCAAGAACTCACAAGTCTTTTTATCCATTAACCATCCTACAAGGTCGACTGCAGAGTTCGTGGTGATGTCAGTACCGACCAAAATAGAAGAATTAGTCTCCAACCTAAGCATTGTCTACTACTTATGAAGAAATTAATTAGTTCTCGGAGAAAAAATCTTTGCATAGCTCATTGTATTCAATGGGAATAAATTTTCTCTTTTTCCGTAAAATAAGAGCTTTTGAAAAATTTCTGATTTAATGATAACCCGTTAATAAAGTGAAAAAAGGTCAAATGCAAACTGAATCTTACCCGTGAACTAGTTTAGAAGTATGCAAGTAGTCTAGCCATGTCTGAGAACGAGCTTCTTGTTTTTGTAAGGCGTCTGAATTATTCATCATTCGCTCCTTTTGAGTACACCTTTCTTGCTCTCGGAAAAAAACATCACGGGTCGTCAAAAGCATTAGATGCACCTCGCTGCTTCGAAGACGCGATTGGATATTCCAAAGCTATAACCCTTCCAACACTAACCTAGTCTAGGAAACTAGATTGAAACTGACAAATTGGTGTCATCTATGGTAATTTATGCGCTTGCCTGGCTGAAATTATTACAAGGACGAATATTGTTTCACAAAATGATGGCGAACCTGTGGAAAGCAGTAGACTGCTGTCGATCGTACTAGTGATACTCGTAAAAATGATATTCAATAATTTTTACAATCGAACCAATATGTGGAGACAGTTGAATATAAAATGATTATTCGTAATTTATCTTAAAAATTTGTGTTTATTATGGTGACATAAATTTGAAGACGACGACTAAGAAAAAGAAATATTTTGATACAATGAAACATTCTTTAAGGGAGTACGCTATTGAACTAAACTTTCACCCAGTTTCAGCTTGAGGTTTTAAGAAACTTTCACCAAATTTCAGCTAAAGGTTTTGAGAAACTTTCACTTCTATTGTCTTGCTCCTTCTTTATCAGAGGGATATTGTTCAGTTGATGAAGATGAAATAGCCTACATGGATATTATTTCCAATTTTATACTCTGAAGTATAGAGTATTGATTGTTATTTCATTTTTATAATGATGATTTATTAAAAATCGAGATATCGGTTACGGTTGTTACACGTTACATCATTATCAATATCAGTTATACTGGTAACCAGTAACTGATTGATATAACAATTCTATTGATTCTCGTGAATACTAAACAAATTTTGAATTGTGACTGTATTATTATTTAGGTTTTGAGAATGAATAGATGATTCATAGTAGAAATACGCTATACTGTATAGCAATGTAGTTATTAAAGAGAGAAAAAAACTTGACAATCATCACTCGCCAATCATTAATCGGGAAAAGATCCAAAAAGAAATGGTCGAATTATTATATTGTTTTGGAAATTAATTGGGAAGGTTTCCAAAAAACCACTGTCCAAACCAATGAGATTGCAGTGCAGCCACGGAGTCTGGGCCTTTTGGGCGAGTGAGCATCCCTGCGTGTAAGAAACAAGAAGATAAAACACTAGCAGACCAACGTCTGACAGTTTAGGGGAAGAAGCAGCTACCCCTCGGCCAATAAGAGGGGACATCCGTATCGAATCGACTTTATTGGAAGGATCTGACAAGCACTGAAATGAGAAACGTCAAAATAAATCTGCCACTACAAATGTAGCGTCTCTCTGCCTTCAGAAGTGCTCAAGAACAAGCAATGCACGTTCTCAACCCAGCCCCATTCCGTAAGAGGCTTTGCATTCTGTCCCCTTCACTCTCTGTACTAGGACGCCAAATATTTTTATTGCAGAAAATAAATAATTCCTGAGCCGGGAAGATGTACGACCGTTTTTATCCCTGTCGTTTTGGAGAGTGCGGGGGGAGAATTCGGTCTTTCTTTTCTGATGCTTGGCTATTCTCGGTAGAGTCCAGTGGTGGGTAGTAGCGAGGAGGGGTGAAGAGTGAGAAAAATCTATCGTTTCTCTTATGATTAATTAAAATTTCCAAGATCGTCCACATTTGTAGAACAATCGAAAAATGCTGTACGAAATACTGATAAAAATAGAATGAAAATGCTTATGAAAATACTGAACATTATACTCCAAGTTTTCAGACAAGATAATCATTAGCAAGGATGTGTTTATTCATCTTGTTGAATTAGACGGATAGGGTAAACAATGGAGTAGATATGCTATTAAGTCAATAATATCAAATTTCACCGATATTTTTCAATGATTATGGTATACGGTTTTCATTGTTAATATATGATATCATAGAGAAAGGATAGTTGAAGGATAGTTCTTTGAAAGATTAGTTGATAGGATAGCCTACTTTAACTATCCTTCATCTATGGTGATATATTGTGGGATGGAATCTGATCAATTTTTTCCAAAAACTTAGTAATCAGATTGTTTAGAACTTCAAGAATGGTTATTATTCATAGCATCAACTAATTTTTATTCGATAGAAAAAATTGAGATTTTACATCTTGGAGTAATCAATTATTGCGGATGACTAATGAAGTTGATGAATAAAAAATCTTTGGATGATGAGTGATTATTCATAATGTCTCTTTTAAACTTTCAAGTGCAGGAAAGTATAGTTGATTGTGTGAAAATTTTCGATAATTACTCGTTTAAATTTTAAATAATTCACTAATTTCCCGATGGATTGTGTATAGTATCGGCACTATTTTGATGTATCATTACAATTACCTGTGAAGTGTAATAAGCTGATACATTAGTAGCTGAGCTACATGGATGTTGGCCCTTCTCTGAAACTTGACCAATAAGCTATCCAGATTCAGATGATTGAAGGGAATTATGGCTGCTCCATCAACCTACAAGTTAATCACATCCAGCTATGGCCCTAATTATCTATCAATAACACTATTACTGCACTACGATGATTGACTACTATTGCTTTGGATCGGGCTAATCACTGAGGACGTTATCGAATTATAGATATTGTCATGTGAGTAAGGCTATTTGAAGGAAATAATATCAGGCCTATATGAAATCCATTGATTGATTCACTTTCAATGCTTCAGATAATTCTTCCATTTCATTTGAAGGGTTTCTTTTTTCAATTTTGATCTCTTGAGTTGATTTTTTTGAAATCCTCTTAGTATGATCTTACATTTTATTTATAAGTGACTTCAATTTTACGGTACTTAGTTCATTTTTTGTAATGTTAATCACCTATCATCATTAAAAAATGGATTAAAATTTATCATTTAATCATTTCATCATTTTAATGGATTAAAATTTATATTCCATTCATCTTGTAAATAATTTCCGTTCATAATTCAATACTTTAAACACTGAACATTTTAAGGCACTTCCATTTAGAAGAACTGAGCATTCTAAATGCTCAATGATTGAAAGCCTCTCTACCTATATTCTTGAGGTATTCTTCAGGTATGGGTCTATTCTTGTTCCATCTCAGAAAATCATGAAGCTATAAGCTCATACACAGAATAAATAACGGTACTGCTGTTGGCCAGCAGCTGCAAGCAGTTAACATTGATTTCTAGAAAAGTGGCAAACACAATTCCCCTAAAGATTATAATTATAGTTATAATGGATGAATACATTAATACAGTAATGATAATAATACAGGCCTACTGTAGCATGAGATTTACTCTATATCAACATACAGTTAATTTGATATTATTTAAAATGTATATTGAAGCTCTTAGCTTGTAAAATGAATGTAAGCTCTTAGTGAATAGTTTAGTGATTTTTGGCTTGAAATTTTTCAATTTTTTGCAACATTTTACTAATTTTCAATATGGTTTTCTCTGGTGCATAATTTATCCAATTCCGGCTATCAACATTCCAAATTAGAAAAATTCAGTGTTATTTCTGGATTGAAAATTATGGGTTTACTCAGTGCTATTATATCGTAACCTCGTTTTGGAGAATATTGACTTTATTATAAATTTTTTGGGAAAGGAATAGCACAGGTTATGCCTATTTCTTCCTCCCAATTTAAGTAGTTGTATCGATGTATGAATAAAGCATAAAGAATTTGAAGCTCTAAATGTGGAATGGAATGATACTAATAATAACACGAAATGTTGAAGAAGGCTACAGTATGCCTCTAGTGGTTTTCATTGCACTTTTCTCATAAAACTTACTTGTCTCTCACATTTTTCCAACATAATTCATCATTCGCAATGTCTTCCAGCCCTCCAACAAAACACGTGTCTCAGATTTACAGTATAGTAAGTGATTGGTAACAAAAAAGAACACAGCGTCTGCCAAAATTCCCAGCAAATCAGTCCGCTCTCGCTTTCCACATTAGCGCAGAGTATCTTAGCGCAGGAGGACAACTAGAAGAATGCGGAAAAGAGGAAGAAGTGGGAGGAGGTGAAAGAGCAGAAGAAGAAGAAGAAGAAGAGGAAGAAGGGAGAGGAGAAGAAGAAGAAGAAGAAGAAGAAGAAGAAGAAGAAGAAGAAGAAGAAGACGAAGAAGAAGAAAAAGAAGAAGAAAAAGAAGATGAGAGAGGTTGAGAAGAAGAGGAGAAAGAGGAAAGCGAGGAGGATGATGGAGAAGAAGAAGAAGAGGAAGGGGAGAAAAAGTAGAATAGGAAGAAGAAGGAAAAGGAGAAAAAAGAAAGAAAAGGAGAAACAGGAGAGGAAAATTAAGGAAAACAAGAGAAATGAAATAGAAAAAGGAGAAACACAAGAAGAAAAATGAGAAAAACAAGAGAAATGAAAAAGGAAGAGCAGAAAAATAAAAATAATAGAGAGAAGAAGAATAAAAAGAGAAGGAGAAGGAGAAAGAAGACGAAGAACAAGAAGAAGATGAGAGAGATGGAGAAGAAGAGGAGAAAGAGGAAAGCGAGGAGGATGATGGAGAGGAAGTGGAAGAAGAAGAAGAAGAGTAAAAGAAGAAGGAGAAGGAGGAGAAAAAAAAGAGAAACAGAAGGAGAAAAATGAGGAAAACAAGAGAAATGAAAAAAAAGCAGATAAATAAAATAATAGAGAGAAAAAGAAGAAAAAGAAAAAGAAGGAGAAGATGAAGAAGAAAAAGAAGAAGACGAAGAAGAAGAAAAAGAGAAAGAAAAAGAAGTAGAAGAAGGAGGAGGAGAAGGAGGAGGAGGATAAAGAGAAGGAGAAGGACAAAGACAAAGATTGAAGGTGAATTAAGAAGAATTTTAAGAATAGGAGATGGAGAAGAATGAGAAGAAGAATGACAAAATCAAAAAATGAAGAAAATAAAGTAGAATAGAAAGGAGGAGATGGAGAAGAACAAGAAGAACATGAAGGAGGAGAAGGACAACAAGAAGAAATATGAGTATGAGAAAAGTGCAATGGGTTGGTGGCATAGAAGCGATGAGTGGCATCGTCTCTCCTGCTAAATGGATCTGTCACAGCAACACTATCTCCATTACTGTTTCTCTGTACGTCGCTCCGGGCGACAATTCCACTTTGTTGCCCAAAAATTTTCATCCGATTCTCTGCCGTCGCGGCGCCACTACTTACTTATTATTCTTCTCAGTGAATCCATTTCGACACATTTATTACGTTGTGTCGACGTATACACACGCCACCATTGAGTAAACTCGATTTTTCTATCTTAAATTTTGGTGACACTCAACGAAAATAGATTTCTCTCAACAGTTCCATCTACAACAGCTTCCAAGCTGATATATTTGAAGTATGAGTGAGCTGGAAATGAAATTTAATTATTGTATGATTGATCAATTCCCAATAAGGTTATCTAACTACTGTTTTCAATGAAAATTTGACGTTAGCTTTTGTTTCTAACCCTACATGTACGTCTACATGTATCTTAGCTTAAGGTAGGTAAGTTTGATTCTAATTGATGATGATGACGACGATGATGATGATCATGACGATAATGAGGATGAATTTTAAAAATCCAGAGTACATCCTTGCCATTAATAATATTTGAGACAATTATCTCTTGGAATACCAGACTTCCAGTACTTTGGGGCTTCGGTAAGTTTATGTGCAGCTGCTGGAATGGTCAGCAATTTCCAAGTTCAGAACTAGTTGAGTAAATGTTGAACTTCTTCAACTATGGCTGCAATTTTCAGTGAACTCAAATAATGTTGCCAAACTGGATTATTTCTTGGTATCTGGGTTGCAGAGCTAGTATCTGCTATTTTAACTTGTAACACTTGAACTGTATGAGTTGATAAAATTAGTATAAGAGACATTGGTGACTTCGAAGTTAATTACGAAATATGAGTAAGAATAACTAACTTTAGAAAAGTTAGAAATTCCTTGATGCTCTATTCCACAATTGCATGACATGTATGTCATGCAATATCATTGATGATAGATTTTTAGAATGTGATAATTATGCACTACCTATCTTCATATTCCAGTAAGGGAAAATTCCACCGCACAGTATCAAATGACACAAGTTAAACTTGAAAACTAATTTTACTTTCACTTTAATAATTACTTTAAACCGTTAAAGGATAAAACTTAATATAGGACAGTAAGGAAAACAAGATATTGCTTGACAACATAATAATCTTCATGTAAGGTTGATTTTGATATCAATATTTTTTCGCCACACTGGTATGAAATGGACTGTTTTACATGCTTTATACGGAGGCCGAAAACGCTCGTTTTCAGGCGAGGTCGCCAGCAACTCGTCGGGAAAATGCGTTTTTCGGCCCTAGGGCGGTAAAATAACCTTGAATGTCAGCTGAGTAAAGGTCGTTGTCGATGTAAGGGTTAGTCGATCAATAGGTAGCATCCCAGTTTGATTGCATTAAATGTCAGCTGTTTTGGAAGTCAATGTCGACATATTGGTATTTCGATGTAAATCTGTTATTTTGATTGGTAAGATCCCTTGTCAAGAGAATTGAACGTTGAAAGTTTTCACATTAATCATTAGTTGAATAATAAAGGAAAACTGCTTCAATAACTAATACTTCAACTTTGATAAGATTAAAAATGTATTGATTAACTGTTGAATAATTATGAACGTGAAATCCATGTTTGAACAAAATTATTGTTGTCAGACTCTGTGTTACTTCGTCTAGCAGGTTAGCTAGCGCCATCTAGCGGGTGATAATGCAACTAGACTAAGCTTCTCTGTTAGCCAATATCTGTCGAAAATCAACATATTTGAATTGATATTGTACAATTTAGGATGATCGTACAAAAATTATCTTGGGCTTAAACGTTTCTGGACTAAGAAAATCGAATACACTGATAGTTATAAAGTAATATTCAGTCAGTAAATCAATAAACTATTGACGCGAAGTTTCAATAGCTAGCAGATGGTACCTACTCCAAATTCAGTATAGGCGAAGATAGCATAATAAGGTTACTGGTCTAGCTGTTCTTGGAACTGATTAACTAATTTTTTATTTTGTTTTCTTCGCATTGATGTTGTGTGCCGAAAAATAAAGTTCGACACTACGGGTCGAAAATGTAATATTCCGTCTCTCAATCTTTTCTAGTCCTCGGCCTATGGCCTCGGACTTGAAAACCGATTTCGAGCCGGTAAACGCACATTTTCGGCCCTAGGTACAAAATATACTATATTAACGTATTATTCTTTATGATAGGTTGACAACATGATATACTTTATGTTAGGTTGAATACAGATACTGAGAAAATAAATTTTATTAAAATTTTGCAGTGACAATGACCTTACAAAACCAGGAGGGTCGAAGAAAATACCATACCTGGTACGCAAGAAAATTCACAACATTAATAATTATTGTGATATATTTTACCCAATGATGAATCCTTGATCTAATCAGACATACCGCATTCAAAACTACGTTACTTGTATCGCAAAGAAAAACGGATGCCTATAAATTTAAGCTCATTATCGGGCAATTACTATTATTCAAATACAAAGCCAAAATATAACACTTTGGTAAGCGTTGCTTCCCGCTAGTTATTAGACTAGACATAATTGATGGTTCGAAACTAGTCTGGCATTATCTCTAGCCGCGAATAATTATTGTACTATTCTAGAAATTAGCACGTATGGTTCTGGAAATAATAGTGCGAATGTATCTCGCTTATTACAACTCTACCTTTGCAAATTACGGGTGAGATGAATTGCACGGTTTACTGATTGCGATCTCGGAATATTCAAACAAATAATGCCTTTTGATCTGCAAGTACATGCGCGCATGCAGTTTCACACCGAACATGATTACTTTGGATTACTCTTCAACCATTGTTTATCCATTTATCCTCCACGTGATCCTCGAACCGATGATTTTATCAGAGGTAGGTTTATTCTGCTAGTTACATGAGAAAAATACATGAAGCGCATTGACAAGGCATGAAACGCAATGGCAAGGTTGGAAACCAGTACACAGTGAGAAAAAGGCGAAGCATTCCTTGAAAATTAAGTATTTTCTATTGCATGAAAAGGATAAAAATCTGATCGATACCAATCTATAATGGTAAAATGTAGAGTGCAACTGGTATTTAGTTAGGAACGTGAACTCTTTGATCATTATTGAACAGAAAGTTTGTTCAGGTTGAGTTCACGAGGTATTCGAGTTTGATTTACCGACAACACAATATTTATTATGCTACAGAATAAACTCAAATTTTGAGCATGGATGAACACAATCATGCATGAATGACAAAGGAATAGTTAGTTCATCAAGGAGAATGAAAAAGTTTAATTGTACTGGGGTTTTCTCTGTAAAAAGTTTTGTCTGTACAAAAGATCCAGAGCTTTTCCTACTAGTTTCATATCTCTATTTCGAGTGCTATTCCACAAATATACTAAGTTATACATACAATGTACAAAACAGTGATAAAATATCCCTAAGATGAAGGTAATATACAATTGAATGTACAGTATATTGGTATTTTTGTTGTTTGTAAGGTCATATTTGTTCGATTTGAAACTTTCGTAATCATAGTTTTCTTAGTAAAATTTGAAAAATTCACTTTCTTGAAAAAGTATGTTGAATTAGTACAGTACGTATGTTGAACGAGTATCTATTAGCAATGACTAACTCAATAATTATTCCTTCTACTTCTATTGAAGTAAAATTTTTGAAACTCCAATTGTGTTTGAATTCATGCTGCTGCATATTCTCATCTGTTGTTAATTTCTTCATATTTATTATTCCTATTTATTTTTTCTCATGTTTGCAATTTCTCGTAACCCCTCTGCCATCACTCTCTACCTCTCCAGTCCCATTACTCATCGAATTATGCCACTGGAATAATCAAACACCATTCTACTGACTTGCCAATGACAAGCCATCACATAAAGGACCCATTACTGCCAAGTGCTTGTGAGGTAACTAGAACTGCTCATAACTACTGTATCTTCTTGACCTCATTTCATCAGTATTCCTCCTTTTACACCTATTTCTCCTTTGAGACTGCAACTGTACCGACTACAACCGTCTTCATTGCATAATGGAATAGCGCAAGTTGACGCTATAGACACATCAAAAGGGTTCGAGATCAATTCTATTTGCCTTCTACAATAGAAACTAGTAGGAAAGGAGTGCACCAATGTACAATTTATTTTAATGAGAAGACTTCCTTGTTGAGAAAAGATGAGGAAAAACAATGTCTTTAGGAAATAAAGTGGTCTCTTTTCTCTCAAAAGGGGATTCTTAATATAACAAGAGAATAGTGATGACAAGAATAGAGAGGGGCAAGACAATAAATGTCTGTGCATAAAATAGAATAATGAGTTGGAAAGACATAGATTATGGAATAATCTTGTTCAGTTTTTCATTATCTCTCCAATACCTTACGATGATTTCATGCAAATGTACAATCATTTTCAATGTTTAAGAATTTATATGAGTAATTTTATACAGATCGAAATTCATGGACTTTTACTTCTACTGTAATAATATTTTGTATCAAATCCTCTTTTCAGATAACAAAATTTGTTGAAGGAGTCTTTTTAAAAGACATAGTAATCTGATTAAGAGTTTGAAGATTGAATATTTTTTCTTGTATACGTCACAATGTATTAATAATAGTCAAGTAATTTTAAAGTGAAATAAGGAACACATAAGAAACGCCAAGAATATCTAGAACATCTTCGTCATGAATTGACATAATATTCATGAAAATGTTTGAGAAGCTTAATCATATTGTCGGCTACCTTGAGAATAGAATATTTCCTCAATAGAAATTCTCATGACTGAACCTTCTCAATGTTTCAAAGCTTGACTACAATCATATCAGCGAATAATTCTGTATTAGGCAAAACATTCCCTTGACTACGTTGGTATATTCGCACAAGCTTAGAAGACACTCACGTGCAATGTAAAGTGTATTGTACCTGGGTGTCTTCTCAGTTTGCTTGAACTATATCAACGAATTCTGCCTTCGAAGACACTCACTTACAATGCTAAATGTATTGCAACTGTGTGTCCTCTCAACTATATCAACGAACTCTGTCTTAGGCAAGACTTTCCCAAGCCTTCACTTCTTTAGTTCCTGCAGGTAGCCTACTTCCGTCCTTCCTCTTCTTTAGCTTCTTATACTCGTCGTATATCGTACCCTGCTTATCCTCTTTCTACTCTGTTGTCTTTCCTGATCCGATTGTGAAGTTGAAGGTTTTCAGATCCCTTATTCTAGTCTAAGATCATCGATCGGCCTAGCATACTTTCACAGGCGAAAAGCAAAGACAAGAAAACCCTTTTGTGTCTCCACATTATCCTCATCTAATCTCCAAGCCTTGCTGTACTTTCGGCTGATTTGCTTTGGTGACGCTTCAGCCAGGAATCTGCATTGAAGACATCCGACTTCCAAACTTCAAAATATATAAGCCATCTTATGGCTTCTGGCTCTGACAAAGACTTGATCCTTGAAAGTCCAATGAAAATAAAATCGGGGAACTGGAGACTTGAATTATCATAAAGAAAATAATTACTAGTCAAAAAAAAAAAAAAAAAAAATTATAGATTGATACACATTTCAGTAATTCATGCAATGACGTAAGAGCTTTGCAGAACATGTCCAAGCTCTCATTCACTATTATTGAGAAGACTGAAAAGAGCATGAAACAGTAAACCTCATTCAAATCTTTTTTCAGTCTCATGAAATAACCTGACACATCCTCATCTGAAAAGACTTAATGTAACTTATTTTCTTTTTGCAGTATCTAGTAATCAGGACAACTGAAAATATGTCATGTTATACCATGGAATAATGGTACGGTAGAATATAATGAGTATGGAATGAAGTGAAATTTTACTGCTTTATCAATAATTATGAAGAGGTTACTCTATCATAATTGGTTATTAGAGGCCAATTTCACAAATCATCACTCCCATATAATTATTGAATTATTATGGAATTTCATAAAGCTTTCAGCATTATACAATAGTTCAGATTAATACACTAATAATGACTTGTTTTTTTTTTGTGTTTGGTGTCCATAACCAACTCTGTTAATGAAGTTCTACCACTATGAAGTTCCTTTGGGATATCATCTCCTTATTGTTAGTCTTTCAATGCTCCCTCAACATTGGGTTTCTGGTCTGCTCCCCAATCTCGTGACTCTTGACAACACTAATGAGGAAAATCCGGGAGCTTACTTTTGCACAATAAGAAGGCTTTCTCTATTTATTTCTCTCTCTTCAACTTGATATCATCGCTGCTTCTTGTCTCCAATTTATTCCCCAACAAGCAAGGAATGGAAAGTGATATATACTAAAGACTAGAGAGCATGATAGTATACGGTCTGTGGTGATACTCCAAGTTTTATGGGAGTTTGGCTGATAGAGTTGACTGATTATTATGATGATGAATTCTCAATGTAAATGATTAAGTATTAAAGAAGGAGAAAATACAAAAGGCCTTATCATACAATAAAAAGGAGAGAATCATACAATAGCAGAAAAGTTGATAAAATATGTAAGAGAATAACTTATGTAAAAAATAAATCATCAATGTTCAAATAGAATCCTTGAATAAAGCTGATAGATATTTCAGAAACAAAAATATTTATGATAC
Source organism: Sogatella furcifera (assembly GCA_017141385.1). NCBI lineage: Eukaryota > Metazoa > Arthropoda > Insecta > Hemiptera > Delphacidae > Sogatella > Sogatella furcifera. The sequence goes on along the minus strand of CM029552.1, from coordinate 22,967,477 downwards.
AGATCAATCAGCAGAAGGATAAACATCACTATACAAGAATAGTTCATGATTTAGATAATTTTTCAAGGAAATGATTCTCATTTCATGGAATGATTTTCAATAAAGGACTTCAATTTAATCCCATCATTGTCAACTGTTATATACTGATTTCAGTGGATTAAGCCTGAGAGCACTCGAAAAAGGAGAAGAATAGCCAATAGATAAAGAAATAAAATTGATAATTTTTCAAAAGCACTATACCAAATTATCTCTTGGAGCTCCCTGTTGACTCATCCAAGGAACTGTTCATGATAATTTTATCGATTCCTTGTCAAGAAATCCGTATTCTTAGATAATTTCCATCGCACAGGAGATTTAGTTGAAACAGAGTTCAGCTTTCCTTATCTGATCGAATTAATTCGTGAGCTCTACCTCACTAAAGATTACGTCTACAAAGAGTATCTTTTATTGCGGAGACTAATGAATACCACTCAAAATGTCCCATTCTGCCAAGCCAATGATTGGATTCATCATTGAAGATCAGTAGGATAAGTGACTCATTTCTTGATAAAGAGAAATGTAATAAAATTGCAATTGATTTGGGATTTTGAGAAGGAGATGCTCAATAATTATTAGAAGGAGAGTAGAATTGAGATGAATCCGCCTGAAAAGATTTCCCGAAGAATTTTATAAGAATATGATTTTTATAAGAATATGATTTTTAAAGAAAGATTTGGAAGACAATCTTTACGTGGCCTACTTAGCAGAAGCGAATCTTTACAATTATTCATTATAAGAAAAGGTTTGTAATCCGAAAGATTAAAGTATTCGAGCATTTAAAGCGGAACCTTATTAGAATGGAATACTTGAGCCTTGAAACAACTTATTACCGTTATCAAGTAATTGCTTCGTGGATCATCTCCAGCGGGATTCCAGACTCATAGCGGATTCAATTTGGGAAATTAATTTTTAATACAATCTTGCTGAGAGGCTGAGGAGCTTCTCAGATTAGTACCCAGGGCTCTGGGCTCACTCTAGTTCTTCAGATGGTTCAGCTTCCAGCTAGACATAAATATTGCGCTAGCAATCAGCAATGTAATTTTTGCAGGGCTGCAACAATTCAGCTATGTTCTGTTTCACTTTTAACAAAAAAAATACAGTTATTGGTGCCAATTAAAATAAATTTCAATTCAGTTTCGAAGCATATACTCTGCTTTTCCTCTCAGATTATGTAGAAGACCAAAGTTTTCAAACCAGTGGAATGGAATTTGAGTCTTTGGATAAAAGGTATTTGGTGGAACTTGGTTTGCATCAAGACTAGAAAACAGAAAATTGACTTAACACCAGGTTAGCTTAAATTGAAAGTCAAAATTTATGAATAAGGTTCAAGTGATGATCTTCATTAAAAGCAGGAATTATTATAAGCTTTTGAATTCCAATAAGCTAGATAAGGATTTAGTAAGCTATCATAGTTTTAGCCTCGGCAATATCCAAACTCTAAGCACATAAACTCTCTCCATAGTCTTCCAAAGCGTCATAAGTTGAATCAGGAGCTGAGATTTAGTGGAATTTAGTCAATTGTAATTGGAATTTAATGCTTGTGTTTTTACTCTTTATTGTGATTTCTCGAATAAATAAATGAATGAATATTAGGTGATTATTGTGTAATTCGATCCAATTTTAGTGATGGAGTGTGTTTCGAGAAGTGGTGGAAGAGACAGCACTTAATTGATAACAAAAACCCAGTTAATAATAATTGTGTCCTCCCAATCAAAAGTTCATGTTACTTCAAACTGTGAATGATAGTGCTAGCGAGAATAATGTCTTTCTCAATCATATTCCTGCAAAAGAGTAATAACTCGATTTTTCCTTGAAAAATTGGGAAATGGAATTTGTAAAGTGTAGCCTCTTGGCTGATATTGGTGTGTCACCTTATAGGCCTTATTTGAATGCCTACAGGAAAATAATTAACTGTACTTCAAATTATACTTCCACTGATACTTCAAATGTAGGCTATTATAGTATACGTGTTACCTGATCGCGCAATAGATCGCTGTTGATTGCTTTACTACATAATATTCATTAATAGGAAAATTCCAACTAGTCTATCAATTTTCTTGAGGTAGTTTCAAGAAAACTGACTCTTCCAATGAAATACTTTCCGTGTTCTCAATCATATAGTGTCTCCTATAAAGGGAATAGCATTCTGCAAAATTTTCAGCAACAGATTGAGGAAATGGAAGTGGAATAGCTGGAGCAGACGAACGAGGAAGAGAGTATTTTCCCTGTGCCAATGTCTGATTCGCCAGTGAGTAGAACTGAAGCAAGCCGTCGTTGGAAAAGCGAAATATGCACTTCATAAAGTAGCGAGTCTGAGCTCTGAAAACGGTTGTGAAGCGAATAATCCTACTCATCAGTAGGGACTGAGAAGACTGAAATAAAGACGACGAGCGTTTAAGAGCTCGGTTTAGAATCCCGACTCGGAAATCGCATAAGCTGCTAAGATTTCGGTGCGTGGCTTTTCGAAGAGAAATTTAAATACAGAGTGTCTCATTAATACACGGTCTGGAGTGCGTAAAACACAGCGCGTCGCGCACTTATTTTCAGCGAGCCAGCTTTTACTGCACGCTCTTAATTCTGCCAAAGCTGGTGGCAGTAGGCCTATTCATCAGCTATTCGAAGATATGTTTCCTGCAGCAGCTGGATTGGAGTAACAGTCTTTCTTCTCCGATTGCAGTTCAGCAGTTGATGAAAACTGTGTTAAATGAAACAATTTCCCCGACTAATATTTCAATGTACGGTGGAAACTTAATACATTCATGTGGATTACATTATATTTGGACTAGGCCTACATAAGTACATAATATTTGGACTACATACTTTTCTCGTAATTTTGTAGCTTATAGCAAAGAGAATCCTAGGAATTCTAGAGTAGGAATCCCAGAATAGAGCTCTATTACTCTAAGCTTATAGGCTAAATATAAGCTTTTTGACTTAGTCTACGTTAAATGGATTAATGAGAATAAAATTTCATCTAATTATTAGTGGATTATTGAAATTAAAATACTATATAGAAAATGATTTTTTGTAACACAAAATACATAATTTTAACTAAAATTCTGGACTTGTTTCAAAATTCAAACTTCCTGATTGGAGTACTTGCATTATTGGAGTATAATATTATACATATCGATCAAGCAATTGTTGCTTGATGAATTTATCTACAAATATATTGATGATTTAAACACTCTTAGGCTGAGGCCGCACTGCCGGTGGGTGAAGCCTTGAGGGTGGAGGGTAGTTGGTAAATCTATAGAACATACACACCATCCACAGTAATACATCGTATGAATGGTATGTGTTCAGCCGCCATCTTGATATTCTTAAATATGGACAACATAACCTCAAAAAATAGAATGACGTCATACCATTAACACGATGTATTACTGTGGATGGTGTGTATGTTCTATAGATTTACCAACTACCCTCCACCCTCCAGGCTCTACCCACAGGCAGTGCGGCCTCAGCCTTAGAGCCTGAATCTCTTATTTTAATGCTACAAATTATATTTGTAGATAATATAACATAGAGATCTTGTATTGGATCCTGTATTTATAGAGCAGAGCTGCATTTATGGATGATACAACTAAACTTATATCAGTTCGAGTTGAATATGATTATAAAAAATGTATGAGAAGGGGATTGAAACGGGAAAGTTCAAAACAAGACTGATCAATTCATTAGAAATAATGTACCTTCCTAGTGGGAAATAAGGAAGTATAGAAGGAAAATGTTGATTGAAAAGATAATACAAGCCACAGAGATTTAGGTTGAATATTATTTTACTCGCCTGCTCGCCTTGAAAATCTGATGAGGGAGACTAGAGAATTTTTTTGAAAATGTTTTGAAGCTGTATTTCAACATTCAGATCTCTCGTTAATCATTCAAAATATTTTCGATTCCTGAAAAAAGGGTTTGTTAATTCTTGCTCTCAACATTTTTCCTCATCATCAATTAGTGATGCTCCAGTTTCTTGAAGCATTTTATAAGGCACAAAGGAAATATAATGAGCGAGGAACGGAAAAATATAGATCAATGATTCATAATTGGAGATATATTTCGAAGAAAGCAGGATAAAATATGGATAAAGCCTAGACTTTGAAAGTATGGCTGAAAATGTGATTAGTGAAATTTGAAAATTCCATAAACCATAATACAGAAAATCATAAGAATCTTCATACTTCAGTCTTCCAAGTTATGAATAACATGAGGACACTATTATTGAGCACACTATTAATCCTGTAACATAGTTGAAAATACAATGACTATAACATTCCAGAATAATAATAATGGAAGCAACAATAATATCCGTAATATGGTGTTGTACATCATTCCTTTTTTCAACTCCAAATTTGAAGTGAAATCATGATAAACCACTACAAAAGTAGAAAATTTACTTACATTTGTAGTAACATAGGTTTCGGCCAACTTCAGACTGAGCAATAATAATCACCATCCAGAGAAATAAAACTGCTGGTAAAATTGATAGCACTATTCAATATTGGCTTATTAAAAGAATAAAAAAGTATATTTCGCACCTAGGGTCGAAAAAGGCGGATTTCCAGCTTGAGATCGGTTTTCAAGTCCGAGGCCGTAGGCCAAGGATTAGAAAAGATCGAGAGACGGAATAGTACATTTTCGACCCGTGGTGTCGAACTTTTTTTTGGCACGCAACATCAATGCGAATAAAACAAAATAAATAATCAGTTCCTAGACCAGTAACCTTATTATGCTATCTTCGCCTATGCTGAATTTGGAGTAGGTGCCATCCGCTTGCTATTGAAACTTTGCGTCAAAAGTTTTTTGATTTACTGACTGAATATTACTTTATAACTACCGGGGTATTCGATTTTCTTAATCCAGAAACGTTTAAGCCCAATATAATTTTTGTACAATCATCCTAAATTGTACAATATCAATTCAAAGTTGTTAATTTTCGACAGATATTGGCTAACAGAAAAGCTTAGTCTAGTTGCATTATCACCCGCTAGATGGCGCTGGCTCATCTGCTAGACGAAGTAACACAGAGTTTGACAACAATAATTTTGTTCAAACATGAATTTCACGTTTATCATTATTCAACAGTTAATCAATACGAACATTTTTAATCTTATCAAAGTTGGAGTATCAGTTATTGAAGCAGTTTTCCTTTATTGTTCAACTACTGATTAATGTGAAAACTTTCAACGTTCAGTTCTCTTGACAAGGGATCTTACCAATCAAAATAACAGATGAGAGACTACATTTACATTGAAATACCAATAAGTCGACATCGACTCCCGAAAAAGCTGAAAATTAATGCAATCAATACGGGATGCTACCCATTGATCAACTAACCCTTACATCGACAACGACCATCAGTCAACTGACATTCAAGGTTACCGCCCTGGGGCCGAAAAACGCATTTTCCCGGCGACTTGCTGGCGACCTCGCCTGAAAACGAGAGTTTTCGGCCTCCGTATGATGCATGTAAAAAAGTTCATTTCATACCAGTGTGGCGAAAATATTATTGTTCCTAATAAGATATTGTATATGAGTTCCTACTAATATTGGATCTGATAATAAGTAATTCAAGGTTGATTTCAGACAATCATAAATAACAATAGCAAAATGAAATGTTTGATATTCACTGGTTTAATTAAATCTAGTAAATATAAATATCAAATCAGATTCTTATATTCAATTCAGACGCGCTGGATAAGTGATGAATAATCCAGTCCAATAATTCCAGCTGTATATTCATAAATCGTCAACACTATTCAAATGTGCAGGTAATTCAGTACACGTGGCCCGAAGCCCCAACTCAGTAGGAAGAAGCTTCAACAGAGCAGGAAATCACAGGAGGAGCAGAAATCTACTCCAATGAATCTTGAAGGAGGAAAAGGAGGTGAATCAGAAGACATGGTAAGCGAAAAACAAGATGATAAGGAAACCGAAGTATGTGAATGAGGAGGAAAGGAAACCGGAGAAAGCGAAGAAGAAACAAAGGAAACCGACAGATGAAAATAATGTGAAAGGGAACCAAAGAATGTGAATAAGAAGGGAACGGAACCGAAAGATATGAAAACGGAAGTAAAGAACGTGAATAAGAAGGAAAAAGTCAACCGTGGATAAGAAGGAGAGGAAACCGAACTACGTAAATAAGAAGAATAGAGAGGTTGATAATAAGTTAGAGTGGAAGATGAAGAAGCGTCGAATGAAGACGCAGTATGAAGGAACATGAACAAAGCCAGAGGTGCTTTCCTAATCTTGCCTGCAATTAGCTTTGCAGAGCTGGTCTTTCATCCCTAATGGAAGTAGGGTCGGGGAGGTTTTCTTATGTATGATTTATGCGCCAGGTCTCTTGGCTGTGGTTCATAATGACCCGCACCGGTTGTTCAACAATTGGCGTTTGTCTACTGCTGATAAATCCCTCAATATCATTACTATAATATCATTATCATCATCAACCTCCCAAATCACTTATTGTTCCCAATTTACCTCGTTAAAATCGTATAAAGCACCTGAATTGCATTTCAGATCCTATACAGTTCACTCTCACCTGCTGAATTCAGCTAGGTAGTTCCAGCTCTAAATTATTTCAGATTTATTCAACTTAAATGACCCCCTCTTTATCATTTGACTTCATTCGCAGATGTATCTTGAGAGTTGTATTTGAGTTTCTACGTTCTTTGAATAGATGGTCTTCGCTTGGAATCAATTACCTTGGCTGCAGCATAAATGGAGTAGGCTATGCTGTTACTGCTATATATGTATGCTGCTGCTATATATTTTGAGTCACATTAAAAGTTATATTGGATACGTGATTTCTCATTCACAGGTGAGGTTTATTGCACAAATGATAACTGAAGGGTATTACTAAATTATAGAATAGTTCTTAATGATAGATTATTGAGAGAGTAGTTCAAAACTTCATTTGCTTACCTGTTGAATTTATAAAATTATATATTCTTCTTCATTTAAGACCCTTTCATTTATTTTATTTTTACAAGCACACATTTTTTGATAGATTTTGCATGTTATCAATATAATAATAGAACCAATACAGAAAATAGAAGTAACTGTTACTAAATATACTGATAATAATATTATAATGGGAAGGATAATATTGAATGATCACATAATGTTGTTAATATAATAATAGCAAAGACAATAAAACTCTAGTATTTTGTCACACACAGTGGTATCACACACCCGTATACACACACCAGATTTCATTGTTATGTGTTATCATTACAGTACTGTGTATTCTGCGAATTTGTCAATAAATCTCCGATTTCATGGACAATACGCATGAATAATATAAGAAAATAACATTCTAGTAGATTGTCATTTCTGATAGTGAATTATTGAAATACGTGCGATACGATTAGGAAATGGTCTCCATTAAAACCAAGATGCCAGACTCAGCCACCAAAGCTAATAAAATTTCGAGAATGTCAACGCGAAGGTGGAATTCAACGAAAGTTATTCAAGCAGCGCGGGTGTTGTCGTTTGGAAGCACAATATACTCACTTTTATTTTCGCCTTGAGATTACATTTACGAATAATAGATGTGCAAAAATCACATCTGGGATCGCCGTGATGGTGTCTATAAATGACAGCATCATTTTTTATTTAGAAGTGTTCCCCCTTCTGGACCAATGTATGGAGGGGGGGGGGGTGTTGGAAGAGCGCACCCTCGATGGTAACTGCAGCCGAGGAACATTTCGTTTGATGATAATAAGGGTGCAGAATGTTTCCCCCAACGTGGAAACAGGGGGAAATCTGAGGCCAAAGTTGAGACTCCTTCCCCCTTTATTGCTTCGGTTGAGGCATATTTTTTTAATGCGAGTAAGGAGGAACGCTACTGTATCATTATATTCTATAGATATATTCCAAACGTTGTCTAAAGAACACACTGTATGCCAGAAAAAAGAACACGATTGTATATTAGATTGTATAGATATATTCTCAACGTAGACCCTGAAAGCACTGCACCCTGTCTTTATTATAGAGCACTTGATTCCCAGACGGGATCAGTTAAGACGGCTTTCCATTTCAGTTTTCTTTGAAACAGCTTTCAATGGAAAATAATATCCGAAGCTGGAGGATTCTGCGAACCTCAAGATGTACTTACAGATGACGTGGATGATGATCAAGTTTCTCAAGCCATTTCAATATTCCATTTATCATTTTTGTGGGAGCTTAAGGCAGTAATGTAAAGGTTGCTAAGTTGGCTTTCGTGGGATTTCAAAATTGGAGAGTAAATGGAATGTTGTATATATATATTTCTTGTCTCATTTCCTATCTCCATCAGATCATCAGTTTAGATTCTCTAAGCTTGATATTATAGGACTGGACAATGTGGATGGGAGTTGAAGTCCTAAATAGCGCAAGGTCTAGAAATTTTTAATTTTCCTCCATTTTCAATAATTTCAATCATTTTAATTCAAATTTTATTATAATATGATTGTAATAATGTACATCATCTACAGAATGTTTCAGGAGGAATCTGTAGAACTACTCTGGCTGATTACATACATGGAATAGTCGAAATGACCATTGGATCTAACCCCCAGAAATGATCTGTAATTGAGACAACAGATAGCATTGGCCTAGGATTCTAGATTAAATAAATCAATAACTTTATTCTTTAGAGGTTCAGTATAGGAATAGTATTTCTGATAGTGTGCTCTGTAAAGAATTTCTACTATTATATTTTTTGTCAGGTCTGAGAAATTTGGCTTACTCCTGAAAAACTCTGTATTTTCCATTAAATATTTTACTGAACAATATCAATCAATGTTCTATCGTACTTCAATTTCAATTCAATAAGGCTATAAGCCTACATTTCAGCAAATTGTTTTGGATAATTCATGATGATTGAATGGACGTGAATCTTCTCAATCTTCCTCTATAGCCTACTTTTCAGTATCCAGTGTCGTTTAGTGGCTGCGTGATTAGAATTTCTTTCTGACATTAGGAGTGGAACAATCAGTTTTTGTGCGGTAACGCTTTTCACCAATTGAAAGCTCGTTAGGCTATCCTCGTATTTCGATAGAGATTCCTTCAAAGCTCCTTTGTTCCACTCCATTCTTTCTCATCGATCCACATTTCAACCTCAAATTCGCGAATCTTACTGAAATTCAAAGAAAATGGTAAAATGCTTCTGTGTGAATCTTACTCGAATTCAATCTTATAGAATTCAAAGAAAATCTGGAATGCTAATATGCGAGTTCACTCCAATCACTCCATACTGTATACGTTGTTTGAAGGAAATTGAATTCAAATTGTTTTCTTGCAATTGGCCTCTTTCATTAGTAATCCTTATTTCATGGGCAACCACTCCTCTACCCAAATAAATCACTGACGACCTTCCTTCTTCATTCATTTCTACTTGAATATTGAATCAGTAGACTAGATATTTCACCATTCCATTGGAATTTTCTCATAGGGTAATTCGGGGAGAGTTGCCGCATGTGGGTTAGACGCCGCATCCCTGCTACTTTTCACAGTGATCACCAGAATGCGCTGCCAGTGGCAGTAATAGTTGAAGACGTTTTGTGTTGATAGTTTACTCTTTTGTTAGTTTTATTCGGTTCATACCCAGTTATATGAGGTTGAGTACAACTTTTATGTGTCAGAAACTAATTTTAAACATCCTAGATTTGTGATTGCTCCATAACTGCTTGATGGATTTGCGTTTTTTGGGTTTGAGTAAACAGTTCTCGCCACTGGCTACATATTCCGACGTGTTGCACCATCTAGGCACCCTAGACAAGAGAGTTGTGCGGCGTCTCACCCGGACAAAATGGGACACATGCCGCCTTAGAATCCGGTATACATGCCGCATTTTTTGCCCATAAGGGACACACGCCGCTTACTGATTTAGAAATGTAAATCATAAAAAGTGTTATTTTTCGAGTTTGTTATATTTCTCTATTATATAGGCTATATATGTTTAGTTTCTCTTAATATATACTAAGTAAATAAGTTGTGGATTCACAAATATTGTAGGCTACCATTTTTAACACTTCTTGCATAGACTGTGAATGAGATTGACAAATGTAAGCAATATAACACATATAAAAAGTGTTATTTTCGCGTGTTTAAAAAATTTCTCATCAATATACTCATTTTGTTTCACTCAACATCAATTTTACTACATGCGGCATAACTCCCCTATAAGTGCGGCATCTCACCCGCACCCTATGGGAGAGTTGCCGCTTCTTCTTCTTCTTCTTCTTCTTCTTCTTCTTCTTCTTCTTCTTCTTCTTCTTCTTCTTCTTCTTCTTCTTCTTCTTCTTCTTCTTCTTCTTCTTCTTCTTCTTCTTCTTCTTCTTCTTCTTCTTCTTCTTCTTCTTCTTCTTCTTCTTTATGATCATCATCTTGTAGATTGGTGTAATAGGATAATCCACCTTCGAATTCTCTGAACACAATATTTTCAATGTTTGCTAATCACTAGAAGTGTTTTAGTTTTAGTTTTTGATGGTGTTTTGAAATAAAAAATTGTTTTAACCCACATGATTCTTCATGTTCCCATTTGTGGAAAATGAGGTTATAATATGGCGAAGTGGAACCCTTTGGGTCTCCCCACTATTGAAAGCATACACTAAATAAATAACCAGAAGCAAACAGCAGTCTGCGATTAAATTGTTAAAGTGTATTCCAACCGTATGCCGAATGCAAGCAGCCACCACATTCATCAAGCCAGCTGAAACAGAGGCGAGAAGAAGAAGAAGATGGCCTCATCCAATTCCATCGCTTTGTCTGGCAATAGCCTAGTGCGCTCAGGTGTAGCACAGAAGTACAGAATTACCGCGGTACACATGTCATGCTGGGATAGTCGAACAAGCAAGAAATACGGTCTCTCTTATTAGAAAGGCAAAAGGAGCGTCTTTGAAGATCACCTAATGGAGGGTGAAAAAGTGAGATAGAGATAGAGGATTAGAGGATGAGAGGGTGTGAGTTAGAGATCGAGAAAGTGAGTGGAAGAGAAGTAGAAGAGAGAGTTTGACAGTAGGAGAAAGGAAAAGCGAGACAGAGAGAGAGAGAGAGAGAGAACGAAAGAGATAAAAAGAGGAAAAGAGAGTAATAGAGTGACTGAGAGAGGGAGAATTGAATTGAATAATTGCCTTTATTAGGGCGGAGTTAGGACTCTAGGTCCTCTCTACCACACAACCCTATACAATAATAAAATTCTTACATCTATTTCATATAATAAATAGCAAAAAATGATAAAAAGAAAATAAATATAACAGAATACACTTGAGAAATAAAAATGTAAAACAAGACCTCAACTATATGTTATTATAATAATTACTAAAACAATGCTTTTTATATTAATTTTAATAATCATTCACACACACACACACACACTTCCTAGAAATGTGAATATTAAATAATATGAATGTATAAATGAAACAATGTCACTAAGCCCATAATATTAAAATTTGGAAGAAAAAAAAAATTATGTAATGAAATTAAAAATGTTAAGAATAGTTCCATAAGCTCTATCAGCCAGCTTATCTCAGCCCACACCTAAGCCACACCACCCGCCCGCAGCCAGTTCAATACTGCCACGCCAAACTGAGCTCGATTATTGAGGTTCTTCAAAGCCGGGGGCAATAGATTCCAGATGCGACAAGCTGTAACATAAAAGGATCTATCGTACATAGATGTTCTGTGATTTGGAATAACCAGTAATTGAGAGCCATGCCTAGTTCCCCTACCACTTCTTTCTCTAATGAATACAAACTTTTCTGCTAAATATTCCGGCCTATTGAATTTAATTAAGTCAAACAGCAGCATAAGGATATGGTAGTTTCTTATAGATCTAAGTTTTGGCATACCAAGCTGCTGAAAATATGGGGTAATACGGTCATCCCTTCTGAGGCCGTAAATGAATCTGACACAGTAGTTCTGAGCCCTTTGCAGCCGCTCAGACAAAATGACAGACATGTCATTGACCACTGTATCACAATAATTAAAATATGGAAAAATCAATGACTTCACTAACATTACTTTGATGCGGAATGGGATGAAGTCACTGATCTTTTCAGTGAATGGATTCCTGCAAACACCTTATTGCATGTGGTGTTAATTTGTTCGGTCCAGTCAAGGGTTTTGCTAATAATCAGTCCTAGGTTTTTAACAGAATCATTGTAATATAAATTTTTGTTATTTATTTGTATGAAAGGTCCACTATTGAAATCAAATCCACGTCGAGAAATGAGTTTAGTGTAGCCTATAATTATAGATTTAGATTTAGTTTCATTGATTTTGAGTCCATGCCTATAGGTCCAGTCTGTGAGAGCTTCAATGTCTCGATTCATTCTGTCAACCTCAGCTGCAAAGTGATCTAGATCGAAGTGAATATACATCTGTAGATCATCAGCATACAGATGGATTTTGGAGAATCTGAAAACATTGGTTATGTCATCAATATAAATGCTGAATAACAGAGGTCCAAGGACTGATCCCTGGGGTACGCCTCTTTCAACAACTCGGTATCCAGATGAACGGCCACTGAATTTCACAGACTGACAACGACTGCTGAGGTAGGAGTAAAACCATTGAACTACTTGAGTGGAGAAACCCATGCTCCTAAGTTTTTTCAGCAGCAGAGGATGATAAACACAATCGAATGTCTTGCTGTAATCTATTAGAACTAAGAGTGTAGCCTGTCTGCAATCCATTGCCTGCCTTATATCATCGGTCACACAGAGCAATGCAGTAGTGGTACTATGTCCCGTTCGAAAACCAGACTGCATTTTGCTTAGAGAGTTATTACTAGTGATGTGATTATTAATTTGAAGATGTACTACTCTCTCCAGACCTTTTGACAAGGCAGAAAGTATGTGAATAGGTCTGTAGTCAGAAGGGGAAGTTGGATTTTTTGTTTTATTTAGAGGTAAGACAGCTGAGTATTTCCAGTGAGTAGGAAAAACGGATGACGAAAGTGAGAAGTTGTACAAATGTGTAATATAAGGAAGAGTAACAGGAAGAGTGTCCTTGATGAACTTTATAGGCAGGGAGTCTTCACCAACTGCATTGCTCTTAATCCGGTTCAAAACATGAAAAACCTGGAGTTCAGTCACTTCAGAGAATGAGAATTCATTCTCTAAAGGATTAACCTCAAAAGATTGGCATAGTCTCGAGCACCCTCATCACTGACTGGGATATTGCAGAAGAATGAGTTGAGCTCTTCAAGACTGTGTGAGATCTTGGTCAACCCCTCTCCTTACCCAACCCCAATCCCTTCACAGTCCTCCATACAGATGCAGAAGATCTATTATTGAATAGAAGTCTGCGAAAATAATGTGACTTTGAATTACGAAGCATGAGTTTGCAACGATTTCTCAGCCTTCTATACTCAGCAAAGAGCATGGGACACCTAGTTCTCTTTGCAGTTCTGAATTTTTTGTCTCGCTCATTCATAAGCTGACAAATGTCCTGTGTGATCCATGGGGCTGGGCTCCGTTTAACCTTTTTATGCTTCAATGGGACATGCTTATTATACAGGCCACACATAAATTGCTGAAAAGTCTCCAGCTTCCCATCAATGCTATCGACTTCATATATATGTTGCCAAGGTACCCTAAACAGATCATCAAACAGCTCAATGTAATTGATATTTTTGTAATCACGATACCTTATAATTTTAGGTTGAGATTTTGGGGCTTTCAACGCATATATACAGTATACAAGCTCATGTGCTGAAAGACCTGGTACTGGAATTTGTCCATAACATTTAATAGCATCAAGCTCAGAAACAGCTATGAGATCTAGTAAAGTATTTGAAGTTGCCGTGTGGTGTGTGGCCTGTAGAGGAAGTATTGTCATATTACAGGTATAGAATATTGTTTTTAATTGTACTGAGTCAAAAGAATCCCGTCCAAGAAGGTCTGTGTTAAAATCTCCCATAACAATTACGTGGTTATATGTTGCCATACAATGCAGTAGTGCGTCCTCGAACTCGGACATATAAGCAATATGAGGAGCCCGATAACACACACCTATCAAGACTTTGCTGCCCTGAATTGAGATTTCAACAAGCATGTTTTCAGGTCTATTTGGTCTTGAATTGTCGGACTGGAATAAAATACTGCACCCAACCTCTTCCTTCACAAAAGCGGCTACTCCTCCACCATTTTTGTGGAGTCTATCATTCCTAATGACTTTATAATTATTGAGTTCAATAGCCTTTGAGGATATGGAGGGCTTGAGCCATGTTTCAGAGATAAGTATTACATCACAAACCTGTGTACTAAATAAATCTCGAAACTCATCTATGTGACACTGTAAAGACTGTGCATTTACATGACACACTTTTAAAAATTGAAGGTGGGATGAGAAGGCCTGTTGAATCAAGCTCTTGGTGTTTGGCGTGGCTGTACCATTATCTGACATTACACTCATCAATAACAATACATATCCGACAAGCGCATAAGCGAGGGCTCGGCAAGGCGCGACCAAAAACAGCTGATAAAAGGATAAAAGTGCAATATAGGGCTAAATAGATAATATCACACATGCATACACACACATTCACACAATTCATAATAGCTAAAAAATGAAATAGCAAATTGGAAATCATAATGACAGAAAGTCCGAGCAGAAGCAAAGCATAGAAGAATCATAAGTTGGACATTTGAGAAGCAGTATTGAACAATTTTTTATACAAATGACTGATATAATAAAGGCAAACTATGAAAAATAATAAACCTTCAACTAATGCAACTATCGACCTATAAATAGAAAAGTCGGTTGTATTAATTGTAATGCCTCTATAATAGGCCTTAAGCCTTAAACGAGAAAAAGAAAAACAAGTAATAATTATAAATATTGGTTATCTTCTTGAAGCTTACATCACATTCAGTCAATATTGGATTGGAAAAATGCTATTTAGAAAAGTAACAATAGATATAAAACAGTAGGAAATCAAAAGGATGTAGATCCAATCACTATCAAAGCTCATTACCATTTACTGATTATCAATCAATCTATATACAAGCAGCCACCTCTTGAACAGAAATAACAAGGACAAAATAAAACATCTAATTCACTTGATAATTACAAAAAACAATAGGCGAGTAAATTTTAAAAGTGTAATCTAGATCATTCCTCTTAAACTGATCACGGAGTAGCTACTTCTAAAAATAGAAAATGAAAATGTATTTAGATATACATTCTCTAAAATAACAAACCTGATAAGATCACGAGACCACAACAATATAAATCGAATTTCACCGAGGTGTGAATAAAATCCCATCACTATTCCCCAATATTCTTATCACTATTCATTTCAATAAATATTAAAAATAAATAAATGAAAATCCGGGTGATAAGAAGCTAATAAAAGTTATTAGAATTCATATCTTCACACAGTTAATGTAATAGAGATGCAATATCCTATAATTGATACTACTAAAACAGTTAATAATTGAGACGTTGTCAAAGTAGATAATTCATTATGTTTAGATTCTATGAAAAAAAAAATTGGTTTCATTTAAGAAGAATTTCATACAATAGAAAAACTGATGGCTATCAATAAAAATGATTATTTTAAACGTCTTATTCAACATCATGAGTTCAGCTTGAATCGTTCAATCAATGGTATAGAAAAAATAATATTTATAAAATAGAATAGGCTAGCCTGTAAAAGAGCAGATTCAAGGAGCAGTTTCTGAAGAAAAAAAAAATTAATTAATAAATGTATGAATGAGACAAAATCAAACTTATAGTCCAGCAGTTGACCCACATTACCGAATCATAAGGAGTGAATAAAATGAAAACCAATTACGTTGCAAATCAGAGGAAATAACCATAAATTGTGATTACAGAATGTTATTAGCTCTCATTGACAAGGAATCGTCAATTAGACCATGAACAAGATTGAAGTAAACTATATTCATTATAACTATATAAAAGACCTTAGAAAATGATTTGTAGTTCATTCCACGTTCGCTCACTCATCATATTCCGCCCAAGATCATGAAAACTATACATTCAAGAGGATCATTATATTTCGCATGAGAAAAAAGAGAAAAGTTCATGACAATAATAAGAATAATGAAGAATAAATCATTTATAACTTAATAATAAATCATTAAGAAACAAATAATCAATAATTAGTTCCTCGTACTATTCTCCTTTTCCTCGAAATCAACTTTGTTTGTTGAACTGTGCTTTTTCCCCTCAGAATCAACCCAGTAGATTACTCCGTCATAAGACCAGACACTTTTGTAGCCAAATTGTTCCACAATTGAATTATAGACTTGCAACCTACGTCGAGTCAAGTCCTCTTTGAGAACAATGCCTGATCCTTGAAGTTTTTTCTTCACTGAGAAAACAGCGCGTCGTTGGCGATAACTGACGAACTTCACAATAATGGGTCGTGGACGGGGACGCGGACCAGTGGAGGAGACCGCGGCAGCGGCGGTGAACTTACGGCCAACACGATGCGGGCGATCGATGTCGCGAAGCTCGATATCAACACCCAACCTCTCCTTACACACATCGATCACCAGTTGGTCGGTGTCCTCATTTGGTGACTCCGGGACCCCAAACACTCGAAGATTGTTCCGTCTCTGATATTGCTCCATATCGTCCAGGACACACTGAGAATTGTTTTCCTTTTTTCCAGCTCCTTTTTCAACGATGCCACTTCTGTTTGAAGATCAACTATTTGTTGGATAGCAGAGTTGAGGGATGCTGTCAGACCCTCTATAACTCTTTCTGACACGCTGGCTATCATTTCGTTAGCAAGTCTTTGATATACCTGACCGTCCGCAAGAAACTTACAGATAATATTGTTCTCGATACTTGCGATTACGTCTGGCGAAAGAGAAGAAGACGAAGAGTCGATCTGCGTAGAGCGAAACTCTTTAGCCAGCATAGCAAGAGTGGGGGAAGTCGGCTCAGGCTGCTTATCAGAACTCGGTGCTGAGGATGACATTGACGATGACGATGACTGCTTATCAGCTGTATTCGACTGAGATCTGTTCTTTTTTGGCGATCGAGTCATGTTTGTTTAATAAATTAAAACCGTGATAACCGTCACTATACGTACGACACAGAGTTAGAATTTCACCACAAACTAAAGCGTGAAAAACTGCACAAATTGATATCAACTTGAGTATAAAGTTCCAACTTTTAACTATCGAAAACTGAAAAAAACGGAGAGCTCGAACTTGATTAACGTCTACTCGGATTCTATCATCACTCGACTAGAGAGAGAGTAAGAGATTGATAGAGTATGGGAGTGATTAGAATTAGATTATTTTAATCTGATAGATAACGAAATTAAGCTTAGATTTCACAGAGTAACACAAATTAATTTCTCAATAAATTTTACTTCATAGAAACTTGTGGTGGAAATTTGGCAAAAAAGATGATATAACTTTCGAAAAATTTATTAAAATACTAATTTGAGGTTTTGAGAAATGGATTAGGAGTGTCAGTATTATCTATCCAAGTGAAAAGGCGAAATTTGGACTCATATATTTATGCCCATTCTTGGAAAAGAATATCAAGGATGACACAAAAAGAAAAAAGGATAACATTTGAGAGTGAGAGAGAAGGAGAGCGACTGATGAAGGAAGAAATATTAGAGCAAGAGAGAGCGTATGAGTGAGAAAGAGAGAGAGAGAGAGATAGTGAACAGTCAGACGACAAGATACATTTGGAAAGCGATAAAACTTGGAGGCGCACAAGGAAATAACAGCGATAAATATTGGGAAACGAGAATTCTTGCGCCGGTAGCAACTAACTCAACGATGGAAATGTAAAAGAAGGCGGAAGGGTGGAGAATAATGAAAAAGGGCTGGCAAGTAGTTAATTTTTGCGGAGTGTCTTCTCTCTTTGTCCTTGAAGCGTAGCAGCAACAGTAGTAGTGTATTTGTTGGATAATTGTTTCAACGCCTCTAGTCCGATAATAAATATAGCCCCGTGCTTGGCCAAAAGCTCATGGGGAAGCCTTTCCCCTCCCCCTGCCATCAACCCCCTCCACAGTACAGGGCAGTCCTCATGCAAAGCGCGTGTAGTAGTTGGAGTAGATTCCAACATAACTGGCGGTTGGAGAATGTCTTTCATCATATGATACCTCTCTCAGGACAGTCTGAAAACGGTCTACAAGAGCAAACCTGTTTAGCTGAGGTCGCTTTCGATGTGATATATCCTCGCAGACCGCTTGCCGACAATCCTGACAGAACTGAGCATTGATAACAGTCATTCGCCAACCGCCACTTTTGTTAGCGCCGGCTATAAGGTCGAGCCCCGATGACAGTGGCGACCGCAACGTGTACTTTATAACCAGCCAGGATTTATTTATTCCGCCAAGCCGAGGAGTCAACGTGAGTTATGGCACCGGGCTACACCCTACTTGCTGTTTCCCGCGCAAACTAGGCGGGGGGGGGGAGCGTTGAGAGAGGGGCTGCTTCGCAACAGCACCCAAAGCAATTCACCTGTGACCAGTGATTTTCCTCCAGATAGATCTAAATTGATATTTGCCGTTTAAATGGAGCTGGTTCTTTAAAAAAGGTGGTCCTTAATAGAGCTGCAGGTGAAGTGCAGGAGTGTGATTCAAATCCTGACTTCAAATTGCTGTAGTTTTGAGTTTGTACAAATTTTGTAATTAACACTTGGAGAAAACTTCAATACAGTACTAACATTCTTACTTACTTACACTTGATAGTATAACATTCTTCCACTTATGAGATTTGACTATAATAAAAGACTTACACAGGTTAATAGTATAATGTTCGAAAAAAATAAAATACCGTCGTAGACTAAAAACTAATAAGATTAAGGTAAGTTATGTGAGAACAAATTAATTTCTTTACTTGTGAACACGATTAATGACATATGTGTGAGAGATTTGATTGGGTGAAATAATGGTCTGACAAACAACTATTTTCAGTAATATATTATATGTGAGTTCAAATACTTACAAAGAAGCTAATTGTTATAAGAGTTGAAAATTTTCAGGTTTCTTCTCAAAACTATTTGCCTACTGGAAATTCCAATGAGTATGATATTATATCATGGTTTATTTGAGTTTTGAATGTCTTTCTATCTTCTATATTTACTTTTGAAAATTGATTAAGCACTGGGATGTGCCCATAACTGAAAATTTATTATTTTTGTATTTTTATTCATTAATTTTCATTTGGGAGAATAAACATGATTTGTTTTTGGTTACCGGTATATTGATCTCAACACGAAATTATTCAAATTTTATCATTGTATTAATTATAATAAGCATTATTATTGCAATTATCTTCATTTATTTTAAGTCTTGTTTTTTTCATTTTTGGGTATTGCTTTACTTTGTGCTGTTCGCTTTATGAACTCGCAGCTAGCGCACAAGTTTTCTTTGCTGGCTGTGCCAAATCATTTAGATATATTTTAATTTAAATTTATTATGCATTTTGTATGTATCATTCATATTTTGTAATTAACTACTGTATGTAATTTTTGGCGAAATATTTAATATAATATTTATTTCAATAATTATATTACTTACCGTATCTGTTGATACATTGCTCAATGGAATATTCTCTTGTAAAAATGATGCATTGTGATAAACCAATTATTTAGATATCATCGATGATCCATCCATAAGAAACATTTATTTAATCTATATATGTTTATGATAAGTCTGTTGAATGATTGACGTTTTTAAATGATGGGTTGAGAATAAGGGTTAGCTAGACATTTAACATTTTTCAAAGGAACTGATAAGCCAAATTAGTGATGAACATGGATCAAATATCGACTGAATTTATTGTTGAAACATCCACACCACTTAATTATACTGTAGTTATTTTGTCACAAAGTGAAACTATGAACGGTTGTTTGCAGTGGAATATTTGTTCATGAATCTTTTTATCGCATGCTGTAACTGCAATATCATAAGTTCAATCAAATTAGGTCATTAGTTTCTTTAACTATTGAGTATTCCCAAATAATCATGACATATGAAACATACATCCGGTGCCCCCACCATCAATGAAAATAATAATTCACTGAGGTCTCACATATTGAGCTCAAGATGATAACCAATATTACGAACACATTATTATGCTGTGTGCCATTATATTTGCTGGGCCATGTCTAGACAGTTGGTGAAGCTATCCAAGTTATATCAGCTCGGCAATATTGTTCCAAAACCTGCATAATATAACGTTGATATCTCGGCTGCGCAATAGAGCAATGTAGGCCAGCATTATAGGGAAAGATGACACATCCTCATATCTATGTATGGAACAATATAATATCTCTCACCCCACTAGATCTGGCACCCTTTTGCAATAACCCGGGGCATCAAAATAATTACATTCATATATTTTCATGCTGTTCAAGTGTTTATCCGTACAAGGAATAACAAAATTATCAAGTATTTTTACCTCTGTTTTTAATCTATTGAACTTCTAAAACCAACAATACACAATGATAATTATTAATTCTCCCCACATTCATAATTGAATACATCAATTATCACAATTTTTCATTATTTTGCCACTGTATGAAGGTATTACCATCAAAATACGAGTATAATATAAGTCAATGTTTTTGAGATTCAGAAGACTATTAGATAGAGAGTCTTATTCCTCGAGCTCTAATGTGAGTTTTCATATTTCTGTTGCAGATGTGAACTTATTATTCATGATTTTCTCTGATCTCTGTTTTCTGGTCCATATTTTTCTAAAATCTAATCAATTTTCTCGAAGATTGGGAGCTTATGTCTAAAATTTGATTATACAATTCAAGGAATGGATTATTTTGTTCATATTGATAATTATGTTCATCATGAATATTAAATGCAGAAGAATCCTGGTTTTTCCAACAATAAAAATCGTTCTTGAAACCTAATTTGTTGTATTTATATAATAACTTATACTTTTCCTATCCATCTGTAGCTATCAATAAGATACCCTTATACTATGCTATGAGATACTCAATATACTCTTTCATCTGTTCTTAGTTGTTCCAATCATTTCAAATTCCTTCTTATTCTATAATTTTCTTGTTAAACAAGGTTTCAAATTCCAAGAAGCTGCTCCACTACAAATTCCACCATGTTGCATCCTATCAACACGAGGAGAAGTAGTTTGCTGTTTTTACAGTTCAGACGTAAGTTGCCTCGTAGCAGGAAAATACTCGGAAGGGAGCTGGCTGGCGCTCTTTTAATAAAGAGATTCCAAGTCATACATTTATTCGATAGCCGATAGCACTCGTGGAACAGCGGCGAAGTGCTTGTTCAACAGAGATTGATCCTCCTCACAAGGCGAGCCAAGTCGGCATTTGCAAGCAGCTGCTTGCCTAAATCCAGAGCAGTATGAGAATTAAGCGGGTCCGATTTGCAGGGAATCCTAGGCAGCTTGTTCGCCAACCCCTGGACCTGTGAGCTGAAGTTAAACGAAGAATGAGTTACAATTTCCGGGACTTCATCCTCCTTCCCCCTTCGTCACAATACAAGGCCCCCCCCCCTTCTTCATAGGCAAACCATCTCAACAAAATCCCTCCTTCTACTCACCCCCCCCCTACAATTCCCTCATCTGAATTCCGACCGGGTTTTCCTTTTTAAATTCCTAAAGGAGTAGAGCAAACATTCCCCTTGCATCTTGGACAAGAGTAAAAAGCATAATATCCTTCCCGATATATTTCCGGTGGAATTGAAGGTCTCTGTACCCTTTGAATTGCCGAATTTCTTCGCTGTTATTATATTGATTTGAAAATAATAAACGACTTGGAATCCCACTGGTAGAATACTTTCTGCCGAATTGATTTCGTAACATTCACTGTGTTATTGAATTTCACTTCATTGTTCATTTTGTAGAAGTTGACTAAAAAAGACAACTCAAACTTATTGGTTTACTAAATCCACTCAATGAACAAGTATCTTTCTAAAGAACTCTCCTTGTTTATCTCATTGAAACGCTTCAATCCCATTGGATTTGAAATTTATTGAATTCAAGGAAAGGTAAATCAAAGTCGAATTGAATGAATAAATCACTCTTAATTGATAAATAAAATGGAAAATCAAATACCCTTTTTAAAAAACTCTAGAAGTATTATTTTACAGACATGTTTCGAGACTCAGCACATTATGAAAGTGAATAGATTTAGTTTTCAAATCACTCTTAATAATCATTGTATATATGTATTCAATTCGAAGTATTCAAAACAGTATTTTAAAGTACTGTAGCGTTAATATTAACATCGCTTGAAGATTATTATAAAACATGATGCATATAATATTATTATCTGATATGAAAAATTCATTAATTAATAATAAATTAGCAAGCTCGAACAACTATATCTTGTGCTTCCAGCTTATTGTCATAAACATGAACTTGTTTTATTTATCACATTGGAATACGATTCCGGATATTCTTTTCTCTCATATCTCCTATTCAATACATAAAAAATTATTATATTATTTCCGGATAATATCATTGACCTTTTCATTGTATGAGTAATATAATCCGGTTATAATTTTGAATTGAATGTACTCTTTTCGAATGATTCAGTTTGAATTCTTGAGTGAATCTTGAAATATGGAAAGTCCAACTAACTAGACAATATTTTCCACCTATACTTACACTTCGAAGCACACGATTTGGCAAAAAGGATCCGTTGACAACAGCGTTCATATAATTTGCAGCAAATGTAAGCAACAAAGTATAAAAGGTCGTCCAGTGCTCTCCAACTAATTGACAAGCCATCGGGTGTGACTTTAATTATTCGCCTCTTTTTTCGTTTCTGTTTCGCATCCCCCGCCCCACCACCCAACATCTCCCAGAAAAAGGAGGAAATTTCAATTTGGCCCGGCAACCTTTTGACACCATCTGCTGTTTAATTAAAGAATTCTCCGGAAAGCATCAGCATCAGCAACAGTGCTGAGATGATGCGAATATAAAGACACTCCTCCATCTTCACTATCTCCCATTCTCTCTGTTTTATTTCTCTCTGTTTCAGTATCTCTTTTTCGGACAGTAATGTACTGGGTTCAAAACTCTCACACGAAACCGGACGGGGAAGAGCCTCCTCTGCCTGTCTATCATTACAGCAGGCGCAGATGCTCTTTTAATTGAAGCCAACAAGAAACGGGGAATTTTGTAGAGCTAAGGGAAGAAGATAGAGTGAGAGGAAAAAAGGATATAGATGAGGGAAAAAACTGGCTGGAGAAGAGGGAAAAGAGGGTAGAAGCTGCAAATTGATGTCGCCTGATGATATGGGGATTAAGGCAGTAGCCACTTGCCCATCAGTAGGAAGCGGGAGCTAGAGATATTGGATGCCGGTTAATCGCTAAATAAACATCCTCCGACTAAAATGACTGTCAATACTATTTTTCGAGATTTGAAAAACAATGAATATGGAATCATGAAGTTTTTTTATCAAAGGTAAGGAAGTTTTTTATTTTGAGGAAAATGAAAATAAAAAAAACAGTCCCCTACACTTATAAAAACCCATGTCGCTTTAACCGGAGTTCATTAAAATATCATTATTAATATCATATATACTTACACTGTATTTAATTAAACCAGTACCTGTGATAAAAGTAAAAATTATTTCAATTACAACTTCTAAAAATATTCAGAGCTCATTTGGAGCTTATCATGTTGCTTACTGTTGTAAAACTTCGATTGAATCAGCTTCAAGTTGTTTTGGTAATGACGCTAATATGAGCCTCAGGTTAATGAGAAGGAAGATAGATACAATATTAGTTATAGAAACTTTTTTAAAAATAGTGGGATCCTATTGTTTTGCGAGACCTCCGAAACACGAAAGTAGGCAACGAGTTTCTAGTAAGTCAACACTTACAATACCGTAAACTACTATTTTCAAAATAGATGAAAATTTTTAAACTATAAATAATGCTTATTTTCTCCATTCTGGTCTTAGTAACAGAGCTGGGAAATCCTTTGGAAATGGAATCTGTGTGAGAATTATCAGCTATTCACATGGTGCAGGGGTCTTAGCCATAAGAAGGAGCGAGCCAGGTGAAAGAAGGCGATAGAGCAAAGTTGGAAATGAGTTATTGGAAGTCTTCCACATCATTTGCAGGACATGAGCCACAAGCCATTAGGCACATAATGCTATTTTTGAGTTATCGTTCAAACTTCCTATCACATGTACTTTATCTGTCTTATTGCAGTATTCAATTCAGACCTTGCTACCAAGAAATAAAGTCCCTTCAAAGCTCAACACTCTCCTGATATTGTAAATTTGAAATTAACCTTCATTTTGTAATCTTGTGGAGACTCTTCCAGTTTTAATGAAATAAATTTTATTGAATTTGATCGTATTTAAATCATATTACTGTATTAGTTTTTTAAGGTATTGGTTGTGAAAGGAGATTGAATGTTTTGAACAATCTGAACATTACCAACCGTATTTTCAACTCATATTAGTAGTCTTATAGCACAATTAGTATCCATCTCATAATTTCCCACCATTTTTTATCTTCTATAAAACGCTCTTTGGATTTGAATTTAGAATTAAGATTTATCGAATGAATCATCTTTAAATAAGATGTATCTATTTGACTAGATTTCCTTTAACAATTGGTTAACTCGATTGATTATCAAAACAAACATTCACTTAACAAATATATAACTTAGGTAGAACAAGAAATGGTTAGCATTCATTTTTAAGAGATGGATATTCAGAGTTCCAGAGAAAAGTTGGTGTTTGGTAAAGGATGTTTAATAGCCTACGCTGGAACAGGTAATCAACTGACTCACCCGCCAATTGTTTTGTTGGGAAATCTTTGATGCTTGGAACTATAGTAGCAGCGATTTCCAACCATGATATTGTTGTGATCAAGATGATTGATTCTGCAAATGCATTGGGGGGGTCTTGGAATAACTAAGAGAGTACTATGGAAAGAGATTGTGTTCTCACAAGAAATAGAAATATTTTGACAGATCAGAGTCCAATAATTTCTCAGGAGAGTCAGTAGAGTCTGTACACGTTTGAAATCAATAACATTGCTGGCACTCTGACTCGACTGATGACTCTGTAAGCTTTCCTTCCACCCGTCCAATTCTCAACTGACATTGGTCAGTCCCTGATCTCACCCAGACTACAGTTTCAAGCTACATTAACTCTGTTATTTAGAAGACCACTCGTCTGATACGAGCTTTGCATCTGCAACAGTGACTTCCAGCGCTTTTCTCCTTGCCTTCCCATAAGCTTTCCCGGACATCTCTCACCCCTACAACTTCAGGAAAACATAACAGAGAAATGCCATTCACTTAACGGTCATACGACCACAAGATCTTTTCTAGAATACGGTTTATTATTTACTGGCCGGTCATGCCTTTATTGTGCGTCCTTCTTGGGGGTTCTATTAACAACAGAAGTAGCCGAGGATAATAACAGTCAAGATGTTGATACACTACATTCAGGTTCATAAACATCAATGAGGTGGTTAATCCAATTTGAGTCAGAAACTAAAAGAAAACCGTTTAACATGAATGAGATTTTATAGAGCGTTTCAATTAGTTAGATTGTCTATGAAGTTGTTGGACTTTTTCTAAATGTTAACTTTTGTGAGTAGCAAGTTAATCAAAGGAACTTACTGTGAAAAAGCAGATCAAAATGAATCCAACTTGAAATGATGATATTCAAATGGATTAGTAAGTAGGAGATCGATGCTGCAAATTTTATTTATTAGAGTTCACATGTATTATTATCGTACGCCATATTTGGTGGAGACCCCAAAAAGGAGGTTCCACCGGCAAAATAACCTTAATTTTCCTTGATGGATGATTGTGGTATTACTTGATATGATTCAAGTATAATATATAATATAAAGAACAAATTGTGGTATTACTTGATAATGATATGATTCAAATATATGAGATCTGAAAAGGAAATGAAAAACAGGCGATAGCCCCGAACTTCTCCAATTACTGAATTGTCTCAATTATGTGTAAAAATTTGTTTTACCAAAAGGTTTCCACTTCACGAAAAGTTGATTTGTGATTACCTTAAACATTCTTGCGGCGTTTTAGAATGAGGAATCTGTGTGTTAATTGTATATTCACCTGAGAGAACAAGTGTTTCCATGATAAACTATTTTCACTTGAACGCACAAATTCGATCAACAAGACGTATTGCTAAGGCAAGATGCAAAGTTCAGGTGTAGTTGAAAATTAGCGGTCTTAGCACGGCTCAACAAGTGAATGTGTGCTGGTGTGTGATCACAACGGTTCTAGAAGTTTAATAGGTGGAAGAAGAAGGCGTTGGGGGCGGAAAAGAAGAAGTGATAGGGAGAGAGAGAGAGATGTTGAGAGGGGAAGAGAAAATAATGACCGCAGGTCTGGACCAACTCCAGTCTCCTCTGCAACTTAACACATCATTTGCATAAGTTATTGTTGCTGCCAGTTTATTACTATGGTTTTCGTCGAGCTTCGATCCTTACCACCCCCCCCCACTTATGAGGATGTCTTCCCCCTCACCCATCATATCATAACCACCCCCCTCACTACACCATCAAACAACTAATACCACCACGGGGCCTTGTCCCCCTCACTACTCCTTGAGCGCTGATTTAACGTTATACTTGTTGAATTATAGAGTCACCGATTAAACAGATTTCCCCCTCCCACATCTCCTCTCCTCAATTTCGCCTCCTTTTCTAACCCAATTCTCATCACTGTTTCCACCTGACCTCAACATGGAAGGCGTTACGTTAATGTTATGTTGCCTCAAGATCCGTGCATAATAATGATTCTTTTCCGAAGCTTGTTTGCTGTACGAGAGAAGTTGAGGTTTCTTCCATTGACGGCTCTTACCCACGAAACAGGTGAAGTGCCCGTATCTTTTACTGTACAGCACTTCATCTGTTTCGTGGGTACGAGTCGCCAGTGGTTTCTTCGTGGCTCGAGCTCTTCTGGAACTTGTGTTGAACAGAAATAACATGGCTTGGAGTTGGAAGAATTGTAAATTTGATGTAGAATTATCCTGATTAATCAATGTATAAAGTGCTAGATTGCAACGAAATGGATAATTGTAGATAAATAAAAATTGATTGTGTGTTGGCTATGTTTCTCCACTGTGTTCTTGTAGGTAAGCGTATTAAGTTTATTTACGTTGAACGTTGTAAATCATGCGAATGTGATAAATTATTATACAGGAAAATTAATGTTATGTACAGTAATTAAAAGAGTGATTAAGAACTGGAGAATGTTATCAACGATAACCTCTGAATAATAGCTGATAATAATTGATGATACTTCATAGTATTATTTTGTATTAACCTAGAACAGGAGATCCTAGTACGAATATAAATTATTATTAAAAAACTCTTATACAAAAATACAACAGATGATTGACAACATTATAAGCTATGTGAGAATATTGAGTATTATCCATGTCCAAGAACATATATTAATTTATTTCACTCTCTTCTTTATATTTACGATGTAGAACCGTTGTGGATCTTATTAATAAAGATCCGTTGTGAAAAACCTCATGAGGCAGCTTAAATTCACTATTATAAAGATTTTTCAATTTTCCGAGTTGGCATGAAAGCTGTACAAACGCTTCACCAGGTAGTCGTTCATTTCCATTAAGTAGAGATTTGAGTCTACTATTGGATGATGCTAGTATTATAGAAATTGTAATGAATAGGAGAGAAACACACAACACAATATTATTATTTTTGCCACTTGGAACCCGAAATATAATGAATTGGGTTTCATAATGCCAGTCTCAGCTTTTTGCTTGATCTTACTTTCTGATCTTGTAACTTGTAATCCAATTAGGTCACTTTCTTCCGCTCTCAAGATGAACGAGAAAATATCTCGAAAGAATAATCCCTGTAATATGATTAGGAGTTTCCAGAGTTCAGCTTCAATTTAGGAGAGAATGGTAGTAATCAGGTGGTGGATATCTCTTTGTGAAATGCGTTTCAAAGATTCGTTTTCCAAGGGTGAAATTTGAAAAGCAATTCAATTTGGTTGAAATGTGATAATGCCAGCCGCCGGCATAATAAGATGTGGACAAGCGTAGTTGGACTTATCTGTGTGTTTCCATTTTTGGACGACGGCTCTTATTATACTTTATTGTAGGTTAGGGCTGTGTGGCATCGCCGGCCTAATCATACACTGTTGTTTTCCAGTGCCTTCTTCATCCTTGTTATGGGTGTGCCGTCGTCGTCTTTTCTCGTTCGTTCACTTTGGCATCATCCTTGTTTCACACAAGGCGAGCAGAGCAGCAAACAGATTAGCTTTCAGAACTGCGACCGTATTTTGCTGCAGTTTATGCGAGATGAAAAACTCATTATCCTCGCCAGCTATATCACCATTGTTTTATTCATACAGGATTATCTGCCTCCCTCTTCTACCATTGACTGTCGTTTCAATCACGTGCTCTAATTTATCATCATTACCCTCCTCTACAACTTCTCCTCCTCCTCCTCCTCCCCCTCCACCTTCTCCTTCTTCTCCTTCTTCTCCATCCACGTAATGCTATTTAATTAATCGGCTGGGTCGATTGAGTAAATAACCACAAATTGCTTTGCGAGCTGCGAGAACAAGTGTGGTGTTCGCTGAAGTCTTCTTATTGAGAATTGAATCAGCCGCGAAATCCTTCTAATAAAGCTGTATAGTGCTTCTTCTTATAAATTATTCTAATAAAGCTGTAATTCTTCTTATAATTAAAGCTGTACAGTTTTTTCAGGCGGTTGGAAAATTGATGAAATGGGTAGTACGGTGCAATTAGATAAAAAAAGGACCGAACCTCAACATCCAAAGAGAAAGGACGATTCCTAAGCCAACTTGTTCTATACAACCCCTTTATTGTTTGGTAGAAAGTTACACCCTAGAGCGTCGGGGTTTTGGGGGGGGGGAGTGAAAGGTGCAAAATTTCAGTTTTTCGTGAATTGTAGCTGAACCAAGTATCGGAAGGAAAAATTTCATGCATGTTTTTTAAAGAGAACAAAATTTGGAAGAGATTGAGACCAATCACAACTCCGTATCATCAACCGTTTCCAAGTTCAATTTTTTTGAAAACTCCATATTTTTTTCACAGGAATTATTCCGTTACTTTGAAAGTTTGTAACTTTAAATTGGAAACACTTGCATCCGTATTTCAAAATACCTCTTGGCGAAATTCATTTCTCTTCAATTTGAGACCAAATTCACACTTCTTTGCTCAGTGGTTCATGTGCTACAGCGATTTCAAAAGAACCTTACATCCCCAAAATCCACATTTTCAAAATCCAAAAGGTTAGATAATATTAGAACTTATTATTTTAATTCTTTCCAGTACCAAAGACCTTTAGACCTTATTATCTGGATCCTTCTCAGTACCAAAATTCCAGAAGTGTCAGAAATCATGAAGAGATATAGACATTCCTCAAATTCCTGTAAACAGAGAAAGTTTGCACTGATTATGAGAAAATTAGTTTCAATGGTTTTGAGAGCGAAATGATTGTGATAATAATTATTATCGATCTCTAACATGGCCTTGCTACTGATTTCTTCTTGATAACAATCTCCAGGAAAGTATTAAAGTACTGATGTATCATGAATCAGTTCAGAGAAGTATTGATTATAGTAGGCTACATCAATTTTCTAATGCTGACTTATGAGATCAATAGATGTATTATTAATTAATTGAAGCTTTATTCATAAAAGTTTTAATAAATATTTTGAAAATATTCAAATTTCTTCCAGCATTCCATATTAATTCAAAATTATTTAAATTTCCAAGATCCATTGAAATAAAATCTTATATCTTATTTCAATTCTATCTATAATGAATTTCATTACAAATTTGAAGTGTGATTATAGAAAAGGCCTAAATGTCAATTCCTAGAAGACACTTATAAGTGGAGTTTTTTCTAAACCCTTTTTTGTCTAGACACATCTCGAATTGAGCACAATTTCCAATAATCACCTCATGATCATTTTTCATCACCAGTCTATAATCATCAAACTAGAGAGACGTGATAAGGAATCGAAGAGAAGACAACAAAAAAATCCTAGTTGTCAGGTCATTTGCCCTCTCAAATAGCCCCAGACGTGAGAGGTAAAAAAAAGAGTGAGAAGGAGAATTAAAAGAAGAGAGAAATAGAAGAGGGGGAGAAATGGAGATGAAGGTCAGAAATCGCCCATGGAAAAAATGTCCGAAGTTAATCGATTTCTCGCCAAGATCGAACGATTGGTGCCTACGGACACAAGATAATCGACTCTCGTAATCGATGTTGTAGGAGTTCTGGGGATTGTAGGCTTCTGTATTGGAAGCTTTTTGTAATAGGTCCATAGATCAATCTGTACTCTAGTTTTCGATTAGGTTGGGATTTTTGGATCAATCCATCATCGACGTCACCTGCATGTTACCTGGTTAAGCTCTGTTGTCAAAAGTGTAAGCTATTAAAAAACTATCCTGAGATGAATGTTCAATTTTTTCTTGCTGTGAGCTGTTGAGCTGTTGCGATGTATGAGTCAAGCTAGGTGTATTCTGTTTGAGTCAAAGTCTCAAGATTTTCACAAACCACCTCCCAATAGATAGATTTGTAGTCATTCCTAGATATTTTCAATTTTCAAAATTATTATTAAGAAATAAACATACTTAGTAGTATATACTTACGTAGTAGTCATACTTCTCAATGATATCAACTAACAGTAAAGTTATTCCATCTTAATGAAGTAACCTTACTTCCTTCAAGTCATTTTTAAATATGAGGATATTTGTGATGACAGAATATGGTATGTGTGTTTGCGTACGAGAGAGAATCTTACCACAGGAAGTCGAGTAATACACCTAGTATTTTTGTATCCACTATGATTCTTATTCCTGAGACTACAATAAAACGTCTATAATCCGGATTTGTCAATTTCAGCAAGAAATAAAAATATTTGTACCGTCTGCCCTTACATTAGGCCTAAGCTATTTACTGAAAAGTGGGTGATAAGAGAATACAGTCATACTGCAGTGTTTAGCGAAGCATAGGAAATAATTTTCTATTATTGCCTAATAATAGAAAATATACTATTCCTTTGGAATATACTATTTCAAAACAGTCTTTTCTCAAATAGAGCCTGCTGGCCGTTTTTGTAAGGTAATTTCGATAATCCGGATGGGATCCGGTCTCAATTAATCCGGATTATCGACGTTCTACCGTATTTGGTGATTTCAGAAGTAAAATAGCAAATGGTAGAGCATTTCTAGGATTGAAACATATTATTCACTTGTTTCTAGAGCAGCCCTTCATTCCAAGACAAATGTGAGATTTTTAAGAATGTACCTTCCATGGTTGGGTGTCTGATAGCTGAGAAACTCAATGAAGTAGTCCTAAGGAACTATATTTAAACAAAACTGAAAATGTTTCCTGTATCTCAGGGCTACTTTTATCACTGTTTTTGAAATGCAATTTGAAAATGACTATGAATTCGAAACATGTAATGCACTAAAAATTATTGAAAAAGTGTACTGTGATTATTATTTAGAATGAAAATACTGAAAATATTTTTATCAAACTATAAGAGTTTCAACAACATTGAGTTTCGAAATAGAACAAATTCTCATAAAATGTGTGCTGTTGGATTTTGAAATATTGGAACTGTCATTAAAGCGATTTATATAACTCAATGTACTTCTGACATAATTTGCATCCAGAAATGCAATTCTAATTTGTCATTTTCGTTCTGATTCCATTTTTGTACGAAAAGCAGCAATCAATTTGTAGGAACTGACAACATCATTCCGAGCCATTTGCATTGAACGAGTCCGGAAGGGGAATTGCGATGGATGTAGACTGCAAAAGTACTTACTATCCACTCGAAACTCGCTGCAATAGAGTACTCCACCAGTAGTCTGTCCAAGCAAAGAAGAGATTCTGGCAGGATTGGAAAATGACTTCTGCTCGGTCAAAATCAGTTCAGATCTCATAAATTTAATATCAAATCGTAGGAAACATTCAGATCTACAATTTGAGACTAAATTTATAATTTTTTCAACTTATATTGTCAATGCTGGAGTTATTTTATCATCTTGCCAGAATCTCCTCTTAGATTGGACAGACTATACAGGGTGCGTATTTTCTCGTGCAGTGTATGATCTAAACGGCATTATGATGGATTGTGAAGAATAGTGGGGAATATTGCGAGATTGTGGTGAAACAACATTCAAGAGCACTCTGATTCTGCTGTCTTTCTCTCAGTGTTTTTCACTAACTCTCTATCACTCATTTCTCCACCCTTGCTGTCTTCCTCAACTGATTGCATATGTTATTGTCATCTCATTTGTATAGTTCATCAAACATAAAACAATATTCATGTGACTTTTATTGGAGGAGGCACTTCAATCAAACTACGAAGCCACTACTTCATCAAACATAATTATGTTATTGTGTTATTGTTACCATGTATCTACCATATGGGTTCACCATAGGATTTGCGTATTTGTTGGAATCCAGAGTGTTCGTTATATTAACCAACTGTCTAACTCAATATTTTTTTCATTTATGACTGCATTGTTTTGTATATTGCACAGTATGAAGCTAGTTATCATGTTATTAACTCGGGGAAATAATAATAGTGAGATCTTTTTTCTGAAACCTGTTGAATGAATTAGTTTTCAATTATTCTTCAAATGTAATATTAAAAAATTAATACAGTTCTGTCCATGTACAGTGTTGAGATAGTCGCTTGGTGTGATTAGAGAGTACTCGAGTACTTTTTCAGGAGATTGTGTGTAACAATAATATTTTCTTGAATTTTATGCGATATCCCATAACATTCCATCACCAGTTTTTGAGTAAGGATTAATCTGATGTTACCGGTGTAGTAGTGAAGATTTTGAAGTTGTTGAACTAGTATCTTAGAAACCGAGTTTTTCAAAAAGTAGAAATGTATTGTACTGTAATGTATTGGCTGTAGTAGTTTGCTCTTCTAAGAGTTCCACATTAGCCTAGTCTCGAGAGTTACATTACTAGATAAATTGCTTTCACGGTGATATTCACGAAGTCTTACTCAGTTACCGGGAAAATAACTGTGAATTTGGAAGGATAATCAAATAAATAAATATGAAAAGAGTCAAAATAAATATCTCAAGCAGCATAGATTACGCGAAGCAGAAAATTAATACATAAATTAAGTTGAAAGAGAGTACCATGAGAGTTAAGATAGATGAATATTCTAAGCCGTCCATAGAGATGTAACAAGAATACACTTTTTACGAAGATCGACCCAGAAAAAGCAAGATTCTCAACGACATATTCACCGAGAAAAATGTAGCGAGGATAACCAGCCAAGATTCGCAATGAAACATAAGCCGTAGCTCTGCTATGGTCTCTCCAAGCAAAGAAGACGTTCTGGCAAGATGGAAAATTAACTCCAGCTCGGTCAATATTGGTTCACAAATCATTAATTTGGTATCAAATCCCAGGAAAATTCTCGATTTACAATTTGAGATCAAGTTTATTATTTTTGAACCAATACTGACTGAGCTGGGGTCATTTTCCCATCTTGCCAGAATGTCTTCTTTGCTTGGACAGAGTAGCTGTATGACAATGCCTCCACATATGTGGGTCGCAATGTTACTCCCAAGGTATACCTGGGAGACAAGCAAGATGGAACGAATATGTCTGGAAGATGTTTCCAGCCCTAGAGGGTAGTTCCTACCTTATTTACGATGATATGAGTGGATAAGAGAAAGCATTGTAGGGCCTAGATCTAGCCAGGTTACCAGATCTCTGCTCCTGAGTTGCTGTCTCCCTGGAGTTGTGATAACTTACATTTTGCCGCTGTGAGTGGCTCCAGTTAACCGTTCTCCATCCCTGCACAAGAAACCTACACTACTATTCATGATGTACTGCATATTTTATTTTAACAGATTGTACTGGGCTCGCTCATAACGATCAAAATCCCCCCCGCAATGTTTTATTTTTCATATTCAGTGATAACTGACTAGTAGTGGAAATCGAAATTTTATACAATTGTGTCCAGTGAATTTTATCTCAGTTTCCAATCACTAGAATTTGAACTCAGAATGAGTTCAATCAACTCCATTTATACATAATAGAATAAACTATAACCAGATATTTTCACATTATATTGAAAAATATATATTCACATAAATGGAATGATGAGAGAGAATGGAAGCTGTATGATAATAATCAATAATCTGTAACTACAGTATGCTTTTTGTAACGAATAAGTTTGAAATTAAATTAAAGTTATTGAACAGTAATTACTGTAAAATACGTATTCTGTACCCTTATTTATTTTCAGTATTCTTATGTCCCGTATCCTTCACCGATCTATAATATAGTTTAACTATAGTTTAGAGTAATATAGTTTAATCTATTATAGCTTAACAGAAGAGCTAGATCAATAAAATTGAAAATTGATTGATCAATTGTATATGAAAATAGGAGCTCACTGAAAATTTAAATGAAACTCAATGCTTGCAAACTACAATATTCAATTATTTTTCTCCAATAGAAACACACCCTTAACATCATCCGCCTGATAAATAGTCTAATATTCAATTTTAATTCCATCATCGCATATTTTCAGCCAGGAATCATCCCCTCAGCTCCAACCGGTAGGAGGAACAATCACATAAACGATCCTCGTAATAATTGGCGTGTGAGTAGAGGGAGTACAGAAATTATTGGCGTCTCATGCACGAAGTGGCAAGCGCACTACGCATGCGCAGTAAAGCGTTTTCTTTGAGGGGCTTTCAACGAGAAACGGTCACGTGTCTAAGCTTAACATTACAGGCAAAAGTGATTGATTAGGGACATTCCGTGTGCGGGGAGCTTTCTACGAAAAAGGACTTCGCTGTTCCTATATTTCAGCTCGAAGTAAGGGTGGTATACCTATGTATACACTGACTCAGAGGGTAGCACGTGTTTTAAAGCTACAGATAATCCGCAACTGATTGCTACAAACTGCGTTACTTCCAGAGGAGAGGGTTGCAACTGTACATAAGGGAAGTGGATGCCTTAGTTTTATTCATAAAAGACGACAGAAAACCTCCCTCCCCCGCCAACATCCATCCTATATGAGAAAAAAATCCCGCCCACCCCAAATCTTTTACGCCAGTAATATCCATATTTGATTATTTTCTATTGGCGCGTCGAAAAAGGGGAACGCTAGCTGACATTATTAGCTTTTGTCGAAAAATTAGATTAGGAAAGGGGTTTCGCCGACGAAAGGAAATCCTCAGCACCAGACTCTTTCTCTTTTCAAAGCAGCTACGGTCCCCTTATGAATGACACGGTTTTTTGTGACTCGCTTTAATAAACCTGTACTCAATTTTGTCTTCTCCTGTTAACACAAACGTATGAACCAGACTCTGTAATTTGATTTTTTGTGAAAAAGTAAACTCACTCAAAATTCATCATCTCTAGTGGTTCTTCACAATCATCAAACTCCAGCTTCCAGATTGAATACGTAATACACATTTTATTTTTCTAGAATCAATAAATTTTTCATTCATAATAGCAATACAATAATATATATTGATGGATATTATAATTTGAGGACAAGTACTACACTGTGCGTGTAATATTTCTGTCTCGAATTTTGATCAGTAATGAATTCCAAAAGGTTATGTAAGCTATAATTCTAATATGTCACGCACTCCACGTTCCTGGTCGATAATGGTAACTCCACGTTACCAAGATTGATAATGAGAATGGTCAACATTCTAACATCGTCTTCAAATAAAATAACTTAGTCAACTCTATGAATTATTCTTTGAAAAAAAACTTGTCTCCTAGGATAATCAGTTTTCCACCAAGATTTCTCCACATTTCAATATTTGAACTCTATATTAAAAATGACAATCGAAATTTGGGTGGCTCGTTGGAGAAGTGATAAAGCGCCGGTCTGATAACCAGGTGGACCCTGGTTCAAGTCCCAAGCGGGGAACAATTTTTGACCACAGCACAATCACATAAATACGGCCACCCCGTCTTTCGGAGGAGACGATTAGCCGTCGGTCCCGACTACCTCAAAGTAGTCGTCATCTATCATCCATATCATTACCCACGCACAAGCCTATGAGCTCATGTGGGCTTTACCCTCATAACAAAACAAAACAAATTCCATGTTTCCAACCAATTACATGAATATTTCATCACCGAGAATTGGATTGTGAATGAATTATTTTAACCTTGAATAATAATTATCTGTGTATAGCTAACGCCAAAAGGTTCATCCGTCTTTTTTAACCTATTTGATGTAACCTATTGACTGTTGATGTAAAGCATCTATTATTAGTTTTGATTTCAGAAATATCATCTTATAAGTACAGGTAAATACCCACCTACTCTAATTGGAAATATCAGCTGTTGGAGCGCACAAGGAACAGACGTCATTATATTTGGCGTCAGGTATATTATAAGATGGAGGAATAAAATTGAATAGGAGTATATTACGAGTGGAGGACTTCTCCATTGAAAGCTGTGCCCCACATACGTGAGATCATCTCGCACTGATTGAGATGCTCTCTGATTTGCCTTTCGCAGTCTGACGTCTAGTCGGATGTGTCATGACTCTGTTGCAAGCCATGTGGCAAAATAAAAAGTCGCCCCTGCCGGCGGAAGACGGAAGAAGGATCAAAGTGGGTTTGACGCGAGGCGTGACGCGAAGGTCTGATGCGATGTCCCATTTCTCAGTACAGGGTGTTACGTCTTGCATTTCAAGTGTCTCTTCTCACGGGGTGAAGGAGTTAGGAAATCTTGGCCGAAACTCCAGGTCACGCGGTGGCCTCCCTTGCTAAGTTCCTTATCCCAGTTTTCATCCAACCTGTCGCATATTGCGAATTCATCACCGCACCAGCGTATTATTTATTAGCATCATATTTGTTCCCTACATATGAAGATGCTGTGACTCCTGTAGCAAAAGGAAACAGTATTAACTCCAGAATGGAATAAATGAAGTTTATTGTTTAATATTATCATTCGTGTAAGTGTTGTACTTTTTTATTTAAATTATTGATTAGAACTATTCTATTTTATTGTAGTTAAAAATTATTGAAATTAGAATTTTGAAAGTTGTGTCAAAAGTGTCTTGTACATAACTTGGTTTACTTCTGAAATTTTGTTTGTTATTCATTCTAATAGTGTATCGACTTCTTGTTGGGTATTATATATTATTCGATGGTCATTTAAAAGGGGATGAGTACTGTGTACACCCCAAAATAAAACCTAAATGAACAACCATAATTCAAAATATTAGCATATATCAACCAACATTTTTTACCCACAATATTATCTTAATCTCAAAAATTCAAACCATGACGTGGTATACCATCAAACTCACTTAATCCCATTAGAAATGACAGAGAAAGAGAGAACACCAATCTCTTCTGTTATGAGGAGGGAGAGAGATGAATTAAGTACAATATGAAAGTATGTGCACATACGCTCACGTTGTAAATGATGAGATGGATTTGTTTTAATAAAATAGCGGCAACATGCCTCCAATCCTTATGACAGTCACGTGGTTGGGTTTACATTTTAATATATCTATATATTTTGTTGAATGTCGGGTTTACACTGCTATATATTTATAGATATGATGTGAGCCAACAGCTGAGACCGCACTTTTTTCTTTTGAACCAAGGGCTTAGGCTTCCAATGACGTCACTACCCTCTTGCTTCGCTTCAGCAACGCGTGTCTTCTATTAATTTATTCGCCAGGAATTAATCTGCTGCGAGTTTAATTTTGCAAGAATAATCTTCGGTTTAATGCCTGGCACGTGCTCTGACCATACTTACGGCGATGGTGATCTCCCTGGATGCCACCGGTTTGTGTAAACAATCATGTGGCATAAGTTGAGGTTCAGTTAGAATGGTTTATTTTTATGGAGCTGGAGGAATGATACGGAATAATCCATGTACAAAAAGTAGGAAGGTGATTATTATGATTTCTGACAGCCAGATTTTTAAATCCCACGACCTAGTCCAACAACATGACTGGAAGCAAAGAATATGGACAGAATATACTTTATATTCACTGCTGAAAGTGAGTGGTAGACATCATTGTCGTTTTGTCATTTTGTTGAACCAACCAAAAATCATAATAAGCAGATTTATCATTTTTGAAACAAGTTCTAAAACAATCCTGCAAGTGAGTTTGAGTTACCATAACAATTCACAGTATCATAACCAGAGAAAATAGAGTTAAATCTATTCACTCTGATCACAGCATTCAAGTAGAACTTCCAATAATTGAAATCAGAGAACCCTTTCTTCGATATTTTGAAAGTTTGAATGAATACAGTATCCCTAAGAGAAAAAAAGTATCCATTCAAGTAGACTACGCTGGATAGAAATAGAAAATACAGTCAAGGAGTTTCAGGATTCAAATTCTGTTTTCAATCGAAATCTTAAAATTTAATATGATGCCTGACAACACAATTTTCAATCCAGCCAGCTCAGTCAGTTTAGCTTACACTTACCTCCCAGAAATCTATAGCTAATCACTCTCATAATAAGTAACTACCATTTAAAAAATCATGAAATGTGCAAATCGAGCTGTTTACGAGAAGTAGTAGAACCTGGAAACTCAATTTCTACTCTTGTTGAACACAGTATAACTTCTGTGTTCCATAGCATTTCAATAACATAATTATTTCTGTTTTGTATTGAAATTCTTTCCAGGAATGATGTGCCAGTGAATTACATGAGATGAAATTAGAGTAGGTTGATCCACCCCTCCAATAAGAATTTATAAATACCTCATCAAATATCTCACACTGTACAAATAACCTAAATCCCGCAAAAGTTCTATCAAAGCTAATTAATAGAACGGACGAACAAGTCACTCAACTATTCACAAACCGTTGGCTGGTCACTATTATCATGACCATCATCTTTATTTCCCTTTATCGGTCACCATTTCCACTTTATAACGCGTCATCACATGCGCGCGCATCAAAACTTTTCTAGCTCGAATCTGACTGGCTTTGTTTATTCATGGACTTTCCGTTTGTCCGTTCTATACAGTGCACTTCGATTTAAGCCCCCGGTTTGTTTCGCTATGCTGTTTACTTTGGATTGAGTGCAAAGCCCGTGGGCCGCGTATCCCCCCCCTGAACCCCCCTCACAACTCTTCACTCGGTCAAGCAAGTAAGTTGTAAGCTTTTCCAAATGGTCCGAGGAAAAGCTGCAATAAAAAAATGCACAACTCCACTCACTAACCCCTTTCCCCACCACTTTCACGCCCCGACAAACTAATGAACCTTGTCCCTGGTTCCTATTTAAGAATTCTCTTTATTCAACATCGCTATCCCACGTTTGTATGGTAATTAACAGCCTTCACACGCAATGAAAAACATGCATCAAACACGACCCATGAAAACGCTGCACATGTCACACGGATTTTTTAATGTGGCCGCTAATGTAAACGAGTGATATTGTTTTTTTCTGTAACCGATTTCGATCACACTGATTGAACGATCATTTGAATTTCTTGTGATTTGTCAATCTGACTAGTTGCTTGTCAGCTCACAACGGATTTATTCATTTGATGGGTTTTCCACTGAAACGTTGTAAACAGCTTTCAGATGTTGAATCAATGTAATTTTCGGCTTTAGTGGAATTTGCATGTTTTTTGCTAGGATTCAGTTTTAATGAGTTTCGAAAAAGTATTCCCGGGGGAATGAAGAATTTTATTCATTGAAACCACAAGGCTCCAAATGCGCAGTTAATGAGAATGCTATTAAGCTGAAGTAAAGCTTATTAACTCCATAGTATCGTGTAGTTCTGTGAATATACATGTCTAGAATGAACTGACTATTTTTTCCTTCGATAACTTATAACATTAGATTAAGAAGAGTAGTAAGTGAGTTGAATTCTCTAAAAGTAAGAATGTGTCCACAGTATTAGCAATGAGATTCATGCAGTACTTGAATTCAACTGAATTTTAACATTCAATTCAGATTCTTGAATACTAATGCAGCTCTGGAATTTGCTGTAGCCTATGCTTCTTTCTAGAATAAATAATAGTAGTTGGTTGGTAAGTAAAAGTCTTTAAGAAGCTCTCTATGAGCAAATAGGAATCAAATACAAATCTCGTAGTATGAATCAAGCAGGTATATCAATACACTAAAATAAGAACTTCAGCACTGAGAATATTAATAATTATTGAAGAAGTGAAGAATAATATAATTAGTAATAGTGAGTGGGTGTTTTGCTACGATTAAGCCACGATTTTGTTGTAGACTCATTCTATTTCATGACAACTACACTTTATAGAACCGGGGCGTTTGATTGGCTGACATTCATGAATATATAATCATGTATTTGACTGATATCAAAATTCTCTCATCAATTGACTTTATTTAAAAAACTAGATTAGGAATAGTACTGTTCCTCTCCCGATTTCAGTATTTCGTATTTCGTAATTTATGAATAGACTAAATGAATTTGTTCTCTGAACTGGACAATTCTGTGACTTCACTAGTTTATACTTTATTAGAAGAATGATATTAATCGATTTCTTGATTCATAAATAGCATATTAATTAAAGAAAGAAAACTTTCTTGATCCAATAATTCTGATGTTATGTATGCTTGCACATTGCACGTTTGAGAGGTTAGGCCTCCGTATCAGAACTTTCTCATCAACTCATTTCCAACTTTTTCTGCCCCAACCAGCCCTAATCCGCTGAAAGTTCCTGTTCTGGATAGTTTGATACGAAAGTCGTCTAATCCGCGAAGCAGTGTAAGTGCACTCACACTGAGTGGGACGTGGCATGCAGTTTACATTACAGTAGGCAGCAGTTTTCCCTCAAATCCGGATCAACTGGAGACATTTCTGCCCGGATCTGATGACAATCCGAGGGCTTGATGGAGGGTTGGAAAGTCAGTTGGAGCTCAACAGTGGTGGCTGATGCATTGGCATGTTGAAGGAGGACAGAGTGGGACGAAAGCAAATTGGAAGGCCGAGAAAGAGCGTCAAAGTGAGACAACGATAGATTTTTTCACAAAAGTTTTGAACTCCGATAATGTGAGATAGCTGGAAATTGAGGGGGCGACAAAGTGAGACGACGACAAACTAGAAGAGCGTCAAAGTGAGAACACGATTGAATCTTACAAAAAAAAGGAATTTCGATCAAGTGAGACAACTGTAAGTTGGGAGGGTGACAATGAATCTATATCATAGGGACAGCGACAGAGTGAGGCGGCGAAAAGTTGAGAGCTCTACAAAGTGAAGCAGCGAATGTTTTTTATTCATGTGGGAACAAGTTGAAACACCGGACACCCACACGGGATGAGAACAACTTTCACAGTTATCTGCAGAACGGCCTCCCCTCCGACAAATGACACTGCACTGGTCATTGCTGGACATTGAATCCCTCTTCTACAATCAGCAAACGAAGGCCTATTTCAAATACAAGCTTTTTTACATCGCCAAGTACAAACAAAACTGTGTGTGGGACTTGTACAGCATGTTCGGACTACTTAGAAGGGTGAATACGAGCCAATCCCTCTCATGCCAGTTACAGTGTTGTTTTCCGGCTGATAGTGTTCACACATGAAAACTGGCGAGTAGGCCTACTCTGCCAAGTTCTAATGATGAAACTTTTAGATTATCTCCATCATATAGCGGAAGTATTCAGCTACTCTGTTGTAGGCTTACTTTAGGCAACAAGTTCTAAATACTTTGCTGAATCTCAACTTTCTTAACCATTATTTGCCACAATATTTTCCACTATCACTTCAAATGGAGATTCAGTTGTGCAAACTATAATCAATAAACAAATGTTATTCGACCTCTTAATAATTCCCAAATCATAGAAATAGCAGCAGTGGTAATAGTGGCAGTGTTAAAATTTAACTGTGGCAGAGTACCTCTATATTGAAAAATCTTCATTTAATTAAAAACACTTATGATAAAAGCACTTTATCACTAATCATGGACTAACGACTAAGTATATATATCTACTATACCTACGATACATGTAGTGCTAAGCTTCACCAATATGTAAAATATAGAAGATTCACTTGAAAATAATAGTAGATTAGATGTAAAATCAATAACAGAGATTCAATAGACATAGTAAAGCTCGTGTCAAAGAAGGTAGTTGAAAACTGCAACAGCTGACGAAACTAGAAAGATTTCATAGGAGAAATATCTCAAGGTCAATTCAAATTGTGATTTCACCCTCTATCCAGATTCACACTCTGGTTTTTGTTCTCTTGATTGATGGAGAATAAAAATGGGAAACCTCATCCAATCCAATTTCTTAAAACGTCTTTGAGATGAATGCTCTCTCGTGATGAACAAACAATCCACTTTCAACTGGAAATCTGTTACTGGAAATGATGAAGTGGTTCTAATAAATCTTGATGAACTCTGCCTAACAAAACGATTGAATGGGTTTTCCACTGACGAGAGAACAAAACAAGTGAATGACGAAGAGGGTTCATCTCGATAAATTATTAAACATGCTGTTGTTTATTCAATAAGAAATTCTTGTTCCGTTCTGTTTTAACTGGAATTTTGCACAAAATCTCCGGATCTCTCAGTCTCCCAAAGTCAACAACGATTTGTGAAATTGACTTCCGGACAAACGGGGTAATCCTTTCTTGCTTTCTGCTTCCGTCCATTGCCACGGATTTCAATCCTCGGCAAGAATCCTAAGCCCCAAAAAAGCAATTCTACCGTAAATTTCCAGGTTGAGTAAATATTGTCAATTTCTAATCCCCTTCTACTGAGAACATTGAAGTTCTCATGAACAATAACAGATTTTGCTTTGCATTGGAATTAAATACTGTTACTTGGTGAATTCTGTAATTTGTGGTTTCTCATCCACAGTTATATAGTTCTTACAAAGACTGTATAATAATCACATCTTTTTATTATGATAGTAACATTGATGGATGAGTTTAAGCTGCCATACCATTTCTCTTAAAAACATAGAGAAGATAAGCGAATAATTTCTCCTCGGCTATAAATTCATGTGAAAGTGCTGCAAAAAATATAACCTACAGTTTCAAACTTATTATTTATCAAAATTTGGTTTAAAGACGTTTTGGACCTTAATCTGTGTTTTCAGCCAATAAGTTCATTATTTTCTATTAATGGATAAATAAATAATGTTATGCAAGCAACGAGCTTGAGTTATTAAGAAGTTCTATTAACAAGCATCATCCTTAACCCATAGGTTGTAGAAGTCTA
Source organism: Sogatella furcifera (assembly GCA_017141385.1). Taxonomy (NCBI): domain Eukaryota; kingdom Metazoa; phylum Arthropoda; class Insecta; order Hemiptera; family Delphacidae; genus Sogatella; species Sogatella furcifera. Next base: position 22,924,285 of record CM029552.1, on the reverse strand, counting down.
AACATTAATTAATATGTTTGATATAAACACACAATGTCCATCGAAATCTGAAGTTTTTCATTCCAAAGAAATTTGGGAATCTCAAAGGATAAATTTCATGTAAGAGTATCACTCAGACTCCTGGAGCTTCAATTAAATTGATTCATATTTCAATCAGATTTGCTGTAGTCGAATTTGTACTGACCTCTATTTATTCTAATTATAACGCTCTAGAATAATACTTATATCAATTGAAAACGGACATAAATTTCTATTTCAATTTGTTTAAAAAACCAAACACTATCACCCTGTAGCTAATTTGATCACAGTATTCCTCATGCATTGAAAATAAAATGTACTTTTTCTGATATTGGAGCTTTCAAAATAAATTGTATTATATCAAAATTGAATTGAGTTGGTATTTCAATCGATAGGGTATCTATTAATAAACCATGGAAAAATTTGCTCTATAATATTCAATTATTCACAAGTGATTCAAATCCCTGAGAAAAGCAAAATAATCACATCAAATATTATGATAAATTACCTTAAGGACAAAACATCTTCGATCGACCAAATGAGAAATTACTGGATCCGAAATAGTAGGGATCATCCAATATCGATTCAGATTCAGACAGAGAAGAAGAGTCAGTTAATTTATTAATTAATCATTTCACTGTTGTGGACGGTCTGTTTAATCACAAGATTTGCCTTGAAAATCGCTTTCTCTGGCCGAGTGCTGTGTTTGCAGACCGAGCTGGCAGAGAGCGCTTCCTTCCTATCCTGTGCCAACTAGGATCGTTCCTCATCCTGGTCCGTACTCTCTTCCCTCATCCTTGTTTGTCCTCTCATCCTCTATTCCTAATCTTCCTCCTCCGAGAGTCAACACTGGACCAAGTCGCTGCACATCCTGCAAACTTCCACTCTACTCGTTCACAACCCTCAAAGCATTCAACTATCCTCTCCACTCAAAAGTCTCTCCCACAGTCAACCGACAATCCGCAATTAATTCAATCTTGTCGCGCTGCACCACTTTCCTGAATCGTAGAATTCTCGAACACTTTGCCCGATTCTCCAGTTGAAGAATCTCGGAACAACCCCTTCCAAAGTTCGTTAAAGCTGAGATGATACTCCGTTGCAATGTAAGGTGTATTGTGGTGGGGTGTCTTCTCAGCTTACGCGAATTATAGTTTCAGAAATTCGGTAATCGATGCGAACTGCAGACTTATAACGGTTGAATGATTCCTGCGACCAAGCCGCTGGTTTCTGACTTTGTAAAGTGTAATCAGTACTCCCACGGTACAGTTGGTGGTCTGTGACTCCATGAAGTGTGATCAGGGGTCAGGAAATGGTATAGCTAGTTGTTTGTGAGTTCATGAAGTCCAATCAGGTTTTAGAATATAGTTCAACTATTTGTTTGTGACTTTGTAAAGTGGCTTCATAGTCGGGATCTTCAAAGTGGAACTCACATACCACAATACAGAAGATAGATATTGAAATTTGATTTCATTTTGGAATTCACAATTTCGGTGAATGTTTGATATATATTTGTTCGATTCAGAGTAGAAGGTAGGTAATCGAATAGAATTTTCGAACTATTCATTCACATTTCAAATATATAATTTTTCATAATTCAACTGATTTGTTGTCGATGTTGTAGGATCGTTCTAAAATACAGTTAAAAGATGTGACCTGCTTGGCCAGGTAACCATGATCCTGGACCAAAATAAACTGTAGGCTGCTAGGATCGACATTATAAGTATGTTTTATTTTATTATTTCTATTTATTTTAATAAATATTTTGGTTGTCATGGAAAAATTGTAACAAGTTAAAAAATTTTGTGCTCTAAATTTTTCGAAATTTTAAATTTTTTAGAAGTGATTTTGGTGATATTTTTGTGTTTTGTGATTTTTTTCAACTCTTTCATTTTGGAAAAGCTTTAAAACATTCGAATTTCCGTGGATCATTTCAAGAAATACCTCAATTTTAAATCGAGGATAATTATTGAAGTTATTTTGCCGGTGGAACGTCATTTTAGGACCCCACCAAACATGGCATAAGATGATATTATTTCTAGTATAATATTATTACAATTTTCAAATATGCAACTAATTATGGAAGACAGTAAGTGGCAATGGAGGAAAGTGAGTGTCGAAAGAAAATCAAACGAAGATAAAATTACAAAAAAAAGGAAGGAGAAAATGGAAGAGGATGAAAACCATGCAGAAGAAGGTGGAGAGAAGTTAAATAGAGGGTGAATATAAAATTACTTTTTTAAAGTTACAGAGACACGTGGATCTGATTTGAATGTGTGAAAAAATGTGATGGGATAACAGGGGACAGAACGTAAAGATAGGAGTGGTAAAGTATCAAGTAGGCAGAAAAGAGGCGGTTGGCCGTAGTGTAATATTGGAAACAGACACTTGGCGGAATGCCGCCGAGAGTGCCGACAAATGCAAATGCCGCCCAACTTGGCAAACGCAAAGATCACACAACAGTTGCAAAAACGGCGTTTATTTATCGCGCGTATTGCGTCCAACGTCGGATACTGGAGTCTTTATCCGCCTCCGCTGAGAGGCCTGTTCACACTGAAGGCGGCATCGGGGCGGGGGCGGCAATTGATCACCGCCTCAATCCAGATCATACACTTCACACACGATCGCATCTAGCGCGCCTCTTATGAGCCAAAAATACGCGAATCTCTCCGCATATTTTCTCTTTCTCTGGCATTGAACACTTCGGTTAGTATAATCTGTCCAAGCAAAGGAGACACTCTGGCAAGATGGAAACATTACTCCAGCTTGGCCAATATTGACTCAAGAATCACAATTCTGGTCTCAAATTATAGATTCGATTGTTTGCTACAATTTAAAACTGAATTGTTGATTTTTGAACCTATATTAACTTAGTTGGAGTCATTTCCTCATCTTCCCAAAAATGTCTTCTTCGCTTGGACAGACTATACGATGTACTCGTATTTCCTTTTTCTCTAGCAGATCCGTCGATCTGCTTAGTAAAAATAGAAAATAGCCAGTGGAAAATAGGAGGCGACTAAATAACTCTAGATTGTGTCTTGAGTTCTGTTTTCCATTGATGATGAAATTTCAAGATTTTCCTCTTGAAACAATAATAATAATAATATCATCTGAATTGGGAAGTCGATTGTTTTTTCCGAGGTTGTTTGGAAGATATGGAACTTGGACTGATAAATTATGAACTATATTATTTTGCCATTCAAGTATTAACATAGAACTGGATTGGATAAGTAGCCTTCAGAATACAATTAAATATGGAAATAAAATACAATATAGGCTACTTAGGTCTACTTAATCCAAGGCATTACTACTCTGTCTGTATTATTAATTGCAAAATACTACTAGGCCCTATAACTTCTCCTTATCCCAAAAACTTTCTTTAATTCAAACCCATATTCTAACTCATAGACCCTAGTTTACAAAAATATTATTCAGTGGCACTACTCAGTAACAATTCAAAAACCTTTCCAATTTTTGGAAAACTACTTACTAATACTGTAATTTATTAGACCATGTAAGTTAAACTTTACTCAAACCATAACTCAAAAACTTTGGAAAACTGTATTTTCATAGAAACTCTCAAATATTTAAATATTTTAACACCCTCATCCTAAAAATACCAGCGAATATGAAGATGAAATTAATTTTTGAACGTCGGTGTCACAGCCAGTGACCCCAGATAATAGTGTGGCATTATGCGCGAACGCGTTCGGTCGGCGGGCGATAAGCAGCGGCAAGCACAGGCAGGGTCATCAAACACAGCAGACGATTTTGGTCGTTTCTCGTGTATACTGCACGTATATTCTCGAGTATACTGCACCGCATGCTTCAGCATTGGTAGCATACTTTTTAGCACATATAATCGACTGGGTGTGGGCACTGAGATTAAGTTGGGTCGATTATCGTGCGCTGAACAGCAAGCATTAATGGCTTTCTATTCAGCACTCAAAATCGACCATAGGGGTTCCCACACAGCATCCACGCAGCATTATCAGTATTAGTCGCCGTTGCTGCATATTAATATTTGGACACCAGCCGATAAAGGGTTGCTTATTGTTCGGCCACATTTATAACAATAATACGAGAACGGAAAGGGCCGTTCGATAATGACGATTATCGTTTCGGGTACTGATTATAATGGCGATTATCGTTTTGACAGTGATAATGATGAACAAGTCAAGTATTTAGGCACACATCGATCGGGGACATCAATAATAAGAGACAGGCCAGATAGTGGTGGTGTAGGCCTACCCTAGATTTAGTAGGTCGTAGAGAGACTCACCAACAATGGGTAAGATTGGGGTCAGTGTGCTTGTTTGCTTACCCACCCTAAAATAATTTATGTATCTTTCTTCTCTCCCTCTCATTCACTATCTCTCATACATATTTACTTCTCTTTCACATATACTCGTTATTTTCTCTCATACACATCTCCACTATCTCACACGCACTTTCTCCTTGGCTGCATCCCTCTCATCTCATTTTCTCCTTATATAATATTGTATATGATTATCTCTTTCATGCTTACATTATTCCCCTTACATCCATTCACTCATTACTCATATCTCTCCTTTTTTCTCCCATGATTTTCTCTTTTTTCTCAAAGATTTTTCATGTTCCTTATTCTCCTCACTCTCTTTCAAACAATCTTTTCTGGTTTCATGATTTTCAAAATTTTTTCTTCATATTGTCCATAATTTTCTTCCCCTCTTCATGTTATACAGTTTCAATCTTTTTGAAAATTATATTTTTTCATTCGGTGTTTATCTCTTCTCCTCTATTGTATATTTTCCAATTGATCTATCTCTCTTCTTTCTATAGTGATTTCTTCCATTCCTATCACTCTCTCCCTGACTTTATTATCTTCTCTTTGCCTCACCACCTCTCATTCTCTCTCTTTTCCTCCGTGTTTGCTCCCATCCCCTTCTCTGTTGTACCGCATTCTCCCACTTCTTGATATCCTCTCTTCTCCTTCTAGCTATTTTTATCTCACTTTATTATATCTTCAACCCAATGTCATCACTACGTTTGTCCCTTCCTCTCACTATGTGTCCAAAAGTGTGTTTCTCTTTCTCCATCTTTTCATATTTAAAGTTTACTTTATTTTTCATTTTAATTCATTACTTTATTTTTCAATTCAGATTTTTACTATTGTAACTTTCATAGAGCTCTCCCAATCACCCTCTCTCTGTCTTTCATTGACATTTTTTTCTCACTTCTTTGTTAGTCCAGTACGCAGGGAATTTTGTGAGGCTAATTTCTGCAATAGGTGGTGTATGCGATTTTATTGTTTTAATTACTTCATTAGGGTCCCAATAATGTGTATCCGCGAAGTGCACACAAAATTTCCCCCCACAACTTTTGACAGCCAAAACGTTTTTCCAAAAATAGGTCAAATATCAATTTTTTGCACTTTCTAAACTCAATTTTTTATGCTCTACAACTTTTAGGGAGAGGGTTGATACATTTCTCTGTTACTTTATGAGCTACAGAAGAATTTAAACAATTTTTTGGAAAATTTGGAAAAAAATGTGTTTTTTGAATGAATGTAAAACTTTACCTATTCGATTTATTTTTGTTTTCTTTTTTTCAATCGACGCTGCAGAATGTTGTCCTCTACTATTTACTATGAGAATGTACCTATAAAAAAGTGGACCGTTTTCTAGTTATATGCGAAAAACTAAAAAAGTGCATGGTTTTCTGGCTATCAAAAGTTGTGCGGGGGGAAATTTTGTGTGCACTTTTCGAATACACATTATTGGGACCCTAATGAAGCAATTAAAACAATGAAATCGCATACACCACCTTTTGCAGAAAAAAATCCCTGCGTACTGGACTATGTCTCCATTTCATTCAGATCATAATTTTCTTCCATCCATCTCTATTTCTCTTTCTTATTCGCGGATAGTTTCTTTCTTCTGAATTAACTATTGGCCCCTCTCTTTCATTCGCTAAATGATCGAATCTCCTCCCCTATTCATTATCATCCACCCTCATGATAGATCACCACTGCTTTTTGGTTCGCTTAATGGTTGAAAAACTACAAAGGACACAACTTTGATCAACCACTACTTATCGCCAGTGGGACGCGTCTGTTGCTACGGGAAATTGCCACCAGGTCGCGCTTCCGTCAACTCCATTGAGATTTACTACTGCGTGGTCGGAGCCATAAAGCCATCTGGCCCCAACATTTAACCGCTATTAAAAAGCCTGGGGACAACCACTGAACAACGGTGTTCCTATTAAACGGAGACCAACTGGTGTCAACTCCATGGCCCGGTCTTTGTTCACTTATTAAAATTGTTTGTTGCGTTTTTTCTACAAATGAAATTGTTGCGGATAAATCATCCTTAGACATGATGAACTATAATGGTTTGAAGCTCGTGGTCATATGGCATAATGAGGTTATATAGATTTTAAGTAACTAGATAATATGTATTCAACCAAAGACAATGTACTATTATATGTATTAATGTATTAATAGTACATTGTCTTTGATTCAACGTAAAATGAGATAATATTCAATCCAATTCTAGCTGTTCAGCCAAAACAGTTACACACCACAATACAACCTGAGTGATTCAATAATAAAGTGTATCATATTTTCTGTAGGAGATCAGTGAAAGTGATATTATGAAAGTTATACATGTAATGTATAATACTCAGTATAATAATACTAGTATCACTATACTTGTATAATAATATTCATAATGATGAGTAATAAAAATATGTCAATTATTATAACCAAAAATTGGTTAATTTATTTTTGATTCTGGATTGTATCATAGATACAACTATAATCAGTCTCCATACAGCCTCCATAGCTCGACTAAGGCCCCCAACAAAATTTTCAGTTACTGTTTAGGAAAATAATACATTCCGTTCAGAGAATGTAACACAGGAGACTTGTCTTACGTGAGATGAGCTTTTCTGATGTTTTTTAATGAATCACCCAATATTGTTATCCTAATAAACTTCTACGTTGTCTACTTTGTATTTATTTTCAACCTTCACATTCTCATTCTGTGAAGTCTTCGCATCACTTTAAATCCACTATCCATCAGTCCACAGATTAACTTTGATCCCTATTTTTTCTGAATAGACGCATGATTCTTGTCTGGTCACGTTCGCTCGTGTGTGGCCTTTAAAAATGATAGGAGCACTACCCAACTTGATGTAACTTACGACTTGAAATACACTTGATCCCTATCTTATACGTGTTACGGCATGTCAGAAGCTACCTCAGTTCAGAATTAAGCGTCTGATCCATCTGTCCCTGAGATTTATCGTCCCTGGAAAACAAGCAAGGAATGCAGAAGCGTGCTCTTGTTAAATAGTGTGGGTTAGGTTAGGTTATGTAAGGTGGGGTTGGGTTAGGTCTAGAATAAGGTACATACATGTAGTAGAGTTGAGCTTAGAGTGAGGTATGGTTGTGAGTGAAGCTAGGTTAGGTACGCCACTTTGAGAATGGCGTTGGAATGGCTCAGGGTTTTGGGAAGAAAGGGTTTAATAGGATTATAACTAGGTACATAGCCGTACACGCTGCACCGTTGCTCAGTGGCTAATCAAGCCAGGGTACATCACATCCATCAGCATCCCATACCTTTGCTTTTCTGGCAACCCCGAAATGCTTCACTTTATTGGCAGTGAGCTGTTCACCTTGAAAATTGACCTTTGACAATGGATTTCGTACTGAGAGTTGAATATCAATAATTTATCAATGTTAGTATTTAGTTAAATACTAATTCATCAATGGTACTGTACTTTATTATTTCAAGGCGAGTTTGAGTAGTTGTATTTTGAAAACGAAAATGTTACTGCACAATTATTCATCCATTCAAGAAATTCAATTCATCAATAATTATATTGATAGAGTTACATTGGCCGAGCTGCTTTGGCTGAAAACATTGGCAAGATATCCGAAACGAATTTTCTTCTGAATTTAAAATAAAATGGATATGTTTCCAATTCATCCTTATCAAACTATGTTGAGTTGAATAAATTTGAATTGTGCTTTTATTGAAAAACCATATTGATGTTCTAGGATGGCTGAAATTTTTGAGGAAGATTGTTTTTTCTACCATAAGAGCTATTTTGATATTTATTTGGAAATTCATTCGTACTTCAGGGAACGTATAAAATTATCTATCCGAGTCTATTCTTCTTGTCTATAAATATTGAACTTTTCATCATATTCTGGGATGATTAGATAGAAGTCAGTGGAAATGATCATTGAATGTTGTTATCAGACTCAGATTCGGCCCTTCAGATTCAGACTCATAGGATACCTTCAATTGAAATTTGGGATAGAAGATCTTCCAAAGGAATTTATATTCTAAATCAATCAGAGTATTTATTGGTTCGTATCAATTCCTCCACCATTACATTTTGTTCCTCAAAGTCTGAATAATTATTGAATATGGGAAAAATATTATCCTAATAGGCTTTTTCAGACTTCTTGTACTGTTTCAACAACTGGTCTATGCAATTTAAAAATATGATGCTCTGTTGGCGATGGAATCACATGTACTCGCCGAGCAGAGCTTGGACCTTGCTTTGTTGTGTCAGAAGATCTGATTCATTTTGCCGTCACGAGCGAGGAAAGAGAAAGAAGCAGAGCGATTGTGAATAAGGAACAGAGAGAAAGTGAAATATGAGGCCGAACAAGTATGAAAAATAATAAGGATGAAAAGTAATAGTATGAAAAGTAAGGATGACAGTGTGAGTGTGTGTGTTTGAGAGAGAGAGAGAGTGTGAGGCGAACAAAAATATAGTCAAATATGATATAATGGGGAAATATAGAAATAAGAAAGACTGAAAAGGTGCAAAAGTGATAGTCCTCGAGTAGAAAAGGGAGAGAGTGTAAGCAATATTAAGAGTGAGAGAGAATTCAAGGAATGATGAGAGTGTGTGAGAAAGAGAAACAGAGAGATGGAAAAAGAGAAAGATAAATTTGAGGACGAACAAATGGAGGAAAATAGAAATAAGAATGAATGAAAAGGTGTGAAAGTGGTACGGCACAGTGCTCCAGCATCGCCTTTCTAGGCGTTGCCCTGTTCCTCATAGTTCCTACTACAGTCTGTCCAAGAAAAGAAGATATTCTGGAAAGATGAGAAAATGACTACAGCTCAGTCAAACTTGACTAAAGAATGATAAATTCGGTCTCAAATTGTAGGAAACTATCTGATCTACAATTTGAGACCAAATTAATAATTTCTGAACCAATCTTGACTAATTTGGAGTCATTTTCCCATGTTGACAGAATGTCTTCTTCGCTTGGACAGACTATAACCAGTTTCTTTTGGTGGCTGCAATTTTCTCGGGCGAGAACTTCAATTTTCCTCCGTTAGCATTGTGCAGAAACAAAATAATGACGAGTCCTTTGGTCCTTTCAGTGCCGTCTCCTTTATTCCAGAAAAAGGAAAAGGATAGCTGAAAATTGTCCGAGTCTCCTTTGGACATTCTCGTAGGTAGCTGGTGCCAGGGAAACTGGCGGTTGGCATATGATGTTATCGATGTTCAAGTCTATCAGAGCAGTCTGAAAGTAGTCTGTGAGAGTAGATTGTTTCATCTGAGGTTATTCTTGACTCGTTAAACTCTCGCAGACTGCTCGCCGACTGTCCTGAAAGAGGTGAGCATGAGTTACAGTCATTCACCAGCCGCCAGCTTATTTGGAAACTGCTACAGCAATCCTTCCTTATTCTGCCATTCTTTTCTTGACGTATGTATTGTAAGGCACACAGAGCAATCATAGTGTTGCAGCAAAGCAATTTGTCGCAACAATTTCTGAAGCAAGGCTACCCTCATTACTTCAGTTTCGTCCTATTATGAGCACGGATTGTTTCAAATAGCAACATATATTCTAACGTGCAAGTGATGATTTTCAAAATTTATTCCAAGTCAACAATGTATTCAAGTTGAGGAGGAAGGAATGCTGATAGGCTATATTATGAGAATGGTGTGGAAAAAGTGGAAGAAATATAATCAGTTGATTACAGGGATAGGTTTCTTATACTTTGTGGCTACAAATATTTGTATAGCTACTATGGCTACTATAATACATTTGTAGCTATTTGTAGCGGAAGAAAAAAATAGTCCACTTCGCTGTGAGAAGAAAACACCTTTAAGCTATTGATTCACAAGAAATCAAGTAATTCATAATTATTGTGAAATCATTATCATGGTAAGTTATTTTAAATATGCAAGTTGCATCATGATTTTTAATTTCTTAAGTTTTATTTCTGAATGAATTTTTTTCTCATTCCATTTTTGGTAGACTTCCAAAACTACTAAAAGCTACAAAAACTATCAAAAATATAGATAGCTGGTGGAAACACCTCATCATCATTCTATTCGTCAGGTATTTTCCATAAAAAAACAACTGATTAATCATTCCAATCACAGTGCATCAATCAGGAGTAAAATATCTAAGAAGCATCTGCTGATAATGATTATGACTCAGAATCTGTTGGATGCTGCTGATAATGATAATGACTGGATTCTGATGCTGCTTATGATGATAATGATCTTATGTTGAAGGAGCACTAGAATAATATCTGGTCAAGTTGATCAGGATAGCATCAAGTTGATTGGAAACCAGTATGCAAATCTTATGACTTGTTATGGTGTGAAGTATTTCTGGGCAGAATAATTTCCTGCCTGGGGCCATCTGTAATTATGCAGTCATTATGAATTTGTAAATGACTAAAAGATGGAAATCATCGAGGGCTTCATCTTACACTCCGCTTGAATTCCAAATTGATGCTATTTTGGAAGGATTATGTCAGCTATACAAAATCACAGGTTTGATCACCAAGTTCGTGAAGAGTTTCTTTATAAGACTTCAAACAATAGGTTTATTTTCTACAACAACCAATAAACACTTGTAGTATGAGTATAATCTTGATATATCTACTATGAGTAGTTAATAACTTTGTTGTATTTTACTCCACAACTGTACAAAGTAAAAATCTTATTGAATAACGTGCGTATTGATATTCTTATGTTTGGATGCACAGACCAGAATTGACTTAGTTGAATTGTTGATTATAAATCAACATGAGTTTACAATAATTCATGTAATCTCAAATTTATTGGAGTAAAATAAAATTCAAAGTATATGACTATTACATAGATTAACAATAGTTTCTATGATTAGGAAGAGATTATGCTGAATACAAATACAAGTGAATTTAGAATAAGTCTAAAATTATTGAAATTTTGAAATTTTCAATCACTTGAAAAGTGATAGATCTTTTTGGACATTATTACTCATGGGAATTAGAAGAGAAATAGTACAGGCTGAACCTCGCTTCCGTCTTCCAGATCATTATATCTAGTATTATGGATAATTCTACCAGTTTTATTAATAAAACATTGATGAAATCATAGAATAATAGAGCTCTAGGAATTCCTCTGATGGAATGTTGAATGGAATAACAATTGAATCATCGAAGTATGTTTCATTGATCCGTTTGAATGTGATTCAACAGCACTGCATTTCTATTTCGTTTAAACTATCATAATAATGTTAATCACCAAAATAATGTTCAAAATAGAGTTTGAAGAAATAGAATATTATTAAAACTTCAATCTTTAGGAATCACAACTGTCTTTCACATCAATTATTGCGCTACTGTGAAATGCGTCGATTGAACTGCGTTGAAAACAGCGCAGCAGCATTGGCGATCATGAATACAAAGAAGTAATCCGTCTCAACGTAACGTCTTCCGACGTTCTTATCCGTCTTTCAAAGAGAGTAGGACGATTCATAATAAATTCTGTTTGTTTTTCACCGCTCGACGCTGGCAGAGCTGGAGAATGCTGAAATACGACGACCTAATGGATGAGCGACTGAAGCAGTCATGTCTGAGAGAAGAGTACAAGTGCCTACTGGATAAAAGGAATGACGCTGGAGGAAGATTTGGAAGAGGAAGGAGAAGGTGAAGGAGAACAAGAGGAAGAAGAAAAATAAGGAGAAAGAGGAAGAATAGGAGGAGGGGGAAGAGGTGAAAGAGGAGGAACAGGAACAGGGGAAAGAAGTGAAAGAGGGAGGAGAGGTTGAAGAAGAAGAAGAAGAAGAAGAAGAAGAAGAAGAAGAAAAAAAGATGAGGAAAAGGATGAGAAGGATAAGAAGGCAGAGGAGGAGAAGGAGGAAGAGGAGGAAGGGGAGGAAGAGGAGGAAGAGGAGAAAGAGGGGAAAGAGGAGGAAGAGGGAAAAGAGAAGGAAGAGGGAAAAGAGGTTGACGAAGAGGAGTAGGAGGCGGATGAGGTGGAGAAGAAGGAATAGGAGGAGGAGGAGGAAGAGGAGAAGAAGGAGAAGGAGGTGAAGGAATGAAATGACAAAAAAGAAGAAGTAGAAAAATAAGAACAGAAGAAGACGAAGAAGAAGAAGAAAAAGAAAAAGATGAAAAAGGAGAAGATACCGCGAAGAAAGGAAGCAGCGTCTTAATGGATGGCGAAGGGATTGTCCCCCGGGAGTATGCCTTCTTCAAAAATTCAACACTGCTTCGAAATCCCGCTCGATCTCCAACTGTAGAAACAATAGAGAAGTAAGTGCGGCGGCTCTCGGTAAGCAACTCGGCAAACCCACAAATTGATCCCAGCACGCTGGTAAACACACACGGTCCCATTCTCAACTACTGCTACCACCAAGCAGCTCACTTGTGTCCGAACAAGAATCGATCATCGGAATGCCACTCAGCGCACTGTAACTAGCTGAAAGAGCTCTTGAGAGAGAGCACGGAATCCATATAGGGCTTATTTGGAAGATTGTGCCAAGAGAAGGCAAATAAGGAGTGGATGGATATAGTGATAACTGTTGAAAGGAAAATCTTGGTTCATCTGGGTTTTTAGAGAGATCGTCTGTTTCAGAGAAATTTATATCAATTCTCAGAGTATACAACGAGAATATTGTTTTAGAATGATAACCGTTGGAGAAAAAGTATTGGTTTAACAACTAACTAGCTTCAAGATAGTTATTATGTTTCGAAGAAATTAATACAATATTGAATATCATAATATGTTCGTAATACATGAAACAATAATGGATGTTTAATGGTCGGGTAAAGTTAATACTTTGAAATATTATAATTTATTCACCAGATTAAAATACATATATTCTAAGTATTATTTATATATATTCTATGTATTAGAATACATATATTTTAATCTGGTGAATAAATTATAATATTTCAAAGTATTAACTTTACCCGACCATTAAACATCCTCATGTGTTGCGATCATACCGAAGTACCTACTATTGGTACGTTGGTTATTTTATGAGGTAGCTACCAAATTAACTTACATATACTGTAACAGGTTTTATCAAGAAAATATTCAATTACTTAATTGAGGGCTGAAATGAATTCTATTATGTCAATATCAATTTTATTAGAATATAATTATGTACTGCTAATTGAGAAGGAACTTCCCAAGCCAATGGCAGACTTTCACCTTGTCATCCACCAATAGAGGTCGTCTATTTCAGAGAAACTTATATCAATTCTTAGAGTACAACGAGTATTGTTATAGAATGATAACCGTTGAAGGAAAAGTATTGGTTCAACAACTATCTAGCTTCAAGGTGGTCGAACGTTGGTATGAAATTAATAAAGATGCTCTTCACCATAGTTTTAGTTCATCAAAGTTCGAAAATATTGTAGCAACCGAAACCGGTATCTCAATTTTTAAAGGAAATCTGTGGTCCTACTGGTACAATATCCAATCTTCCCATTCAAAAACCATGTACCCTTTTTGAGTATTCTATAAGAGTATAATGATAATGCATTGATGAAATACATAATAGGAAGGATACCTGGATTTTTATTGTGTTATTTAATTAGAGGATAATGATTATACCTTAAAAAAATACAGAATAAAAAGGACACCAAAATTTTTATTTTTTCATTATAATAGCATTGTTTGTTCCAACCTTCTAACGGAGACTCGAACTGCCATCAGGCGGTTACGCTTCACTAGACAGATGAGGGCAATCGCGCTCTGCCATCCTGCGATGATGATGGATGGCGTCTCGATAAACGAATATACATTTCTGTTGTGAGTGCACCTCGCGAGCGGTGTGATAAATTTGCGGCCCAAGGCCCGCCCGGCAAGAAGAGGGATTACACTGGAAAGAAGCCGTTAATGATGAATTGGTTCGCCGTGAAAGCGGCACAACTGTGCGGCAGACGCGGACGAGATGAATTGCTCTGGACCTAGGCCAACCCACCACCACCAAAGTGTCCTCAGTCTTGGCCAGTCTGCACCAGCACACGCACAGGCGCGTTCCCATCTTATTCATCTCTTTTGTCACCTACTTTTGCTCATCCCTCTGGCCCTCTCTATAATCTTACACTCCTTTCTATCCCCTGTTAGAATACCCTACTGTCTCTCCCTCTCTCTCTAGCTCATCATATTCCCTATTCTCCCTCTGTCACCTCTTTACCCCTTTTACCCTTTTTCATATTTTCTCTTTCCTCCCCACAGACTCCTTTTTCATCACTCTTTACTTCTTCTACATCCTCCCTCTAGCTCTTCTTAAGCTACCTCTTTCACTCTCTCTATCCCGCTTGCGCTTAAGCTACCTCTTACACACCCCACTAGCCTCCTTCTACTACCTCTTCCACACCCCTCTAGCTACCTCTTTTACCCCCTATAGACCCCTCAAGCTACCCCTTTTACCCCTTCCTGGACCTTTAAGCTTCGTCTTTTATCCCCCTCTAGTTGCCCATAGGCTCTCTTTATCACCCCTCTCCACTTTCTGTTATCCTTTTCCTCGTCTTAACGTTTTTCCTCTGTATCCTTCCGTTTGACCCGTCTTTACCCTCTTATCCCTCTTCAAACTGTTTCTAGATAAGATAATGGAACACGCAACTCAGTTTTAAAAATATATATATTAATTTTTTTCCTAAAATCGTTTACATTTCCAAAGCTTAGTCTACATTTCCTAATTCTATTGTCTTATGTCCATATAACTTTTAACAACCCCTCTTCAGCCATTGTAAAATCTTCAGTCCTCCTCTGATTTACTATCTCTATCCTCCCTGCTTTCTTTAATATATTCCCTCTCCTACCATCCTTTTTCTCTGTTTCAACCCCTTCTACCTCACTCTTCAGCCCCCTCTTCAACTCCTCTTCAATCCCTTTTCTGGGGATCTCGAGCTTTTCTTCTGCCCCACTCCAGTTCCTCCTAGCCCCTTTTTTTCCACTGCTGACCCTTCTACACCTGACCACCTATAGTTCCTCCTCTCAATCAATCTCTTTCCCTCCTTTCACACCTCTGTCCCCTCTCACCCGTTACCCACTGACCCTATTACACATCTTACCTACTGGCCGAAAACGCACAATTTGAATATCTGGTATTGGGAATATCGAGTTGGAGTCCCGCTGCTTTCAAGAGCACTCAGCACCCTGTCATAGCAGCGCCCTTATTTCATCCTAGATCTTGACCAGTATCTTGGGGATGTACGATGTATTCTAGGCAATATAGATTTAATCTAAAAATGTGATATTGAACTTTTGTGATCTTTGAGTAGTTATCAGGCATCATTATAGAGTTAAGTATAGTGTTTAAATGGCTATTTGTGCAATTTGTACGCAAAACCGATGATTGCCAAACATCTATCGGCCATCTATCGAGGTGTGCAAACCTTTTACACACCAGTTGCTTTTATTACTGAAAACACAAATAAATGTGTTGAATAAAACACAAATGCTTTTATTTACTGAAAACAACAAATGGAATAGTATTCTTAAACAATTGAACAGCTGTTACTCATATAGAAGGTTACTGTCCTAATGTCCTAAATCGATAGTCAATTCAGCAGTTAATAAGCTGATCGATACTCGATATCTATAAGGAGGTCAGTGGCTCTGTGAATTTTAGATTAAAAATTTCAAGTAAGTATTGATATTTTCGAATCTATTTATTAATATTTTTGATGCCTTAAAATCTTCATATCAACAATTTCCTCATTCTAATTCGATAAGTTATCTTTCTCAAGTTATAACGTCTTTTTAGGAGTGAAATTTTGTGATTAGCTTGCACATTCACATTGCGTATGTAAACAAATAAGATTTCATTTGATTACCATGGCCCGTATCAACATTAATTAGTAACTCAAAAAAAATTTTAGTTAGAACCATCTGCATCTGAATGTTTGTGTATAAGTTATAAGGCCGGTATCAGCCTACACGGTAATATTAATATTACTATTATCATATTATAAAATTCGCTCCGGCAGCTGGCGGTCGGAAAGAGTGCATTTCAAATGCAATTCTATGATGGCTCAAATCATATGACTTATAATGAGCTATTCAGGGTATGAATTCAAAGGCGCCGTTTTCGAAAAACACAATTTTTGGCATTGTGTTATTCGCCATTTTCTCTGCCATTTTTGATTGGATTTTTTTCGTTGATGGCTCAAATTGTAGGGACTAATAAGGGTATTATACCCTACCAATTTTCAAAACGATCACGTTATTGGTCGATTTGTAGTAATTTTCAAAATTTTCATCCCCTAATTTCACCCCCTACCCTTGGACCAATTTGGCTGGTTAACGAACTTGACCGAGATATTAACACTAATGATTTTTGTGCAAAATTTGGTCGCTCTCCGACAAGCCCTTCGGGAGTTATCGTGTTAACAAGAAACTGTACATATATATATATATATATATATATATATATATATATATATATATATATATATATATATATATATATATATAGAGAGAGAGAGATATGAATTTGAACGGACATCAGATTCGTGTTCTAGGGGCTCGGAAACGTGTAAAAAATATATCACATCATAAATTTTCGATTGTCAGGGCAAGACCAATAGTGCATTTTTTCAAATGAAATGCACTAAAAATGAATGAATAAACACTTCTAATATTATGATTTCTTATTTTCATCTCTTTTCATATAATAATAAAAATATTACCGATTAATAATTATGTCCTAATCAGTATCAGGTATCAATCTAATCAAGATGCTTCGTTCCGAGTTTAGTGAATTTGGAATTGGAATTTGGGCCATGTGCAAAGCACAAAATGGAATTTGGGCCGTGCGCAAAGCAAGTGTTTTGCGCACGGCGTTCCGGAATCAACTGTTTTGCGAATCGTTCCGAGTTCTGGAATGAGATGTTTTGTGATCGAGTGTTGGGAAAAATAATCTTTCTATTTTATTCAATCCATCACTTCAACCGAAATGATTCAAACCATCACTCATGAGATCAATATCATTTCCATTAGCTATGCATGAGTACAGATACTGTATAATCAGGTATTATACACTCTCTATATGCAGAAGAATAAACCTCATTTCTGCATCAACCTCACAAATTTCAATCAGCAGTGCCTCTATAAATTCATAAATCATTTTTCAATAAAGAATATCTCATTATTATAACCATAACTTACCATACTCGACAATGATAGTTATCATAATCAAACTTACCATCTAGATGTATTTATTATAATTTGTAATAATATTGATTGATTGGAGATTATTACTCCACTGGTTTTCATAATATACTATTATTTAATTTGTGTTATTAAGTATTTAATTTATCTATAAATCTATGAGAAAATTATATTTTGAATCATACCAGAATGATATCTGTATAATTATCACAACCAATCTTTTTGTCTCAGAATCACTGGCGGCTCGTGCCCACGAAAAAGGTGAAGTGCTGTACAGTAAAATATACGGGCACTTCACCTTTTTCATGGGCTTGAGCCGCCAGTGCTCAGAATGACATTGACATGCATTGAACCTTTCTCACCCTCCTCTTCAACCAAGCTTATTATCAGAGCCTCTTGCCCTTTATCTTTATATCTATGTTTAGAAAATTTGTATAAAGATACGCAAGATCCATATATCTATCA
Source organism: Sogatella furcifera (assembly GCA_017141385.1). Classification (NCBI taxonomy): domain Eukaryota; kingdom Metazoa; phylum Arthropoda; class Insecta; order Hemiptera; family Delphacidae; genus Sogatella; species Sogatella furcifera. The sequence goes on along the minus strand of CM029552.1, from coordinate 22,906,378 downwards.
ATAACGGGCACCCCAATCTCTATATCTATGTTTAGTGAACTTGTATGAAGATTTACAAAATCCCTATTCCTATTTATAATGGGCTCTAGTCGTTCTGCATTGTCCAAGCCCTGTGGACCGCCCAGGCCCACTTTATAATTGAATATTCTGTTTATATAAAAGTAATTTTGCAGTTAACGTGTGAGTGGGCACCAATGACGTCATACCATGCATGATTTAACGTTAAAAGCACAGAACAGGAAGAGGGGTGAGGCCAGCATACTGCAAAATGAAAGCAGGAGATTAGCGATAGAAAGAAGAAGGGAACAACACAGCAGGCCACGTGACTGTACTCATTCAACGAAAAGTAAAATAGAGAGGAAGAAATGAATAAAGAGAGAGGGAATGAGAGAAAGTGAAAAAACCCTGAGCAGTTTTTCTGTTGAGTTCACGTGACATCTCGGTTGTGCCCCAGGCAAGCGGAAGTCACTGGTCTGGTGACATTTTTTTCGCAAGATCCAAACCTTTTGAAATGTTCAAGGGCTGGAAGAGCCTGTGATTGCTCGAATTGTGTGTGGACCAATAATGTATTGATAATGGGTTTTTTCGGGAAAGACCTTGGATTTTTGGATGCATGTAAGCGTGAACTGTGGGTCTGTGGTGATTCACGGAGATTATGATATTGAAAATTATAAGATCTTAAAAATAATCACACATTTCAAATGGAATAGATTTTAATAAATTATTATTTTTAATATTCATGATTCTATCTCTTTATTGACTCCAATAGAATGTATCGAAAAACAGTTTTTTAAAAAGAAAGATTGCTTTTGATCATAGAAATATAATAATTAGAAACTTCAGAGATATTTTCGTCGGTACAATGTATAGTTGTACGCCTGAAGTAGCCCCCATGAGCATGTAAGAAATTTTCCCCTTGCACTTCTGTATTATATTTAAAGAATCTAGCTTCATATTCGACACATACTCGTACTCATATAAAGCAAAATTCCCAGTAGTTTGTTTATGTTGTAGCTGTGAAGAAGATTGTATGAGTTCCGAAAATATATAAATTTATCTTTACATGTGGGTCCATGACCGAAAACTGTTGTATGGGATATACTATACATGATGGAGTAAAAATGTTGGAGTAGAATGATGGATGGACGGGAAACCATTGTTTTTCAAGTAGAGTATAAGAACGCTAGGATGAGAAAAATGAGTAAAGTACATGTAGATGAGTCGATGAAACCGAGATAATGAAAAAGAATGAGTGCACTCGAATGCAGAATGGACGATTCTGAATAATGGCTAGAGAAGAAGTCTTGAAGATGAGAAAGAATGAGTCAATGAGTAATTTGAATGAGTGGATACAACAGAGAGAATAAAAAAGAATGAGTGCACCAATGAAGAATCGACTGAGTCTAAACGAGCGAGCACAACCAGCGATGAGCGCACCAACTCGTTACGTGTGAAGTAATGATAGTGTTTGAAGGGTAGGCTCGTTCCAGAACTGGAAGATAATTGTGACGGCCTCAGGCACTACCGAGAGGAAGATATAGAGAAGCAATGACAGATGACTGTATCTTAAAGAAAACAAAGACGAAGGTGAAGAGAAACGAATGATACAAGGATGTACTGGGAAAAGAAAACGGAGATTAGAATGATGTGTGCGAGAGAAAAAGAAAATTGGAATGATGTCCTTGAAAGAGAGAGAGTAGAATTTAGGATGATGTGAGAGAGGGAGAGGGAAGAGAGAAGATCGTTTGTGTGCTAGGAAGTGTAGATGGCCAACTTGGAAAGAAGAGCAGTTCCTTTGAGAACAACACCAGGGATTTGCAAGTACCTTCTTTAGATCAGCTGGGGGATTCTTCAAGTCTCGTTCCACTGTAAGAATTGACAGATAAGTAAACTAACTGTATCCTCTGCTTGGAACCGTTTACTGAACTGTACAATGTTTCACAATAGATGTAGTATTCTTCAACAACAATAATAACTACAATTAGGCCTACAGTAATGATTATTACTGTTGATAGTGGAGAAAAAGTATATTATTGAAAACATTAAAGTAAGTTTTTTGTTGTGCTTGTTTGCATATTCATCATTTATTCACATATTTATCAATTTATGTCATTTTAGTAAAATTACTTAATTCAAAAGTTGATTCATCTTATTTTGTTTTTCTTAGCTTATGTAAAAATCACTCAAAAGTGAAATCTTGTGATCGAGGATTCAAACATGACAAACAGTGACTGATCGGGAGAACGAGGAAAACTTTCATAAGAGAGTTTGAGGTTGGTAGGAGCACATGCATCATGGAATTCTAAAGATTCTTCCGCATGTAAAACGCGTACGTGCGCGTAAGTGCGCGTGAGTGTGTATCTTTTGTTGGAAAAATGTCAGTGCTTTCCATTCTCATTCACTTACTTACCGATACCCGCCTACCTTCGCTTACTTCAAGTTTTCTGTTGGAAAAGTACTCTCTAAATATGTGCTCACGTAGCGTGTGATTTTACCTTCATTCTGCATTAGAAATCTCTGGAAAATTATAAGGAAACCCACTTGACAAGTAGTGAGTTGGTGTGCTTGGTGAGGCGATTTCAATGTGCATTGATATTTTACCTGGATTTAGCTCATGGAGTTTCTCATGTTTGCCTCTTTCAGAAGTACTGTGTTGTTGTTGAGTTATAATGTTAGATCTCAAGATGCAGTAATTAGGGGAAAGTCGTCCCCTTGTTCTGTTCAAGTGAATGTATGCTTCAAGATCACAATTATAAATCGATTTGACAATGTATGTTCCCAGTATCGTGCTTGTATGTATCCAGTATGCTATTGTATTTTATTGTTCATTGAAAACATTTTTCAAAAACTTTTTGATAATCTTCTAAGATATGACTTATTATAATAAGTCAATAAAATAATTATGTGTATTATTTCATTTTGTTTTGGTGGAAGAGAGATAGAATGTAGAGAGTGAGAAGCTGTCATTCAAACTTGATAAACAATTGATTATTCATTTGAAAAAGAGTCGTTTGAAAGATTGTAAATAACGTTTACCCAAGTAAAAATTATTTACCAAATTCTAATTGCGTTTTTTTTATGTCATACTTTCTTGTTAAGTATGATTGATAGGCAGTGAAAATAGTAACTAACATTGTATGAAGTTGAAACTGATCTTCAAATGCTAATCAGGAATCGTTCGATCACAACATGAAACATGTACAGGCAGCTGACATGTGCTTGTTAGCGAGCTTGCGTGACGAAATTAAACTTTTCCTTTTCCCCTTCTTCATTCCCCTTTCTCGTCCCTCTACCCTCTCCTTCTTCTCTCTCTGTAACTCTTTTCTACATGTGCGTGTTCATGTGGGTCCCCTGAAGGCTGGTCAACATGTCCACCAATATTTTTTCATCGGTGCCTGAAGTGTTTGACTTTCTTATAGTAGACATCTTTCTTATAATAGAATTAAATAAAAGAAGTGAATTTATAATGAATCAACTTTTTATTATTATTGATAAATAAAATGAGAAAATGAAATACCGAAAATTTCAAAAGTATTATTTTTCACAATGAGCTTAAGCTCGAAACATGTCTGTAAAAATAATACTTTTAAAGTTTTCAAAAAGGGTATTTGATTTTTTCATTTTATTTATCAATTATTTCAAATAGCCCTATGTTTAAAGTGTAATTTCCTTATTATTACATCTTACGATAGTAATTATGATTACAGTCACTCTTTTCCAGAGCAAACCTCGTTTCGCAATCTTAGGAGATTCTATCTGATTTCTACTGATTTCTGTATATCATGTATACGTACATCAGTCGTAGCCTATGAATCTTGTGGTATCAACCATTGGTATACCTATATAAGAAAATGTAATATTCAATAATTGTTACGAGTATGTAAACTTCATTTAGTATACAAGGGATGAAGGCAATATTTACAGTTTTATTCAATATAAGCTCTTCTATATTATAAACTTGAAAGCAATAAATTAAAATATTGGTTACAAGTATGTAAACTCCATCAAGTATATTAACACCTGTTCAACAATATAGAAAAAAGTGAGATCCACAGATACATCAATACCTATGAAAATAACGAGGATGACACAATCATTTGAATCCACCTTCACTACATTCCATTCAAATCATGCTCACTTGTTAGGAATTCAGACAGAGAACAACGCACTCTCCAAAGACAATTCATGCGAATACTTTCTGGAAGGCGGCTCGTAAAGTGTGTTACAATGCTGCAATTTTCTTCACGGTTATTGCTCGCAAGTCGCACACAACATTCGCCATGTTTGTTTCTGTTCTGTTTTGTCTCATCATTTCTGCTCAGAAATATATGACAAACAGCCCGTGCTCTCTCTAGAAACCAAACAGTTTTCCGATCAGAAGAAATCTGGATTTTGTTTCTTCTTCTAACGATTCCCTTGTGTCTCTTTTCCTTTTTTACGTCCTTTTGCTCTCTCTCATCCCGATACTTTGCTTTTCTTACTTCCAATGCACATGCAAAAGCTCCTCCTTCTTACTTATTTCTCCAAAATTCCCTCATTCTCCTCTTCCTGATTTTCTTGATTTTGTAGTGATATTCGACGATAAATTAAATGAAACTTCTCATTTTTGCTATATATCAGCTTCTCCTTGATCCAGTCAAGGAGATCAACTCATTAATAATTATTTTGTCTCAGGGCCAGTGTATTTATTAAAACTTTAAAATAATTCCAATCAAAGTACCCTTTTTTAAATATTTTTATCTAGTGAAAAATAAAAATATTTAAAAAAGGTTTGCTATCACAAATTCCATTTAGAGAGCTTCACCTTCCAACCCATTCCACTTCATCTCCTCGGATCTCATTCCAGTTTCCAGCAGCATACGTCATATCTCCCTTTTCCACTTTTTCTCTTCATACTTTTCACTTGCTGTAAATCATCTGTCAAATAACCTTACCGACTCTTGTTTCTTCTATAGCCTAACCATCAAAGGTATCGTTAGTTTTTAGTAGTCTACCGCAACAAAAAGGAAATCTCCTGGTGAAACGTAACACTTCCCCTCCCCTTCCACGTCTCTCTCGTACCCCTCCCCATTCTATTACACACTTTTTCTTTTCTCCTTCTTCTTCTTCTTCATTTTCTTCACCCACTCCTTCTTCTTCATCTTCTTCTTCTTTCTCCTCCTCGTTCTCTCCTCCTTTTTCTCCTTCTCATCCACCTCCTCCTCCTTCTCCTTTTCCTCCTTCTCCAAGAGGATGCTCTTCATTCTTCTTCTAAGTTACTCCCTCTTCTTTTTTTCTTTTTCTTCTTCTTCCTCTTCTTCTGCTTTTTCAGCTTCTTCTTCTTCTTCTTCTTCTTCTTCTTCTTCTTCTTCTTCTTCTTCTTCTTCTTCTTCTTCTTCTTCTTCTTCTTCTTCTTCTTCTTCTTTCTTCTTCTTCTTCTCCTTCTTCTTCTCTTCTTCTCTCCTTCTTCTTCTCCTTCTTCTCCTCCTTCTTCTCTCCTCCTTCTCCTCCTCCCCTCCTCCCTCCTCCTCCTCCTCCTCCTCCTTCTCCTCCTTCTCCTCCTTCTCCTCCTCCTCTTCCACCCCTCCCTGAAAGCCTTCTCCCCAAAATCATCCCTGGAAAAGTGAGGTAAGGCTTTCCTGACGGCCACCGATGTTCTCTAAACTTTATCACGTTATTTCATCACAATACTGTCCGTGATACTTATTTCGTGAGTGGATTTTTCATTGCAACTCTATTATTCAGGGAATGTCTGTTTCTTTTTTCAGGAAAAGCCATACTTCTCAGTTATCTCGTAACAATGATAGATATCATTTAGTTGAGCTAGAGGATGTTGTTCAAGTAATACTATCGGATATTGATTAAATGCTACTTAATTATTGAACTTCATCCAACATTATAACAAAAGAATTCTATATAATGATAAGGTATTTATTAAAGTGATATTATCACATCTTTGTACGATCCAATACAGTGATTCTTTCATTTCTTTGTAATTTCGATAAGTCTGTTCTCATAAATAGAGATATCATCACTATAAATCATGGTTGATTGTTGTTATATCAGGACTGTGAGCTGATAGTGAGTATTGTTGTACAATCTTCGCCAGAAAGCCACGCCTAGAAACGAGTCACTCCGTCCTACTGTCAATGAGTTTGAACAAACCTCTATTATAATTATATTCATCAATTTTTTTCATCATTTCAAATAGGCCTATCCAAAACTAATCTAATAACGAGTCCAATATCTCTGCTATCATCAGCAATAATCAGCTTAATTCATTTTTATTACTCGACACTCTTTTTTATTACCCGTAACTATTCTTCGAAATATCCTTTATTCAACTCTTTTATACAATTTTACACTTATAATTCTGTATTAAATGATATTTTTTTGTAATTCTCGCTGTACTATGATGTTGTGACGTGCGATGGGTATTTCTAAACCCAGCACCCATTGAAAGATCAATCAATCAATTAATCAATCAAACAATCAATCATGATGTAGGAATCCTTCCATCAGTTTAAAATTCAAAATCAATTCCTGCCATCGTCAGCAATGATAATAATAATATCGTGCATAATTTTGGTCGAACATCGCCATTGTCAGTCCATATCCATTCACCAATCACATACCGACTTTTGTCAGATACAGAACAACAATCAACCGTCCACCTGATTTGCATTTGCATCGTAGCTGCGTTGCGACGATAAGTGATGTAGTATTTTCCAAAACGGTTGCGTTTGTTAATTCAACATCTGCGATTCTATTCGAATTCATTGATGTTATCGCACACTTGAAACGAAATGTATAATCTATAGCAGTCCATTTATTTATTTGTCAGAGGCTCCCCACCGTCGCTTAGTCATCCGCAATCTAGAAAACGAACGAATTCAATAAACCGCAGGCTCTTTTGTGATGATAATTCACCCCAAGGGTGTAGGAATAGTTTGGTCTCACAGACCGGAAACTAGCCTTGACGGTGTATAGTCTGTCCAAGCAAAGAAGACATTCTGGCAAGATGGAATAATGACTACAGCTCGATCAATATTAGTCTGAAAATTATAAATTTGGTCTCAAGTTGTAGACCAGAATGTTTCCTACAATTTGAGACCAAATTGATAATTTTGAACCAATGTTAACCGAGCTGGAGTCATTTTCCATTTTGCAAGAATATCTTATTTGCTTGGACAGACTATATCAGACCACGCAATTCGCGACATTAAACAGAAATCGGTGGGCACATTCAATGCATTACGCTAATCACTACAACCTCTTTGTACAAGTGTCTCAAAAGCTGCACCCCAAAAACGACATTAATTTTCCCAGCGCTCCTAGCGGCTCCCATTGCAACTGAACAGCTTATTGAAAAACCATTCAGTGATTGACCTGATATTTCGTTTCAAAAACCCCCATCGAACTTTGTATTTCTTTTTAGAAGTCGTTCAGTTCCATTTCAATGAGAACAAAAGACGTGGCTATCAATACAGTAGCACTACTTTCCGTGATTACTGTTGGTGATGGAAGTTTTTGAATTTTCAGTGGGTAGTTCCTGCTCGTTCAAACAAAGAAACGGACGTCCATTTTGTATAGTGCGGGATATGAGAGTAGAGCATAAATGGACACAGACTTTCAAAATGGCTTGTTTGAGTTGTTTTCAACTAAGTATGGTGAAGGTTCAACTCAAAAACTTATAAGGTTCTGATTCATCCAATTTTTACAAGTTATTGGAACAAAATCTGTAGGCCTACGGCTGTAACAATTGAGATTCCAAGCTATGAAAATAAATCTAGAATTTTGATTCTATGGATACTTCTTCACTTCTTGAATGTATGATATATGATATCATATCCATGAAAAAATATACAAAATATTTATCAACATTTTAAATAGAATAGACTAATCTCCTACACCATTACACGGCTTGAATTCAATCAGATTCTTTGAATAAAAAGTTGATAAGATTATTCTACAACATAATCCAACATAACAGATCCTTTGCTTATCTCATATCACCAGAGAAATTATTAATTTTCCATTTTTTGGATAATTTATTAATCCAATTCCCTTCTCCATGTAAAGTTTTCGTTTCTTTTTCTCACATTATTCTATTTTGAAACAAAATCGCTTCCCATATTATCAAGTAATGTTCCATTTTTTTACATTTTAGAATAGTTTACATTGATGCTACCACGGATACTAGAATCCTCAAATAGAATATATAGTACAAATACAAATATAGTTCTAGTATCCGTGGATGCTACTATAGAAATCACTATGTTCTTATTGTACAGAGGTATATTAAAGGCCTGCATACGTATTATAAATTATACTCAGTTATTTGTACATAAGTTGATAAACCTCCAATATATTCTATTTTTATGTATTATTGTCATGTAACTATGATTGTCAATTTTTTGGAAGCAATTCTTGGAGAATTATCAAGCCTTTCAATTTTTATTCATGTTATGAGTAATGTAAGGTGCGGGTGTTAAAGAATATTGTTATGGAATTGGTTGAGACAATCCAGTTACTGTGAAGTCGTGTCACTTCGTTGTTCGTGAGGAAACATTTGTTCGGTTCATAGAAGTTTATTTTAATTCGGAAAGCGGCGTCTTGTTTCATGCATGAGACACAGGGTCTTTTGGTTTTTAACATTCTGGACCCTGCACATGGAACTTTTTCTGCCCAATGCAGACCTCACTTTGACATTGGGTTTTATGTACGCCCATGCTAGGATTGCTGGCCGGATCTCAGAATTCGCCCTGAACTTCAGTTACTCCACTTTCTTCTTCTTCTTCTTCTTCTTCTTCTTCTTCTTCTTCTCCTCCTCCTCCTCCTTCTACAATTCTCTTCTCCCCCTCTTCTTTCCCCCTCTTTCTTTGATTTTTTTCTCTTCTTCTTCTTCTTTCTCCTATTTTTCTTCTACTTCTTTTTCCCCCCATTGCTTATCCCATCCCGACTTTCATTCACGTTTCTGTCCCGACTTTCATTTGACATTCTCTGTCAGTTTCTCTTCCATGCGAAATATTAGGTAGAAACTTATCAATTAACCCCCAAAATGAGTAGAATCTAGTAAAATGAGAAAATCCATGTGGATTTCATCAATCTATAGTCTTCACTATGCTAGAAAAATTATTGATTTTTGCAAAATTATTGAAATTGTTATTGCAAATGAGGATTCAAATTATTTGAATCAATCTTAGTACTCCTTGAGTAATAGTATCTTAATCACTTTGAAGTATCTGATGATAATAATATAAAATATCTGGTACCGAACTTTGCTCTGAAGCTACGGCCGAACTGTTGAATTATAAAGGCTAAATATGTTATTGGAAAAAATAAAAATTGATATGATCACCTCTTGCAATTTTTTGGCATGAACATGTGTTATAGACTTGAATGTAACTCCATTTACTCCAGCTGGATAGTTTTGGTCTTATGTACTTGGTATTATGCCTGAATAAGGAATATTCAATTCTTCTATTAATCCTGCCAGAGAGTTTTCCCAGACATGAGACCTGGTGAAATCTCATTTTTCCATCACGGTTATATTACACTTCAAATTTCGAGGAAATCGTTAGAGCCGCTTTCTCGATCCGTGATTCCACAAACATACATATAAACATACATATAAACATACATACAACATACATACATACATACAGAAATTACTCGCTTTATATAATAGGATATCACTTTCCTAATGTATCACTTCTCTTAATTAAATATAGTCTACAAGATGCTGGCACTGGCGGCTCGTACCCAAAAAACAGATGAAGTGCTCGTACAGCACTTCACCTTCGTGGGCACGAACCGCCAGTGGATGTTGGATTAATGATTGATCCAACAAAGATTGTTCATGATTGAATTACAAAGTTCACATATGAAACACGTAATTGATACAACCATTATTGAGCACAATCTCTATCAATATTATTCCATTTGTATTTACAAGATAATGAGAAACTGATTGTTCATTGTAGACGTATTCCAAAGTTCACATTCTCAATCCAAATTTGAGCAGCTTCCCATGTATAGCCTAATATCATTGCGAAAGTTTCCGATAAAGCAGAGTTATCAGGGGGAGTGACACCATCTAATGGATGCCAGTGTGTATGTGCTGTATGCGCTCATAATGTTTCAAAAGTGTTTTATCGTCTCTTTTGACGTGAGCAACCCCCAGCCGATTTCAGCCTGTGAAATATCATTGTCAAACGAAAGCCTATTGTTGTTGGCTTGCAAACTCTTTCATAACACCCTGCCTTTTTATCTTTTGTCAAACTTCCCTTTAGGATATAGTCCGTCCAAGCAAAGAAAACATTCCGGTTAGATGAGAAAATGACTCCAGCTCAGCCAATATTGGTTTAAAAATTATAAATTTGGTTTCAAATCGTAGATCAGAATGTTTCCTACAATATTAAGTCAAATTTGGATTTTTTAAACCAATATTGACCGAGCTGGAATAATTTTCCCATCTGGCTAGAATGTTTTCTTTGCTTGGAAAGACTATACTACACTACGGCCGGAGGCATTGAAGGCCCGGCAGGTCTGAAATCTCTCATGCAAAGTCCGGAAAGAGTGAGAGAGAGAGAGAGAGAGAGAGAGAGGGAGAGAGAGGAATTTAAGTGTGTGAGAGGGAATGTGCAAGGGAGAAAAAGAATGATGACATAGAGAGAGAGAGAGAGAGAGAGAGAGAAAGTTGGTGTGAAAGAGAGATGATTATTATCTCTCAATAATGCTCATGTGTGAGAGAGAAAGAGAGAGAGTAAGAAATAGAAAGAGTGAGTGAGAGAAGCAGTATGTTTCAGAATGATCGAATGATGATGGCCTCTTCTGACTCCCGGCTAAGCTCTTGTCACTGTAAGATTGATTACTTATCAACTGCAGACAAAAAATTTGTTTACTGAACATCCATCGTTGTGATGTACACTGGCCGTTTGTTGTATAGTCTCAAGTGTTGTGCTATGGAGTACAATACACTCACTAAAATGTATTTACCTACCTAATATAGGTGGGGATATATATAATAATAAAATTATTGTCAACTTCACAACTACTCAGTATTGGGAAAGCTGACCACAAATCCCCACTATAATATCTATTTGCTTGTTGAAAACATCACAGTATGATTTATGTCACCCATGAAAGAAACTATTGTTGATTAATTCCATCAATAAAATGACTGCTACTAATAGAATTAAGAGTGCCAAATTATGAAATAATCAATTGGAAAATATTACACTATCAATCCAAGCTTTATTAGAGAAAATCGGATTATTTTTGTTTCTTATCAATCTTGCAATTATCATGCTTCATCATAATACTTGATAATCAATTATAGTAGAAACCCAATATATTGTCTCATTTTTCTTATCAGAAGTTGTAGCATTCAGTTCTGAATAATTTTAGATATGAACAGTTATGAATAGTTATTGCTGGGTATCGAAGATTTGAAAATTAAACTCGGATATCTTGGATCAATGTAGACTGAATAATAAGTGATGGAATTTTTCAGCCCTATAATGGAATGCATATAATAACTTCAGAAGCTCAAAAGGAGTATCAAAATATCGAACTTTTAATGCGGTTCTCAAAACTTCACAAAACTTAAAATATTATCATCAATTGATAGTAAAATACATAATATAATCTGGAAAACAAATTCATTTTAGAATATCATGTTGATTCTTATTTTCGGATTTCAGTTTCCAAGTGATATTCCAACTCTATATTCCAGCTCCAGTGTCATATTCCGTGCCTCTTGCAAAAATCGATAATCTATAGAATATAATAAAGAAGGAGTCGCGTCATTTTGTTCTGATTCATGCATTTATTCATCCAATGTATCGAATTTTATGTTCTAAGGAAGCAAAGAGTTGCAAAGCTTTAAGAAAGTTGTTTCTGTCTTCTTAATATTCCTGTTTTCCTGTGAGATGCCGTTCCGCTGCTTCCTGTTTACTCGTTTCTGCTCTGAATTGTTTTACAGTTATCTTTACTTGACTTCTGTTGATCCAGACTTTCAGTGAACGCATCTGAATATTCCCTAGAGAAATTTGCAGTCAACCTTTTTTGTTTTACGTGACAGTTTGTTGTTGTTTTCATATTAAAGTGAATTAATTCGTGAACTTTTGCATAAATCAAGAAAAATATCCAGGAGTGTTATTTTGAAGTTGGAGATTGAAACGATTTTAGAGCACAGTCTTCACATCAATTCCCAATTATACATGCAAGTATATGCAACAGTGATAAGAATGTATTATGTTGCAGATATGAGTACATAAAGCCGCCATGCATACCTCGCGGCAATATGGGAAAATGACTCTAGCTCGGTCAATATTGATTTAAGAGTTATAAATGTGGTCTCAAATTGTAGAACAGATTGTCTAGACTTTTCAACTCATATTGACTGAGCTAGAGTCATTTTCCCATCTTGCCTGAGGGTCTTTTTTGCGTCAACAGACCGTACCGCGAGGCATTTGTGGCACATGCCACAGTGACATACCGACAGTGACTGTCGATACGCGGCTTAATACAAAGTGTGGAAAGTATCGATTAATACTTCTTTTCTTCTAGTGCTACTGTATTTTGAAACTTTAAAAAATGATTATAATCAGAGTACCCTTTTAAAAATTTTCTTTATTTCATACACAACATGGCAAATTAAGTATAGTTACTTTAGCTCATAATTTCAGGTTACAATCCAATAATTGAAACTATAGTTGTGGATTTGAAGAGTTAATTGTTTATGATATTAGCTTACGTGATTATTATGGAAAATCGGAACATTCCAATATTATAATACAGCACATTTTGAAATGAATTCGTCGTGAGTGATCTCAACAACTACATAGAACAGCCTACATAGAACTAAATTTTTCCTGTGCACAGTCCTCTGCAGGTTTTCCCTGTATCTTGTATGATATTGCATAAAATGTATGTATTATTTTGGAGATAATTTGATTTGATTTGATTCAGAACATTATCGGAAATAAAGTGTGCTGAATGTTTGGTTTTCCAATAATGGGGAGACTAGTAAGCCATGCATGAGATATTCAAATACTGAACGGCTAATAAACCCGGGATTGTGTCTAAGAGAAGGGAAGAATATTCTAAAAATAACGAAAGTATATTTTTATGTCGCCAATCGCCGCCTTATTGGCCATAAGGTGGAACATGGAGGTATTACAGTTCGCTCTTCAACTCAAGGTGGAACTCTCTCCTGCAAAGTGCGTAGCTCGAGAGAATGGGATTTGAATTTTCATGAAAGAGTTATCGGCCGAAGTTGGGGCTGGTTGGGGGAGGGGGGGCGAAGATAAGGGTGAGTGGAAGCGCGGCTGAATATTGAAACTACTTTCATCATCTTGAGGTGGAAGAAGGTAGGGAGCGAAGAAGTTTTGAATAAGTGTATCGTCTGCAAAATAAAAAGAAACTTTCTCTTCGAGAATGTAATAGAGAGGGCTATCGGTGATGGGATCTGACTACGGACCCTTTTCCGTTACACGTTATGGTGTGAAAGGAAAAGCTGTTCGGATGAAAGAAGAGAGAAAATAGGGATGGAAAACGTGGAAAAAGAGAGAGCAAAAGTTATCAGACTTGGTTGAGGTGCGGGTGCGAGATCAATAGCTTGTCTACAGAAAATGTGTGAAGTGTTCTGTTATCAATAGACGTGCTTGTAATGGCCAATCACAGGGGAAGCCTTTCGCGCGCTTTTTGAGCAATGCTACCAACATTATAAGCAGGCGGCTGTCCGTGAAAGTATCACGTATTTTGCGAGAGATCAGGCAGCCCTGAGCGTATTGGAAGCCTTTCAAGAAGTCGATGTTACTGAGCCAAGGGCCTAATGGGTTAAAAATGAGAAACTTTCCCTTTCAAGTATGTTCACATAATTTTACCCCCTGAGTTGATTGATGTACTTTTCAGTTAGGTACTGTTTCATGGAAGTTACAAGTAACGCGATACCATTGCCGGGAATATATTATAATGTTTGTTTACTGACTGAAGATAAAATATCTGGTATCGAGCTTAGCTCTGAAGCTGTGGCTGAACTGTTAAATTACAAAAATTAATGTGTATTGTAGAAAATAAATTCAAAATTGATCTCCTCTCACAATTTCTTGACATGAACATGTGTTGTAGACTTGAATGTAACTCCATTTACTTCCGCTCGACGGCGTTGGTCAGCTAACGATAACACCCATTATACGCAGTACTTGTGATTATTCCTGAAGGAATATTCAATTCTTTTATTAATCCTGCCAGAGAGTTTTCCCGGACATTAGACCTGGTGCAATCTTATTTTCACATAACGGTTATATTACATTTTAAATTTCGAGGAAATAGTATAGAGAAATAGAATAAAAGTATTTAATAATTTTCACTGTAGTTTTATTTTTACTGTATTAGTAACTCTATCATTGTTTTTTTACATTTTTTTTCAACGCTAGAGTACTTTCTTTCTCTTAGAGTTCTTTTCTCTTTCTTTCTTCTCGTTTCTCATAACTATAATTTAAAATATGTATTACATAATTTTTAGGTATTTAGTTTAATATACTAATACAAGTTTATATTACAGTTTTGTTACTTTGAAATGTAATGTACGTTGTGTTGTGCAATGAATCTTTCCAGACCTAGCACTGAATAAAAATCAATCAATCAATCTGCCAATACAACGTAGGGATAATACCAGGGAAATACGTACGGGTAAAAAGCTATGGAACATGTAAGACGACTTAAATGTGCGTTCGACCTTGCCATTTCATCTACACATGTACAGTAATAGGACAATTATGAGCTATTCATCGATTATAGATATTTCAACATAATATTTCCTATCAATGTTGATGTGCTAATTTCGACACCAATATCAATATTTCATTAACTTAGTTCGAATCAAATATTGCTCATAACTTCTAAAAATCAGTTTAGAACTAAAGTTCCATTGTTAATTGTTCAAGTTAATTCTCTCTTAAATGAATAGATATTAGCTGATTAGCTAGGTAGTAGCTGATTGGATGTGGGCTATCTCAAGAACGTTATAAGTTTACTTGCATGATTTTGAAAACTGATGTAGTCTCGTATAAATCTTGTTATCCTTGAATGATATTATGATCTTGAATTCTTCATTAAAATCCATTCTATATCATATGTTGTTATGCTGGTATTGTTCGATAATAATTATGTATGTTCTGACTTCAATACGGAGGCTCCAAAATCATACGTTAACAATGTTGAATATCATTTGAATTCATTTTACATGAGCATTATATGTATCTACGTAGCTACAAACTAGAAAACAGCAATCATCGTGTTCTCAAATATCAATTATTAATAAATGCTATCATATTATGAAAGATATAATAACTCTAGAATAAGTCTGCAAACGATTTTCAAGCTTCTATACAATCAGAAACTTGATAACCGTATAATTAGTGTTGGAAAAAATCACCAACATCCATCACAAAACAACATTTATTCATATTTTCAAATCTGTTGTCAGTTTGTTGATGATGCCATTTTTATTGAAGTTGTTGATGTAGCTCGTTAGCTGAAGGAAGTTTCGTTTTCTTTGGCAAATAATCGGCAGTCCGACGAGCATATTATATGAAGATAAGTGCTGCAAATTATACAGGACAAGGAAAAAGACGAGTAGGAAGCGGGTGGGACGGATATGTAGATGCGGATGAATTTTCCATTATCAAAAGACTCTTTCTCACTCGCGCACAACTTTGTTATTACACTCTACCAAACATATTTGTGTCTTTCTCACTTTTTCATAGTCTCTTCCTGACTTCTTCTTCTTCTCCTTCTCCCACTCTTTCTTCATCTTCTTCTCCTCATCCTTCTATTTCTCCATTTTCTCCTCCATCTACTCCTTATTCACCTTCTCCCCATCACTATCCTTCTTCTTCTTCTTCTTCTTCTTCTTCTTCTTCTTCTTCTTCTTCTTCTTCTTCTTCTTCTTCTTCTTCTTCTTCTTCTTCTTCTTCTTCTTCTTCTTCTCCTACTTCTTCTTCTTCTCCTCCTCCTCTCTCTTCTTCTTCCTTTACTCTCATTGCCTCCCTTGCTCTTATTATTTATCCTTCTGATCGAACCATCATCAAGTGCGCCTTATTCTTCTTCATTATAATTGGGCGAGTTCTTTTTCTGAAGTCGAGCCTTTCATTGTCTCCTATTATGGATGTTTGGAGAATGAAACGAGTTCGGGGTAAGGGGATTGATAAATTGATAGGTGAAGGAGGAGGAGGAGGAGGAGGAGGAGAAGGAGGAGGGGGTGGAGGAGAGGAAGGGAGGTTGAAATTATAGTTGAGCGAGTTAATAGGCGAGCTTCTGTGCTAGCGGTGTCGGCTTATAAAGGTAGTAGTGCCACTGTAATAGCCTGGAAGAAAGGCTTGCGTCAGTGTAGTCATTGAATTCGACAAGCCCAAAAGAGGCGAAAAAGAAGAATATGACGATGAAAATGCAGAAAAGGGAATAAAAGATTAAGAAGGGGGAGAAAAGAACAGAAGAAGGGGAAGCAGAGAAATGAGAACTAACTGAAAGAGAGGAGAAGTAGCAAAATGATAAGAACGGAAAGGAGGATAATGAGGAATAGAGGGAGGAAAGGAGGAGGAGCAGAAGGAGGAGGAGAAGGAGGAGAAGAAGGTGGTGGAGGTTGAGGATGAGGAAGGAAAAAGTAGTACCAAAATAAGTAGATGTGGAATAGGAGAAGAAAGAGAGAAGTAGAGGCAAAAGGAGATAAGACCAAGATGAGATTACAAAGAGAAAGAAAAATAATAAATAGTAGGAGGAGTTGGTTATGAGATGGAGGAACAAAGAGACGAATAAGGAATAAATAGAGGAATAAGTTTGTGGAGTGTAACCGAAGAAGTGGGAGTTGATAGAGAAGAAGAACGGGCTAGAAGTGGCGCTGATGAAGGAGAAAAAATTAGAATGCTCTCGCTGCTAGTCTCGATACGTATACCTTTTTTATTCCTCTCAACAATGTTATTACAGCCTTGTTTAAAAATGCTGGATAACAGGTGTAGCCTCAACTTGGCTTCGATTTTTTTAATGATCTAGCTAAGAGGGTGCGGCGGCCTCTTATATTCTGGATCAACTGGATGTTTTCAAGATGATCTCCACAGTGGCAATGATCAGCAGATTAGAACTTGGCTTCTAAGTAGTACGTGGTTCACTGTGCTATGTGATATGGGAGGTACGATGTTCAGATTGATAAGAGTTATTTGGAATATTTTTATGGTTGTAACGATGTGATGAAGATCCAACAGTTGAATTTCAACGGATTTGAGAATGAGAAAAGAGTTGTTCAAGAGAGAATTATGAAACATTTGAGTCGACAAACCTGATAGAAGTAACCTAGAATGTTCCACAAGAAGCCAAAAAATCGATAAAATATCCGTTAGTTTTATACTGGGAGCAAACAATGATGCTGATCAGATATTGAGGAAAAGTGTCATAATACTTTTCCATTTTTTCTTTGAATGTATTTGTGTTGATTCTATTTCTTGAATCTGAATACAATTGATATGATTAATGAAAATCTTTTTGGTAGCCTATTCAATTGATTCGAAAGATTCTAGTTGATTTTGCACATATGATCACACGATCACTTCCCTTTATGCGAAACTGTCCACTGGTCGGCCTCAGTCAAACAGCTGTAGCCATTTACAGCTCTTGTTTTTAAAGCTAGAGGACAAGACAAGAGCTGTGGTGAATACAGCTGTTCGACTGCGGCCGACCGTCGGACCGTTTCTATTAAGGAAGACCTACCTTCAAATGCACACACAGCACACGTGAATCGTTGATTTATTTCGTCTTAAGTGATCGTATAGTCAAGTTCGGGACATTTGTGGATGAAATAATGAAACTCAACAAACTATTCCTGATTTTAAAACCACAATAATTATACCCCAACTCTTAGCAGGAAAGTCCTACAGGCTGTGATTCAGTGATTCATCTATTTTTTTAACTGTAACAATGACATTACATCATATTCATATCATATGACATTACATCATATCATATTCATATTCACATAACGATGACATTCATCATAACTTGGAATTCGGAGCTTAATACTCATCTGCTAAAAATAATATAAAAATCGAAAATATTTTTGATGGATGGGGTCATGGGGTCAATGCCCCCGGTATAATCAAGATCAACAATAATTATCATCATTTTGTCCATCGCTATCATTGTTTGTATTGGAATCCGGAATCATGCAATTCAATTATCAAACACGCGCTCTGGTTGCTGTAGTGTGTGTTGTGGGGGCTTGTGACCGAGCACTAGTTGATGCAACGTTCTATGTGAATGGCTAAATAAGAGTAAACACTTCATCAATATTTAAACGGCGTGGCCTCTCTGATGAGCGTGTCACTTTGCTGTATATAACGAGCGGCGTCATTAATGGCGACTGGGCACGCGCTTCAATCAATTGAAAAGAGATGGAGAATTTGGGGAAGCAGAGAGAAGTTGGTGAGAAAAGAAAGAGATGAAAAATTTGGAGAACAAAAGAGAATTAGTAGGAATGAGAGAGTTTGGGAAATTTGGAAAAGAAGGATGAGGTATGTGGAGAAATTGGATGTGGAGAGGAGAATTCGAAGGAGCAAGAGGAAAAGAGAGAAATACCACGAAGAGTGGGAAAATATAAGACATGTGGAGACATTGATGATATGAAATGAGAAAAAAAGGAAAAAACTAGTGGAATTCCTATGGAAGTGAATTATGAAGGGACAGAGGGCAACTTATGTAATGAAAGAGCAAGAAAGAGAGGAAAAAGTGAAATATCAATTAAAGTATATAGTGGAGAGGATATAATAGTGAAGAGAAAAATTAGCAATGTGAAGAACCAGAGTGTATAAAGATGTGGAGGAACAAAGGATGGAACAAGCATAGAGGAAGAATAGTAGGCTACATTGTAGTGAGAAATTGAGTTGGATAATAGTGACATTAGGAGTAGTGGGAAAAATTCAGAGGAATGCGTGGGGAAGATAGAGAAAACTGAAAATCCAGTAAATTGAGAGGGTGAAAAAAATAGTGTGAGGATATTGGAAAATAGAAAAATGAGAATAGAGGAGGAATGATGAGTTGGAGAATAAACAGAAGGCTGAACGGGAAGAAATTGATCGATGAAGAATAATAGTAAAAACAAGAAAAGAGAAAACGTTTTCTAAGCAGAGATAATATTTGATGGAAATTTTGTTGCAAAGGAGAAGAGAATAGTGGAAAAGAATACGAATGAGAGAGGAAGAAACAAAAAAGATAGTGCGCAAGAGTGTACGAATAAAAACGCGGTTTGTTTTGTCAGTGCTATTGACTTTGCCGTTTATCGGAAGCGAACATTCGCCTCCCACAACCCCCTTCAACTGGCGTTAATAATCACTATCTCCATCCTTCTTGCTCCATCGGCACTTGTTATTATTCAGCTGTCATCTTTCTCTTCTCTTCAATTGCCGATTGCTCATACAGCCAGCGTTCCTACTGTTATCATATACTCTATACACAATATTTGAGTTATTCTATAGACGGCCAGACTCGCAAAAACTACTGTACTAGAGATATTGATATATTCAGTGTGTCAGAAAAGTCTCGTTCTAGTCTCTAGTGGATAGTTTGAGCACGATTTCTATCGAAATATTTATGGAATTCCATAAGAAAACGTCAGTTTTAATCTCCAATATCTATCGAAATCAGTCTTATAGATTCCTGAATAGAACTACTATATGAATAAATAATAGATCTTTACTTCCAATTTGAAACTTAATCTCATTATTCCAATAATCAAGTAGCCTATTTAGAATTATGTGAAAATTTCTATTCTACACGTTTTTTCATAAAAACTGATGGATTTGTTTTAAATTCAATAATTAATTTGAGTTGGAATAGAGTAAGAGTTTGCACCTTAGTAAGTTTATTCTCTATCTCATGGATTAAAATGGACTCCAAGTATATGGAGATTCTTTACAATAATCTTTATTTGTGTTTACAAATTGAAGAAAGAAATCCTACTTGAAATTTAGAGTGCAGAATATTACTGGAACATAAATTTTAATAAGTTACAAGGTGTAGCAAGTATCATGAGAATCTTAGGTGTGATGAGTGTGTAGAGCCGGCAACGCTGTTAATTAATTTGGAGGTGTTAGACGCGAGCAGGCTAATTGATTCAATTAATAACGGTGCAAATTTGCGACAGAACAGTCGTTGGCTGCACATCAAGTGAGTTGTCTGTGGTGCTTGAACGAACGGCCACCTCATTTCCTGACTCTGTTGTTCTATTGTATCTTTTTTCTGCTGAATATGAACAAATCATCTCCCCTTATTTTAAGTTGACTGGTGTGTCTATAAAGGAAAATATTAAATCGTTGCAAGCCAAAAGTGCAGCCTCCCCTTCTTGGGAGAGAATAAAAAGCGGGGTCTAAATCAACCCTCGAGTGGGGTGAGCTTGGGAGGGTGAGGGCGGCGGCAGCTACGTCAGCGCTGCCTGGCGGGAAATCGGAGAACCAGGCGAGCCTTTTGTAGTAGGCCGCGGGATGCAGACGAGTCAGTCGTTCTCCGGACGCCCTAGCGAACGGTTCGGAGCTAAAGCGGTGTCTGTTGATAGTTGCTGGTGCCGTATCGTGAGCCAGCCTCCTGGCGCCACTAATCAATCAATCTATCTCTTTTTCAACTTACAGAGTCGTACTACTGTTTTCACAGTGTGGTTATCTATTCAACTCACATGAGTAGACTATGTGTTGATAAATCGTAAAACAGTCAAATTTCGTGTAGTGTTTGAATACAATGTACAGTTTATTGTGTTTCTCATCTATTTTACGTTACAACATTGTTTGTGGTATAGGATTATGTTGAATGGTTTCTGTGAATAGTGTGATAGGACAGCAACGTTAGCGTTTTGGTGAGATGAGGGAGATGCCAAGAAGCAGGTGATGCTTCGAAATGTGTTGGCCAACACTGCTGGTGTTTTGGTGTGTGGGAGCAGGGTGGCTGTGCGCTGCTCTAGCCGATGCAGTTGTCGACGAACAGACCATTCAGCCGCTGGTCTATGACGCTCCGGATGACTGCCAGTGGTGGGTGCGGAGTGACAACGCTGCCGCCCCCGCTGCCGCCGCCGTCACGGCCAGCGACGAAGTCCTGCTCAGCTGCAAACTGCGAACCATCAACAGCGAAATGGACACCACGAACTTCAGCGTCATCCCTTCCGAACACACCATCTCACTCAGAATCGAGTGCAACGATGAAATACGCTACAAATCCTCTCTAAACGACCGCAGTTTCGCTCACCTGACTCGACTCCGAGAACTCACACTCGACTCGTGTAAACTCGCGAAATGGCCGACAGGAACTCTCACCGGCCTCAAAGAACTCAAAAACCTCACAGTCCGAACCCGGAACACTGACTGGCCAGCCATGAGTCTCGAAGTATCCCCTGACAGTTTCCTCCCCGTTAGACATCTTGAACGTCTAGATCTAAGTTCCAACAACATCTGGTCGTTTCCTGAAAACATTTTCTGTCCACTTACCAACCTGGTAACGCTAAATGTCAGCTACAACCGTCTCCAAGATGTTGGTGATTTAGGTTTTAGAGAGAAAACACCTCCCCCTCAACCTCTCATCAGTACACAAGATGATATCCCTGAAGAAGAAGTAGAAAATAAACCTACAACTAGTCCTTGTACTATGGATATTCAAGTGCTTGATACATCTTGGAATCACTTTGTTTTGATACCAATGAACGGGTTCAGTGCTCTAAGAAGGTTACGTGAACTGTACATACATGACAACGAGATATCAATGATAACAGATAGAGCGTTGGCTGGTTTGAAGAACTTACAAATTCTAAATTTATCTAACAATAAAGTTGTAGCATTACCTCCAGAGTTATTTCGAGAGTGTGCAGATGTTGTGAAGGAAATCTATCTACAGAATAATTCGATCAGTGTGCTTTCGCCTGGTTTATTTTCGAATCTGAACCAACTGCTGGCTTTGGATCTGTCAAGGAATCAGTTAACAAGTGCGTGGATCAATAACGGCACGTTTTCAGGACTTATCAGATTGGTACTTCTCAATCTCTCTCACAATCGTATCTCGAAATTGGATCCCACACTTTTCCACGACCTTTACACCCTGCAAATTCTCAATTTAGAGCATAACAGCCTTGAAACCATACCTCCTGACACTTTCACCCCAATGAACAATCTTCACACTCTGGTTTTATCTTTTAATAAAATTGCTTATCTTGATGCTTATGCTTTGAATGGGTTGTATGTTCTAAGCACACTTTCACTAGATAACAATGAACTAGCTGATATACACAAAGATGCATTCCAAAATTGTACTGGACTACTTGATTTGAATTTGAATGGGAATCAATTGACATCTGTACCCATAGCTCTGAAAGATATGAGGTTATTGAAAACTGTAGATCTGGGAGAAAATTCAATTACTCATCTCGATGAACCTGGATTCCACGGAATGACGAATTTATATGGATTGAGATTAATTGGTAATCAGCTCACAAATCTATCACGTAAAGCATTATCAGATCTGCCATCATTACAAATTCTAAACCTGGCTAGAAATAAAATCGTATCAGTTGAATCAGGTGCGTTCGAAAGTAACACTAATCTGCAAGCAATCAGGCTGGATGCTAATTATTTAACTGATATTACAGATACATTTTCCAAAGTACCCAGCTTACTCTGGCTCAACATATCGGATAATAAATTAGAATGGTTTGATTACGAGCTCCTACCTAGGGGATTACAATGGTTGGATCTTCATAAGAATATGATTAGTGATATTGGAAACAGATATGGTTCAGATGTGGATCTCAGTTTACAAACACTTGATGTGAGTTTTAACAAGTTAACGAAAGTTTCTGCATCAAATTTACCCAATAGTTTGGAGTTGATATTTTTGAACGACAATTTCATCACACATGTTGAGCCACACACGTTTTTGAAGAAGACAAATTTGACTAGAGTCGATTTATATGCGAATCAGATTGTTGAGATGGATTTGAATGCTTTGTTGTTGACACCAGTAGACCCAGATAAACCTCTACCAGAATTTTATATTGGTGGGAATCCTTTCCAGTGTGATTGTACAATGGAATGGTTGCAGAGGATCAATCATCTTGAAAATCTGAGACAACATCCAAGAGTGCAGGATTTGGAGAGTATCTACTGTAAGCTTTTGTATAGTAGAGATCGAATGTATGTGCCATTGGTGGAAGCTGAATCATCTCAGTTCCTGTGTGCGTATAAGACGCATTGTTTTGCATTGTGCACGTGTTGTGATTTTGACGCTTGTGACTGTGAGATGACTTGTCCATCAAACTGTACCTGTTATCATGACCAATCTTGGTCGGCGAATATTGTAGATTGTTCAGCAGCTGGCTACACACAAATGCCAAGTCGAATCCCTATGGATGCTACCGCCGTGTACCTCGATGGAAACAATTTCGGAGAGCTATCTAGTCACTCATTTATTGGTAGAAAAAATCTGATCACACTATACGCCAACAACTCCAACATTGCTGCCATCTACAACCACACGTTCAGTGGATTGAAAAGACTGAAAATTTTGCATTTAGAGAACAATCAAATCAAAGAGCTACTTGGATTCGAACTGAGCAGCCTTGAAGATTTGAAAGAATTATACTTACAAAACAACCGTATCTACCACATTGATAACAGAACATTTATGGGGATGAAAAAACTCGAAGTATTGCGTATTGATGGAAATCGTTTGACAAAGTTCTCAGTTTGGCAATTTTCCTCAAATCCTTACTTAGTTGAAATAGGGTTATCAGGTAACCAATGGTCGTGTGACTGTGATTTCATGGCGGAGTATGCTGTGTGGTTGAGGATAAATTTAGCCAAAGTTTTAGACGCTAGTAGAATCCAGTGTGTACTGAACAATGTAACAAACGCTATGGGTCCGCCGATTTACGATTTGAACGGTACCATGTGTGATATGTTCCTAGGCGGTCCCAGAATGGTGGGTAGATACGCGATCAATGACTATTTATCGTTTTTTATTTGTACAGTGTTTGCATTTACCGCGTCGGTGGCGACGGTCTGTTTTTTATTCTTGTATAGACGTGAGTTGCGCGTGTGGATTTACTCGAGGTGTGGGTTGAGGATGTGTTATAAAACGACAGCTTTTGAAGAGGAGCAGGATAGGGATAGACTGTTTGACGCGTATGTCAGTTACAGTGTGAAGGATGACGGGTTCGTGAGTGAGATGCTAGCGCCTGGGCTGGAACAGGGGGATCCGGCGTTTAGGTTATGTTTGCACTACCGAGATTTCAATGTGAGCGCGTATGTAGCGGATACGATAGTGGAGGCGGTCGAGTCATCTCGAAGGACTATTGTAGTGTTATCCAAAAACTTTATACAATCGGAATGGTGTCGGTTTGAGTTCAAATCAGCGTTGCACGAGGTGTTAAAAGACAGGCGACGACGTATGATAATCGTTATCTACGGAGATTTACCTCAGAAGGATCTCGATCCCGATCTAAGACTGTACCTGAAGACGAACACGACCATCGAGTGGGGCGATCGTCAGTTCTGGCAGAAGCTGAGGTTTGCTATGCCAGATGCCAGAAAGTCAGCACCGCTTCCACCTCCGCCGATGTACATGGAGAGGGTGGCGACGCCCCCATCACGCCATGCACCATCATCATAAGGGTCTGCTGGGGCCTCCGCCTCCCTTCCTGCATCATCCCAACAACCTGCAGATGGCTCAGCATAGGGACTCGTCTCGAAGGATAGTGCAACCGTTATGGGCGTAGCGGATACTTAGCCGCAGGTGAGCAAATCAATCGCATTTATAATTAATTTTGTTTAGAATGATTTGTTATGTCATTTCCAGTACCGTATATCGCTATATATATTTATATGGATATAGTATATATTTATATAGACGTGAATCTGACGAGGAATGAGTAAATCTAGTGTGATCAAACAAAAAAAATCGTGCAGGATTATTAATTTGAGCTTCATTAACTGTTATAATATGAGATATTTCTCATAGAGTGACTGGCGAAAAATATTCCACTATTGAGGCCATATATCATCATCTTGCAATTATAAATTTAAATATACTACATCAATTCCGAAGTCCATGAACTATTCAGATGGGTCCCAGTTCAAGTACCAATAACTTGAAATTAAAGTTGCTATAAGATTGGAAATAATAATCAATTCTTACTAATTTATTTGGAATTTAATCAACATCGACAAATCACAAAACAGTGGAGTAGATTAAACATTGTCCAGTTTGAACATTAGATATGTTGTTTAGAAAGGTGGGGAACTTGAATATGATTATTATTCTCTCCCATAAATCTTCATATTTTCAATTTCCCTGTCAAATAGCGACCATAAATCCCATGCAAAGATCAGACTCTTCAACGGTCAAATATCAATCAGATTGAGTAATATTGGAGGATATAGATAGTATGGAGTAATGGTGAGCTATTAATTATAAATTAATGAATTTATCATGTAATGAAATTTTCAATTCAATAATATACACTATGAAATCCTTGTCAGAGTGCTTTACAAAAATTTAAAAGAACATCAATATTTCTACTCTAGTACGACTGGAGGATGTTTCAACATACTAGGACAAATCTAATTATTTCCATCACCATGATAACTCCAATGATTCGACAGTAAAGTAAAGTAAAATATACTCGATTTCATAAATTAATTAGCTTGACATTCAAAGAAAAAACTTTGTTCCCATCAACAATAATAATTATATAATTAATAAAATTATATTATTAATCAATATGATGATAATAATTTTCTCCTTGAAGCAATAATATTTAATCATTTGCTAAATCTACTCAGCCTATTATCATTAATAGTAAATTCAATTCAATAACAAGGAATAAATAATCTTGATGAAAAAGATATGATAACCATAAATCATTACCATCATCAGCTTGTTATCTCCTTAACTAGATTAGTTTGCATTTGTTTCAAGGAGTTTATTGTATAATACCATCCAATCCACAGTGGATTTTAGAAGAAATAAAATAGTATGTATGAGCTGCCGTGAGGATTTCCCTTTTTCGGAATGAATAATCACTCAAATACCCTATGGATACTTCAAGTATTCAGCAGTGATTTATATAGGAAGAGGCCAACATTAGATATCTAGACATTGAATGTATAATAAGAGTTGAACAGATAGACTACGCATTGATTGAATTTTAATTACAACAACAATATAACTCTAGCCATGATTACAAATTAATGTAGCTCGGCTGATTTCAATTATTTTTGCCCAACGAAGTGGGAGCGAGGGTGGTATTGACTTCTCCCAACCCCAGGCTTTCCGACAAGACATTTTTCACGAAAAATTAGGTTCAAGGATGAGATTGTGAGCTTTGAGAGTTCATGGGAGATAACGAGCAGAGAGAGTGAATGTTTCAGAGAAAGAGAAACTCGGAAATGTTAACTTTTGTTTGGTAGTGTGGGTGAACGAATATATTTTGGCTGGAGGGAACAGTCTCAGTTATTAGCAGTGAGCTCTGAGCTGTGAAGTGTTGTTTTGGACTTTTCTCATCTCTCTCTCACTCTCTCTCATTTACTTCAGATACTCATACTCTTTCTTTTCATTACTCTCTAGACATCTCTTGTACAAATCCCGTGTAGGGCGCAAATATGAATATAAATTATGAGAAAGAGTTAAGCGTGAGATGACGGCCGAAAAACAAAAGCAATTATCATCATCGTCATCGTTTATGTTAATCATGTTTCCCATTGCTATTACATTCATAACAGATAGTAAGTAGTGACTGTGCTTCTCACCACAACTGAAAATAGCCTATCGACTCGACACCGACATTGAACTTGGAATTTTTCTAGTTAGGCTACATTACATAACGATTGTTCCATAACTACAGTACCATATATTTTCAATCGTTATTAATATAAAACAATATTGATTCTGAAACATAGGCAACTCTAATATTACAATACACTACTGTATCGACAAGGACTATACTCATGTTGATTATCCTTTGAGGATTGTATTTTCTCCCTACTGACTACAAAAATTGCATTAAAAATATTTTCAGATTATTGATTCGATTCAATTTCAAGAACGGAGTACATTTATTCTTTCATTTCATTAACTCACTTCGGTGGGTTAAGCTAACTGCTTCCATACAACTGCTAGAATGGAGATAGGCTGAAATATTTCATTTAAAAATACATAATCATGAGGTTAAGTGTAAGAGAGGACCTGCGAGTCCTAACTTCGCCTGTTATAAAAGACAAAAAATAAATGAATAAATAATCACGAAGCTTCTTAGTCTGGTTTACCATTTTTAAAATTGGCGACATGTCACGTTATTAATTGCAAGGAATTGGAACTATTTCCAATTGGATGACTGTTTTCACTTTGTTATGTTCATGTTTTTCGGTAGTGAATTAATTGAACTCCATGGAATTAAAACCTCTTGAAGATACAAATAAACTTCTCATGTTTCCATAAATTTTTGAAAACTGACAAGCTGGTTAATTTTCCAATTAATGAATCAATAATATCTTCAATCAATTAATAATAGGCATATACTATTATAAATTATCAATGAACCAGACTCATCATCAATCTAAGAGTTTATTCTATTATGATCATATTTTTCAAATATTTCAGGCCGTCTATTCAAGTAGAACAATTATAGTAGGATACTGATCCTACTAATATAAACTAATATAATCACTGTAGACTAGGCCAAAGCCGATGATGAATTGAAATTGGCTTTTTGATAGAGGTATCTCTTTGATAATAAGAATCTCATCTTCAAAAAACTATAAGAGAGTTCAAAAAAACGAGTCCTCAGTTGGAGGAACTAAAATGGCTGGCTCGTTTATAATGATGCAGCTCCAGGTGACAAAGATGCTCGAGGCAAAGAGAACCCGAAAGGAGCTGATCTCAGGTCCTTAGTATCTATTCCTTTTTCTATTTCTCCATCCTTTTTTCTGACTCCTATCTTTTTATCTTTTTCTCCGTCTTCACCCTACTGCAGCTCTCGTTTTCATCTGTCTTCTGCGAGGAATAGTGAAGAGAGTTATCCCAAAACCCCTCTTCGTCCCTCCGATCCTAATAACGACCATTTTTAGGGTCTCCCTTCTATAGAAAACCTATTAGGTATACACGTCGAGGGATTTGGGACCCATCTGCACCATTCGGACACTATTATAATCTATTTTTCACCTCCGTTGATGGCTTACCCACATAAATTTCTTTATCTCGTAAATTTCGTCTTATGCGTCGGGGGGACCTGTTACGCACTCCTCTGCTGAGTTTTGATGACTGCCTGGTTATGGGATCATCAATTCACCACTCAGAGTGGAAGATGTACCTACAAAAAATGTTCAAGATCAACATGGTCCATAATCTTTGTAGATAATTTCTGTTACACTTCTGATTGAATTAGAATGATTAATATCAGCGTCTTAATCAGTATCGTACATAATTTCAGTATTGATAATTTTCGTTCTACGCCTGATTATCAGCTAAGTTAATTCCTGAAACATATAATATTAGAACACAGAACATTCTGGAAAATTAAACAATTTGAGAGAACACTTTATATACTATATGGAATAATTAGATCATTACTTCATGTAGTAGCAAATTAGATCATTGTTATTCTGTGAAAATGGTGAAACGAAACCAATACTGTAATTACTGAAAGCATTTAAATGCTTCATGTAGGCTATCTGAATGATTTCAAAGTCTAATTTCTGATAGAATAAATAAATTGAATTATAATTATGTTGGTTCAGTGTTCATAAAGTTAGATTAGTTGGAAGTCTTCAACATATTGTAATAGTTTGAGAGTTAATCTCCATTACGTGGGCTCATCGTAAGTTAGTTACCTTTGATGTGAACTAGTTAATTGCATCAATAAAACTTCCGCAAATAACCAGAACTGCTGTGAGAACTTGATTATTAATTACAGTTGAATTGCAGTTGATGGAAGCAACAGGGAGAATTTCAAACAAGTGACATGTAAACAAACTTCTAATTAGGTCTGAACTTTAGGAATCAATATAACCTCAAGTCTGCTACCACGGCTCCATCTCCGTATCGTTTGAATGTATTGTTTGCTCACTCTTTCTACTAAAGTAACTAATACTACATTATCATGATAATTAATAGTGAAAAATGAACTGCACTCGTATTAAACACGTTAAAAAACTAGTGATGCTTGTACAAAATTTGATACCCATAATTATGGATTTTACTATTTAAACAAATGTTTCCCTTTGTGGAGCATTTCACTTCACAGCGCAAAAAGATTCATTTTTGGCTGATTGATAGAACTTGTTTATTTGACCTACATAAATACCGTGGGTGTATTGATTAATGACGTAAATTGCGGTATCTGTAGATTTAATGAATATTTTTGCTGTATATAAGCTGGAACTCTGGCGCTCACTAACAAAGTTTAATGGTACAGTTTATTGATGAATGATTGCAAATAATATTCTCACAAAAAATTTCTGCTAGTGAACGATAGAATTCCAGCTTCATCAATTAAACTGGTACTACTAGAGTACAGTAGTTTCAACATTTGTGTTGATTTTCTGAACAAGTATTGAAAATATGGTAATTTTTCAGTACTTTTTGTAAAGGATATTACAATCGAATATCGAATATAACGATTTTATATAATTCTGAACTTATTCAAAAGTGTCTAATTAAGATCAAAATAAATTATATTTATATTCGCTTATCTGATGACAAACATAGGAAAATGGAGAACGGGCGCTCAGTATTACTAATACAATTTTGTTGGAAATATTGATTCATGAGAGGAGTTCGATCTCACAAGGTGTCAAATTATCTATAGATAAACTGGAAAACTTCATGAATAAAACGTGGTTAAACAATTCGTGAACTGACCACGCTGTACCTTGGTTGACTGGGAGAGAAACTCAGCCTCGACCTTCTATCAGATCGAACATTGTCATGAGGAAATATCGTCTGACACTTCCTTCCCTGATATTCAGTTTTCCACAGAAAATGTCACTACTACTAGAAGCTTCCTTCCTACATTATTCTAAGCGTATAGGCCGGCCAGCTGCTGTGAGATGTTATCTATATCTTTTAATACCATTCAATCTATATCTATTTATCGCACAGGACACATAGCTTTTTTAGAGGCGAGTGATTTTTCCCGAGACTTTGTTTTTGTTGTGCTTTGAAGTGGAGAGTGAAGTGCTATTAGAGAGGTAAATCTAGATTGTGTCCACGTATCGAATGTCGTCACCTGGCAAATTTTCGTTGTACCATGATAAGATTGGAGGGGTGAGGTTGTAGGATGAGTGAGAGGGAGGGGTAGACTCCTGAAATGTTTGGAGTTGCCGAAAACAGAAGGTGAGCGTACCGTTTACATAAGATTTTTTCTTTATTTACATGTTTTCGCTCGAATTTTGTCCAATCCTCTCTATTCATCCTTCTTGGCCTACCCCGTCTTACGTTTTTTACCTTGATCTCATTCTTGGCCCTCATCTTTCTCTCTCTATTCACCTCGTCTTATTATTCTTCATATTTATCTTGATGTTTTTCTTATCCTCGGCTATTTTTTCGTGCTTCAGATCTTTTTCAGCGTTGAGCTGAAAAAAATGATAAAAACTGTTTTTTACCCATATCTGATTTCCTTGGGGAGCAAGTAGAGTGTCCTCTGCGTAGGCTGATATTTGATATCTTGCATTTGAGAGGTATAGGAGACTTGGTGACGAAACGTTCAGTTTTATAAACGTAAGAAAGTTTGGAAAATAAGGAATTTTATAGGGAAATACTTGAATCTCTCACTTTAATTTCGAAATTTACATGAATATTCATTACATAAATTTCGTTCACCAATGAATATTAGAAGAGAATTGAATAATAAATTGATATTGGAAAAATATAAATCAAATATCTCAGAGATAGAATGGACAGAAAACTTCACGAATGTAAAATTTAATTGAAGTTGGCCATAACTTTAATTATAAAATTCACTTGTCCCTTCTTAAATAATTACTAATTATTTCGCAGATAGTATAGGCTATTTCAAACTTTAAAAGACAGAAGAGTTCATCTTGAAATTACAATTTGTTCCCTGGATATGAAGTTGACTATCTTTACTCGGAATGATGAAATATTTTTAAGTATGTTCTATACAATAACAATAAACTACAGGTAAACTGTTGACACTTGACAACCTCGAATCAAAATACCAACATTTTCCATCAACTTGTCATATACCAGTTGGAAGAAAAACATAGTTTCAATTACACTTGGCAAGAATGATATTTAATCAACTCTGTTAGTAATGCCCCGTCAAAAATTCACTCCGACTGTTTGACCACTGTCAGTCAAGCTGTAAAACTCACTGCTGGCGGCAAACATTTCAGCGCATTTTCGAATGCAACAACAACAGCCCATTCTTCACTAGATATTTCCATTAGCGCGAAAATAACAGTGCAAACCTATGACAATTTCTCTGTAGCTCTCAAAATGGCCACGCAAAATAGGAGAGATGTGTATCAGATACGTTTGCAATGGAACAGTCCATCTACAAAAACCTTTTAAAGTTTCACAATTCTCTCATTCTTTATCTCTCTCGTAAACTCTAATTCTCATATTCTTCTCTCATACACTTACAAAGTCTAACATTTCTCTCTGTTGCTCCATACTACAAAAACCGTTCCACTCGCATTTCAAGCTACAAGAGATTCGTATTAGTTTTCCGCCCCGACAACATATTGTAAGCAAATTTCTATTTGTGCTCGGCGATCCTGATTTATCCAACGTGTGACAAGTCCTTCTGATACCGTGTGAATGAGCCTGTCGCACAAATGACATTCTGTTTGAAGAGTTTTCCATTTCAAAGTATTGTCACCGTCATAACCTGGAATTCTCCTCGATTCTTTCAAACGCTAAAAGCTATGTTACACCGAATGTGATCCACTTCACTGTGTTGCATTGCAAATGGATCAAAAAATGAACCACTGTCAGCTTTATTTGCATATTTCCGTTTTAAATTCAGCTTGTGTGACATGGACAATATATAAATTGAATCCGCTGAATATTTCTGCTTCGCGAATTCCACAAACTAATATGATCTGTTGTATGAATTTGGAAAATGTTATACACCTTTTTTCAATATTCTATTAGATTATTACATTCTATCAGATGAATAAATTGTGAATTTCACTACCAAATTACTATGATTTGTAGGCTATTTTTATAACATTTATACATTTGTATTTGTATCGAGATTTGGCACAGTAATATCATTCTTTATGGAAATCGTAGGCTTATCTGATCTCAAGATCTCAAAGTCTATCAATGAAAAATAATGGAACATTGGAGTTCGGAGTTTGGTTCTTAATAATCCAAAATCCTATTTTTGAAGGGAGTCAAGCATTGTACATGCAATTTTCTTATACTATGCTACTCATGAGATGGAGAATTATGTATTACGATGAAGGAATTGCATATATTCAAGGCTTAGATACTTGGTAGTATGAAGATAGACATAATATGTTTGATATTCGGCCTGAACTGATAACCTTTCAATCAATGAAAATTGATAATTAGAATTGGAATTATCAAAAGTTATAATATAGATCATTCCTTTGTTGATATTTGTAAAACAGTTCTCTGCGAACACATCTCAAGAGCTGGAACTAGAACTATGTAACCGTATTCTATATCTTACTATTATAAAGGTCTCGCATCTACCCAAAATCATGCTTCCTTTGTCTGATGGAAACCGTTTTGAAGGTTATCGATCTGAACTATAAGAAACCTGAAAAGGGGGAGGTGGAAGAGAGATAGAAGAGTGATAAACAGTGAGAAGAAGAGAGAAAGTGATGAGTGAGTGATTGAGTGAGATTGAATGGGAGGGAGAACAGAATTCAAACGAGCTACGAAAACAAAACTTCAGCCAATGCCGATGTCCTGCCTTGAAACATTTCGACCATTGAGGCCCAACCGTTTGTGACAAGCTATTGCTAGACTGTTGTAAAACTGGCCATAAAGTTGATGGAAGGGAGGGGGAGGAGGTTGGGGCTTTGAATAATGATAACAATGATAATAAAATTGGCCGACTCATGGAATAGTGGTCTGCTTTCTGGACTGGTTCCCTGTCTACGGTCATTCATGATATATTTAGTAGCATATATGCGTATTTCTATATGATATCACCTACAACATATATTTCTCTCACAGAATAGAAAGAGCACTATAGAGATGGGTCTTCCCCCAACCCACCCTCCATTGAGGTTTTTTACAAGGCTGGACATTTTTTTATTTTTATTGCGATAGTAAACCACAACAATCAACTGGGGGACATTCACCTTCCCCCCTCCTTCATTCCAGCTCTGGACACTCCAACTTTCACAATTATTTTTCTCCTCTCTCTCACTTTCTCTTATCAATTCCATCCCTGCTGGATCTCCCTAAATTTCAATTTACCATTCAACCCAACCCAAATGCAGGTTTTTTGTCACTTTATAATCTGTTGAATGGTACTTTTTCTCTTTTGTAGCAGTTTTCCTCTCATGCTCTGTAATCCCTAGAATGAATGAAAAGAGCTTAATTTCATGTAAATAATATCAGCTTAAATCCTTGCAACTAAAATTTCGTGAAAATCATCAACTATTAACAGTTTGACTATTACAGTATTAAATTCTTTCTAATCATTCAAATTAAACTAAATATGTAAATAGAATATCAAACATCAATTAAACTAGGCTGTTCCCACTTTATTTTTTTCGCATTATATGTTCTATCTATATCATGCATTATCCATAAAACAAATTAGATTGATGGCGGTTGGAAACGACATTTAATTTGTTCAGTCTGCATTGCAAAAATGTTCGTGGTAAATCATTTATTTGATGGGTGGCTTGGAGATACAGTACATGTTCTATAGATTTCCGTTTGTTTATATTTCTCTTGTCTTATCTACGCCATAAAATACATCTGCCAAAGCAGTGAAACAAATTATGATGCCCAAGAATACATTAACAGAACCGATAACTGAAAGAGATGCAGGGCAGATCAAGATAAAGTTGTTTTCATCGTATGGTTTCGAGCTGTTTTCAACAGTTCATAGTTTGAACTACGGAAAACCCCGAAATATAAACTGTGGAAATACATTCGATTTTATGACCGAAATGATAAGAGCGATACTTTATCATACAGTTTCAATACCAGAGATAAGATGTGAAGCAGAAACAGAACTTCCCATTCTATAAACACTGACCTCTCTGCAGTATGTTTATATTATTTATCTGTTATAAATTCCAGCTCCCCAGCAACGAAAAAAAGTGTGGACTAGTAATTTATTTTCTTCGGTTGCTTGTTGGCAAATAGAGAACTAACTTGGTTCGTTTCAGACCAAAGTTAATTTGTTTCTGGGTTGTTTACACTGTAATGGTCTGTGGTAAACACCAGAAACATAATAAAAAATGATCATGCTCATTTAAGCATCAAATTGCAAATTCAACAGCAAACATTCTCTTCCAACTATTTTTATATTCTATTCAAATCAGAAAGAAGGTCATAGAATCAACATATTTAACTTGAAAACGAAAAATAATTTAAACATTGAAAACTCTTCTTTGCATCGTATAATTTTAAACTTCTAATAATGAACAGTTGTATATTTTAACATCAATTTCAATTCCGCTTGTTAATCAGACGCTTGTGAGATTCAACATTGTATCTAACTGCATGTCATACATGGAAAAATGACGAAAAATGGCTCATGCTGCAAATATTTCCGTCCTTGAAGTCTAGGAATCTAGTTATAGACTATATTAGCATTCATCATAAATGATTGAAGCCTCAATTCAAAAACAATATCAACTGGATAATGTTCAAAAGTCTAATAATAATACATGATCTACATCTCTCCAACCTGACTACGAAGTTATCAAGTTACATGAGATTGAACTTCGACTCCCACTCGTGAAACTGTATGTACACGCCTCAGCCACCGCGGATCGATGGAACACGGCCATGAAAGTTTGTGCACCCTGAGAAAATTTACATACTTAGGCTTGCTATCTGAATAAGATAGCAGGCACGAAGACAAGTCCGGAAACAGAGCTCTTATCTAGGTGAAGGCTGTAAGAAAATAATCCAGGGAAACATGCGGCAATGCGATGCTTTGGAGAGATGCTACTGAGGGGGAATGATGCTGCTGGGAGAGCGTATCATTGTGACAAGCATCGGGCTGTGTTGATGCTTGTAGCGTGTGAGGAATGATACGGGGTGTTCCATGCGGAAACGGGCGACAGACGACAGATAGGGGGACGTGTCGCGCAGGGTTCATGACACTTTGTTGCCGTTATCCCGTCGAAACAAAACGCGGCTGCGAGGGAAAACCTTGCAGATAAACGGGGGAGAAAACCTTCAAGGAAAATGGGAGAAACCTTCAAAGAAAATAAGGAAAAACGTGGTGGTAGCATACATACGATTATAGCCACAGAAGACGTTTGAGAAATATACGGTCTCCAGGACGCTGTGGGACTGAAGATAAGAAACGCCGTCGACCCCAGAGCACAGCCTTGTGGCACCCCTCGGTTCGCGGCTCATTACCCACAATGCACCAAGGACATGTCTGCCGGCTGAAGATAGTTCGTTGTTCTTTTTTGTTTCGTCAGCTGTTACGGTAATGGATGAGTTGTGAGCAGAAATAGCAGTCATTTTCGGGTCTTTAAAAAGGAATCGCATAGGGTGGTGACGTTGACCTTCCTTGAGAGTGCTACTGTTATACGGTAGAGATCTATCTTGGGAATTGAAAACATCATAGAGTCTAAGAATACATTATTGAAATCGTTCAACGAATCCTGTGAATGAGCTGGCCACCATAATATTATATACTTATTTTGCATACAAGCATAATATGGAACCAATGAACTACAAGTATAAACAAAAACATACTGAAATTAATAAAATCAATAATGAATATATTCTCCTTATAAGATTTTCATAACTAGATTATCGAATACTATTCATCTCAATTCTTCTGTAATTTCTCGATGTCAAGATTTATATAAGTCTTTACTTCATGCCTGAATATCTTTGTTTCACAGGACTTCCACTTTTTTACAAAATGGATCTCATAGTAGGCCTGCTATCATTATTGTTGCTGAAGTATTGTCAAGGATAAACTCGATTTGAGACATCATAGAGACAAAGTCTCCATTTATTCAACAGAATTTATAGAAAGCTGTATAAAATCATAGAATTGGTAAACCTTTTAGTTTTGCGTACATTAATTTATAGCTTATAACCAGTCAATAGAGGGTCAGTGAGTCACTACTAATGCATTGCTTCATTGCATATAAAATGTAGACGATTCACTGTGAGGGGGATACTAGGAGACAGAACTCCGTTACCTTTAAAATGGACCAGCGGAGGTATAAATTGCATGCGAAGGTGTGAGGGTAATAAACGAACGTAGGTGAAGGAAATAACTCAATAACCGAAAAGTATCGGGAATATCTGGCTGAGGGGAACCGGCGGAAATGAAAAATTACTTCATGGAATCCATTTCTCATAGATGGTGAAACATTCATTACGTCTATATTAATACATCGGGGATTCGACAACCGAAAATTCCTACTCAATAGTTTAGTGCTGAAGTTAGTTACTACTTACCATTAGAGGATAGTGACCGGGGTAACAGCTCATAGATATACTACCTCCTATATCATGGCACGTGTAACATTAGCAATCTTCTTTGGTCACGCCTTTTTTTAGTTGAGGTTGCCGGTACCGTTTCGAGAAATATTTGCAGCCGGACGCTCAACTCTATCCTTTCTCATCGATCAGTCAATGTCTCTCTCTTTTTTCTATTCTCTCCTACTCACTTCTCAATTTTTTCCAACCCACTTTATCATTGGCCTATCTCACAATACGCCATCCTCTCGAAGTCTTCCGAGTTCATCTCTTGTAGATAAACCGTACCTCAGTTCACATGAAATAACTGAAATGATTCATGTATTGCACATGAAAAATCGATATATTAGATATTAATCTAATAAGAACCTAGAATATAATAGTAACTAGTATACTAGAATATCATTATATCATTATCGTCTTGTTCGCTACTAAGAAATATTTGAGAATTCATTAATTGAATTTTTACCATCATTACAATAACCATTGTTACGTCTTATGATAAAGATAAGGTTGGTTCTTTTCTCAAATTAATTGACAAGAGAATGAAGTTATGTACTCATATGACGATATGACTTAGTACATATTAGCTTATTCACTCACTAACAGTAATATTGATTGTTGAGGGTATCAATATTATGCACCGAAATTAGAAAGCCTCAAGCCTATAGAAGTAAGAAATAATGTAGATACGAATTATCTTGATTACTGTGGTATCGTGAATGATTGATTTTGCCTTGAACTTATCGTCGGAAAAATCCTGGGACTAAACTTTCCTGAAACAGATTATGTTTTTTTTCTGAGGGTGATGCCCACATTGGTTTTTGGGCCTGTGCGTTGGTAATGGGAAGGATGATGATGATGAGAGAAGAATAGACCTACTGCTCTAGGTGGGTTCCGAACCACCGGGAAGCGATTTTTGAAGCCCATGAATTGAATTCAGAGGATCCGGTCACTAGTACAACAGTGGTGGCAGAGGTAAGTCTCTTATCTAATCTCACCGATTGGACGCTCTCTACCACGGGACAAACCGTACTAATTGTATGTACTAACTAATTGCTTGAAACATTTTTAACGAACCGACTTTGGTATCAGTGATTTTTGTAGTTGTTGCAGGGCTTGATAACAGTTGTTAGACTTACTGTATCGTATATGGATAGTTTTTAATTCGTTCTTTTTTTGCAAAAAGTTACACGAATGTTTAACATTAATATCCACAGTTATACTCTTTTAGTGAATTTCATTTGAAAAAAATGCATTGGTCTTGCCCAGATAATCGTTATTAGTATATATTGCATACTTTTCGTTTAATCGTATAAAATATAACGTTCAAGCGCGTAAGACATCAAATTTTTTGACTAAGTTATTAACATCAAATTCAAGCTTGAAAAGAGAGCAGTTAAGATTAATGATGAAAAAATCTCAACACCATAATACCAACGCCTACATTGCCCTAGGAAATAACTGGGAATGAGGAGTGATGCGACCAGGCTTAGCTGGGGATGGATATTGCGTCTTTGGACTGCAGCAGAGTGTGTCAGCGCACACATCTCATGATAAATGGAGGTGCGGCGACAGGTATGGCTACAGTTCGGATTTGTCGTTCATTGTCAACAGACACATTCAACCCTCATACCCAATACAACCCTTATACCTGTTTGGCAACAGTAGTTGCCGAGGGAGCTGCTCCAACACTGTTCAGTGTATAGATTATCCAAGCAAAGAAGACATATTGGCAAGGAGGGGAAATGACTCCAGCTCAGTCAATATTCGTTCAAAAATTATAAATTGGGTTTTAAATTGTAGATAAAAATGTTTCCTACAATTTGAGACCAAATTCATAATTTTTGAACCAATATTCACCGAGCTGGAGTCACATTCCCATCTCGCCAGAATGTCTTCTTTGCTTGGACAGACTATACAACCCTCTCTGCTTTCAACCCACCTGACAACAATCGACTCGCTTGTGAAAGTGAAATCTTCATCTGGCCGGAGCTAGATTTGCAACTAGCTGTAGAGCATAGAGAAGGGAATGGTAGATGGCTTGATAACTCTCTTTATTACCAGTGAGTAATTTTTTTTCTAGAAGATGGGTTGAAGGGATTGATGATTTATTACATCAAATATAAAATAGATTAATGGGGTTGAATAAGGGCAACAAGTATTTCCTTCCTACCTGTCATTTTTAAATCACCTCTCTATTGTGAATTATCTAATTATGTTTCCGTTATTCATTTTGGAAGTTTCGTTACCTCACAATTGAATAAATCAATTCATAATCTGGAATAACAACAATTCATTAATTCAAGAAGATAAATTATAGGGTTATCTTTTCCAAACATTCCATTCGCGATAGTCACAATAATTTCACCTACTCCTTTCAAATAATCATGATCATAGTCATTTCTTTATAAATGATTTACTATGGTGAGTAGCACAGTAGCCAATAATAAACAAATGAAGTAATTGAAAAGGGTGCTGTGATTATTATTTAAAACAATAAAGAGTAGCCCTGATATAAAAGAAACACAAACGAATAAATACACAAATCCATTTCTATTCCCAAAATAAATTCATACACTCATGATCATTTCAACGAAAATGTTTTTAAAGATAGTTTTAATTATGATTTAAATTCTATAATGCTTCTTTTTCCGATAATACTTGTAATTGGACATGGGTTGGGGTGTGAGAGGACCAATTATAAAACAAGACTCACATTATTATTACTTTTATTAGCTTAGTCCCGTTTTCTGTAGAAAGATGCAAATGAGGTCACCTCCAATTATTATCACTTCTTCATGCTAGCTTGAAACACATCAAGATTCTATAGCGAATCTGCAAATCCAATAATCCCAATAAGTGTAATCAATTCAATTAAAAACGGATTGGAATGTGACTTGACGATAGCAAAGGTACGTTCGCAACCTTATCAATGTATATGTTTCACACCGACAGGTTTACTATTGGCTACTCCACAGAAACCGGACATTAAAAACTGTGCTAAAAGCAGGCATTGAGAACCTGTTTGCTGAGAAACGACAGCTGAGTGGTTTCGGCTGCTGTAAAGTATCATCATCAGCTCTTTAAGACATCAAAATCTGCCCCGATTACAGATTGTTGCATAAATTAATTGATACCATCGCTCTATCTGCTAGAAAGACGGCGATTCTGAATCACATGGATGTACTTCTGCAAGTAGGTTAGAGAATGATCAAAGTAGGCTATTTTATTAATTGCAGAGAGCTGAGCTGCGAACGAGAAGCATCAAACTGAGAAAAATTTGTTGATTGAATGGATGTGTATCAAGCTAGAAAATCGAATTGGCAATGGTTAATATAACGTCTATAGAAATACTTTTTTTATTTATTTATTTATTTATTTCCATCAATGCATGAACAATGAAAAATTGTATGGCAATCGTCAATTACATAATACATTATATACATTATTACTCAGGTTATCAGTTCCTTTAAATCATAGAAACACATTTCTTTCAACCATTCTTTCAATTTACTTCTTGCCTTCTACTTCAATTTACCTTCTACTTCTTGAATGTTTTCATCTCCTAGGGTGAGGCCGCACTGCCGGTGGCTAGAGCCTGGAGGTGGAGGGTAGTTGGTCAATTTTCCTGGGAAGAGGATAGCATGGTGGGAGGAGGGTAGCCACCTCCATCACCAACTACCCTCCACCCTCCATACTCTATTATACGGTATATTACTATGGATGGTGTGTATGTTCTATAGATTTACCAACTACCCTCCACCCTCCAGGCTCTACCCACCGGCCGTGCGGCCTCAGCCCTACAGCCTTATTGAACTTTCCCTAATCTATCAAAACCTATTTGATTCCTGAAACTTTAGTATTAATGTTTGTGAGTGCGTATCAAGAATGGCTGACAAGTTGAGTTTATTTGAAAAGCACAATATCTCTATATCAGGGAACAGGGAATGTTCTCAAATGTAAGATTTAATTATGTTTTTTCAAATGTCCTTCTCGGATAAACTGATAAGCTCTCAAAATAATTAATATGTATTTCTTAATTCGATTTATCTGCCCAATAGATGAATTTATTGATGAAAAGCCAACAAATGAATCGATAAAAATTTTCATAGTTTTGTAAATGTTCTTAGTCTATATAGGTATGTAATCTATTATATAGCATGTTAATTTTGAAGTAAACAATGATTATTATCATTATGTTTATTTTAGACGAATTATTTCTGGTCCATTGATTCATCATCACAACAGTTTATTGATTCAACAGTAGCCTACTCAATTGTTGAGTTTCCAAGCTTTAAAACTTCTTCTTTCAAGTCAATAGCTTTCTCAACAACTGTCTTAGTTACTGACGGATAATTAAACAAACTAGAAATACTTTGTTGTTCTCTACGTCTTTTTTTGAAACAATTTACATTTCTATTTATTGAAAAAACAACATTCGTCAGACTCCAGTTTCATTGCTGAGAACTTCTAACTTAAAAACAGAAATTTTTACTTGCAATCTGTTTCAAATTAGATAATATAGGAACAGAAACAAGAATCTACCTTGCCTAAAATTCTACCAATAATTCTTCAAAATTGGATAATATGGGAACAGGAACGGAAAAATCTCCTTTGCAATCCCTGTTTCAAAAAAGGATTACATGGAAACATAAAAAATTATACCTCACATTCCATGTTTCAAAATTAGATAATATGGAAACAGGGACGGAGAATCCTACCTCAGAATTCATGTTTCAAAATGAGATAATATTATTATGGAAACAGGAACAAAAAAAGCTACTTTACACGTCAGTGGCATTCGTGATTTTCGCCACAGCCTGAACTCAGCAATAAACTTCCACAC
Source organism: Sogatella furcifera (assembly GCA_017141385.1). Taxonomy (NCBI): domain Eukaryota; kingdom Metazoa; phylum Arthropoda; class Insecta; order Hemiptera; family Delphacidae; genus Sogatella; species Sogatella furcifera. The sequence goes on along the minus strand of CM029552.1, from coordinate 22,864,821 downwards.
TCAATAAATCTCAGCAACAGTACCACATCAAATATTCGTGAAATTCATAATGAATGAGAGGCAAATGAAAGAGATGGTGTGTGAAAAACAAGCCTGAATCGGACAGCACTCGCGGTCTAATGAATATATCGTAGTGTTTCCACCGCTACGGGCCATTGCAGCTGTAGCAGACGCCAACAATATTGGCGGATGAGGAATGACTATAATCAACACTCAACTCTGTCAGAACAGTAAGTGATCGGTCTTAACGAACATATCAAGTGAATAACTTTCTCTGCTGAACCATAACTTTATTTAAAACTGCTTTTTGGCTTTCCTAACAGAGCTCTGCGCTCTGCTTTTTTTAATAAAAGACATCCGCCAACCGCCATTCTTTTCGGAATTTGGTATAATAATGTGTGAAGTATCTGTGGGAATACGCCGCATTAGTGTGTGGTGGGTGTATAATTATCTCTGATGGACCAAAACATTTGTAGTGTAGCGTACAATCTCTCTCTTAAACTCTTGTACAGACCAATCACCTCCTCAACTCATACCTCTCCTTCAAGTACTCTTCTTCACTCAGGCTCCTCACTCTCAACACTCGACTACGTCTTCTTCCTCTTCTTGTTTTTTTTTCTTCTTTGCTGTCTTCTCCCTCATTCTCTCTCACTTGCTCCCACTACACTCGTGCCAGAATACACACGCCGGCAGTGAGTATGCTTGATAGGGTGATGTGACCTTCCAGAGAGTCTCTTACCGCCTCTTGACTAATCTTCACAACCTACTGATGACTTCTCATCCACCAATCCTTCTTCTTATTCTTTGTGTTCTCTTTCTTATTCTTCTTTCTTGCACATGCTCTTCCACGAAACATAAATTCTCCTTCTTCTTCCTCCTCATCTTCCTCTTCGTTTTCTTCGTCTACTTCTTCGTCTTTACCTCAATATTATTCTTTTTTTCTCTCTCTTCTTCTTCTTCTCCTACTTCTTCTTTCTCCCCATAGATTTCTCTTTCTTTTGCGTTTTCTTCTTCTTATTTTTCTTCTTCTTTTTTTCTTTCTTCTCTCTTCTCCTACTCACTCTTTTTTCATATCTGCCTTTTTCTTCCTTATATCATTTTTCTCTTTCCTCTCCTTTTTCCATCTTATCAATCTTTTTCAAATCTCTCGACTTCTTTCATCCTTCTCAAACTCATTCTTCACGAATTCCTGTTGAAAGTTTTAAATTTTTTCTTATACTCTTACAATTATTTATTCTCCCATCAGGAGATGGGAATTATTTATTTAAATTATTTATTCCCACCTCTTTCTTTTCACATCAAACTATCTTACAAGAGTAGATGCCAAAATTTAAGGCGGTTTCGTCTATCTCTTGTACGTGATGTGAACTGCTAACAGCTGATGTGCTGCATCTATTGTTTCTTATGATTTCAAAAACATCAAATATGACTAGCTGATTGTTAACTCTAATTGATAACATTAGCTGTTGGAGCGCACTAGAAGTAGACGAAACCGTCTAACGCCTTTTGGCGTCAGCTATACCTCATACTGCTTCACTTCTTCTCTTACTTATCTTTCTTTTCTCTCTTCTCCTCGTTCATCGTTCCTAACTCATCCTTTCCCACTTGCAGGAGCTCTCAGCTTACCCTTTACACATCTCACCAAAGGCCGAGCATCAAATAAAAGCATTCAACAATCAACCCTAGTAGCCGCCTACCAGACGTATCAAACTGGTTTTTCAATTACTGGGTTACAAGGTTGTGAAGCCACTCGCCAATCTCCTGATTGTAGGTGTCTTGCTGCGGTTAGTGCTCTTGACATTGAAATTGGTTAATCCTTGATTAGAAAGTTCACACCTAATCGCTTCAGCAAGCTCTCGTCAAGAATATGGAATGAATAACCATAATTGAATCCAGGTGGGAATAATGTTTTTCCTTTAAGAATAACAATATTATTCTGTAAAATGTTATATTGATGAATGAACTGACAAGTCTCTTTTCTTTCATTAAGGTACTTTAATATTTACAAGTATTCTATCTTTGTTACTGAACATGACATTCATGATTTGATTTTTGAAAAAAATATTCTAAAGATACTCAAATACCGCGTTTGACTGGGAAGTCCAATTAACATACCCACCAATAATAAAAATCATTATAATGCTATCTTGATTAACTATTTATAAAAATCACCATGAGTGATTGAATTTGCTAACGAACATGGAATATAGAATCGTATCACAAGTCTCTACAATATTATTGTTTTTGCATGACGTATAATAATAATTCATCTACAGTAACAAAAGGTGGCTGATATTTCCTTTATCTTAGGGCCACTTTATCACTGTTTCTTTGTATCTTGAATAGAAATCGCAGTATCCTTTTCAATTATTTTGATAAAGATATTACACGGTGGATGAATATTTTCATACAACTCGATCAATGCGTATTGCGGGCTTATTATTAGTGTATTCCAAAATAAAGTCATAACAAAACCAAAAATGAAATTTCGTCAGTTATTTCTGATTTGATAACACTGTATCATCCTTTACCGATAATATCACATTAAATATCATCCATTCAAAGCAGACAGTGATCAATAGGTCCACCACCAAGCTGAGATAAATGATGAGCAGTCATATTAAATTATACAAAATGTTGATGGCGTTACAAAATGAGAGGTGTGAAATTACGTGTGCATAATGCATGAGAATGGATCATACAAGTTCTACCTTTGCGATGTTATCCAATAACGCTACATGCATTGATGTTTCACCGTGTGATGTTTTGCTGAAATCGATGGGGCTGTGGGAATGTTCAAATTGTCAGGTCAGAGAGAATGTTGGTGGGATAGAGAGAGGAGTAGTAAAAATGAAAAAGAGTGAGTGAGAGTAAAAGAGAGTGATTGAGGGATAGAGAGGACAAAGAGGAAAGAGAGACAGTGAGTGAGAAAGAGATAGGGAAGAAAGAGTGAGAGAGAGGAGAAGGAAGATAGAGACAGTGAGTGAGATAGATAGGGAAGAGAGAATGAGAGACAGGAGAATAAAGATTGAGGAACAATTAGTGAGAAATAGATAGGGAAGAGAGAGTGAGAAGAGAAGGAAGATGGAGAGACAGTGAATGGGAGAGACAGGAAGAGAGCGTGAAAGAGAGAAAAATAGGGAAAATGTGTGAGAGTTGGAGAGAGACAAAATGAATAGCTTGGAATAGAATAGCTGACTTCATCTGATAACCTGTGAGATAGAGGGAGAAAGAGAAAGAGAGCAAAATAGGGAGAGAGAGGAAGACAGAGAGAGAGACAGAGAGAGAGTAAGAGGGAGTGAGAGAACAAAGCAGAAATGCTGAACAAACTCTGCCTAAGGCATAGTGTCATAAATGTTGGTGGCAAAACGCTTTCATGGACACATCATTGATCCACAAACGCTTTATATCCGCTCCTGTAAAACCTATATAACTATATAATAAAACTGATTGAATTTCGATGCTAAAGTGTCACTGAGCATTTCATCTAGTTGAATCTATGAAATTACTGGGTACTGGCCACCTGGTGAGAGTGTCTGCTTTGTGATTGTGAGGTTTAGTCACAAACACAGTGGACTGATCTTGGATGGGTGACCAGTATTTGGCCAAGTACACTTTGGCGAGGTGGAACCTACCCGTAAGGGTCTCCCAACCATTGAAAGCCATAAGCATATTTTTTTTATGAAATTAATTTCAACTACTGTAGAGGACAATCAGTTCATTTCCATCATATTTACGTTTTTATTCCCTAGAATCTGTATATGAGATAGGTATATGTAATACATTTACATATGTATGTATACATATATGTATATGTATATGTATATGTATATGTATATGTATATGTATATGTATATGTATATGTATATGTATATGTATATGTATATGTATATGTATATGTATATGTATATGTATATGTATATGAATATGTATATGTATATGTATATAATCTACTTCTGCATATGAGATTTGATGTCAAATTTACTGATGCAATGATATTTAATAAATTCCCAAGTGACAATGTACTCCATTTATTATTGATAATGATTCCAAGAATGAACCATCATCAATAATTAATCAAACATGAGAACAATTCACAGATCTTCGGTTGAGCAAGTGAATCCCCAAGTAAAGCATCACTGATTTCAGAATCATAGAAGCTCATAATCTATTATGTGAAGCATCTATTATCTACATATCAATTGCCAAGTATAAATGCTATCATGGTTAATTGGTTCTTGGAATAAGGCATCATTAATATTGAAACACATTAATTTTCTAATAATCTTGGTTCAGTAGACTGCTTCCAAAATAAAGCTTCACTGATATCAAATTACATGCGAGTACTCAGATTTTCAGCTGAGTGGAGTTTGTCGCTACAGCGAGCCGAAAGTCAGTCCGGTTTTGGCCAAAACGACTGAGCAACTAGTTAGAGTTGATGTAGTCTCCTGTGGCACGCCAGAAATTTCTTTATGAAAACAGTTTTGGATGGGCAAAAGCCCAGGAGACCCAAGTTGCCGCACCAAGGAGCACGAATACGTAGCCGTGGTCAGTGCTTGGAATGGTAGAAGTTTGTAGGGATGGTCTTGGGGGGTGACCAGAAAAGGGGGTAACCTAGAGGGGGGTTGTGGTCGGACTGCTCTCCTCAAGTTCCGTTCTTTGGTAGTCGCCTGAATTTGCGTCAATTTTCCTCAAAAACCCAACTCGGGTTACGGACGATCTTCTCAGCTGGAAATTTTGTTTGTATTACCTTGGTGCATGTACCATTCTATGAAGTGGATTTGCATGCTTGATACTCCTCCAAGTACAGTATATAAAGTTTCGATCTACAAGTACCCTGAGGTTTTTCATGTAAATTGCATAATATTCCTATACATACATTTTTCCTTTCAGTTTACACAATTTTCCTTAATGAATTGTGAGAGATGCGATCTAATATAAGTTCATTAATATTGATAAAATTTCATACAATGATTCATTCCAATGTTATTGAATAGTCTACGACATCAATCTCTTTCCTAACCACTCTCTAATACCAACCAGATTTTAGATTTATTGCAGATTACAATAAATATTTAGTAAAGGTTCCTCTTTGGTGGAAAAATAAAAAGATGAGGATATTTTTCAATAAAAAAATTTACAATAATTTTATTAGCCTAATTGGGATTTTTCTGAATCAAAAACTAAACGTTATTTCACAATGTTATTGAATAGTAGTATCTGCTTCATGACATATAAAATATTTAATAATTCTCTATTACTTAATACGATCATATTTTGAAAATTATCCAAATTGTATTCGAGAAATTATTTGAAAAATGCAAACACTTTTAAGCTATGAATACTTCTGGACTATTAATATTGTCATTCTCATTCTTCAATATTCAATCAAGTTCAAAACTCTAACAGGCTATCAGTAGGCCTATAACGAATCTAGTTCACAATCAGTTCGGATTACTGACTAGAAATACATCATCATAATCAAAGGTTTTCACCTAAAGACCCGAAGACACCTAATCAATAAGATTTCTCACATCACATTGTTCATAACTTTTGAAAAACTTTGCCCATCAAACCTTGACTAACCTAGACGAATCGGATATTGTGAATCAACAACTAAACGAAAACCGGAGCGATCAGACTGCAGTGTGATTCATGGAAGATGATGAGAGAGCAGGATAGATGACAAATAGGATAAGAAAAGAGGAGAGGAAGCCAACAGTTTACCATTTGAAGCATAGGACTGGACTGGCCGTCCTCTATCATTGGCGGGGTCAGAATAATGATCCAACCATTTGCACCAATTTCTGCTTCCAATTGTGTAGCTCCGTCTCTTTTTACCACGGGACGAGATAGCATCTATCGTCCTTGTCTGGTACACAACAATATTCCAATTGTATTTCCGTTTCTCTCTAGCACAGGGTAAGACGCGTTCGAACATCTTTGTCTAACAATATCGTGTCTACTAAAACGAGCACGTAGCACAATAATGACGAAGCCCTCAAAGAGCAGATCAGATCAGTGGCTATAGTGGCATTCCGGCACTACAATGACCATCTTAAACCGAGCGCATAACAGTTCAGCTATAATAATATCCTCCCATCTCTTCCTAATCCATCATCAACAACACCTTTCCTTATCCCCTCCACCCCTCCTCCACATCACGTGACCAACCCTCCAGCACTCTATACCTACTTTGGGATCCTTCAGACAAATTTATATACATAGATACCCACCTATATTTATATACACACCTCATTTCGTTTCTTGTTTATATCCATCCAATATCAGTCAACTCCTGATACCCCCTAATCTGTATCCTCCCCCACCCTCCTAAAGTCACGTTTATAGCTTTCAGATTTCCCTGCAGCCATTTTCCCCCCAAAACAATTACACCGTCCTTTCAGTACAGCTAACAATGTAGAAGGCTTCAATTTTGTACGGGCCGCCGAGCTCACACAACATCACTCACCTTAAAGTCGTGTAAGTGATGTTTTTGTGTTATCCGCGACTGCACAATATTTGAGTGAATATCGTATATCGAATATAAAGTAAGTTGGCTACTCTAGGAATCAATATTACATTCAGTTATTGTTAGCATTCATTGTGGATAGTCTATTTGCTCTTTTTTCATCAAATAATAATTTAGTAACAGCTCATTCACGATTCTATCCTATTTTATTTATATCGAATAGTTTTTATTTTAGATATAATGAAATGGAAAAGTTCCCCCGATTGAATTATGATAAGTCCCAATACAATTTTCAAACACGATGAGTCTTATGTAAAGGTTCTCCACAATGGTTTTTATCATTGTAAATTCAATTTTGAAGCATAAAATCTAAGATATTTTCATCGAAGAATAAAAATCAAATATTTATTGGGATGGTATTCTAAATTGGAACCTCCCCAACCGAGTCTCAAAGTACATGAAATAACCTCAATTCCATTACTTTATGGAATTGAATCAAGTGGATGAATTAAATTGAGCATGTTATGGAATCGAAAATTGTATATATCGTTTGATAGTGAATAAGGGGTGGAATGTTATTTGGAAATGATGGGGGTGAAAGGAGTTATGTGATGTTTGGGGCTGAGCATGCCTTCAATCAAACTGGAATCAAATTTATAGTATCAAGTGGCCTTGAAGGAGAGGATGTTCAGCCACAGACTTGGATTAAGAAAGGGAGAAAAATAAGAAGAAAGAAGAAGAAGAAGAAGAAGAAGAAGAAGAAGAAGAAGAAGAAGAAGAAGAAGAAGAAGAAGAAGAAGAAGAAGAAGAAGAAGAAGAAGAGTGGAGAATGAAGAAAAAGGTGATTGGCCGCAATCAAAATTTCTCAGCTCTCCCCTTAAAGTCATTTTCATGACAGAAATAACTACAAAGCTCCCCCAAAAAATATCTTCGTGCGTGAAAAACTGAACACAGCCAATGTACACCTCACAGTCTGTGCACAAGTTCATCCAACTTTCCCCTTATTGAGAAAAAGGTTTGGAGAAAATGTTCTTTCTCATTGTTATTTTACTGGAAGAAATGGCAAAGGGTGGTTGCATGGTGTGGGAGGGGAGGGGGTTTGGTGTAGTGTTCTTTATTTCCGCGCCATAAAGCGATTCCACTCGGAAAAGGAATGCGGAAACTCCGTCATGCTTTCCTCATGTCGTCTTTCGATATACTGCGCAGCATGCTGCATCGGTTAAACCATCGGTAGTATGCTTGGAAAGCCCCAAAAAAATCGACCAAGTCTCGACAAAGGGATTGAATATCCCTTGCGCTTCCCCTCCATTCCTGCAGCCGACTCTAGAAAACATTCAAGATGCCGAAACAATTTGCCAGAGACCGGCGACGACAATTAAATTCAAACGTTATTGAGACCACGAAGAATTTTCTGCGCTATTAAGTTGGCTGCATGGCTGATTCAAATGTGTGTGTTTTAAGTACAGACTATGCATGTGCTTGTGTACTTGACACCAAGGCGTGAATATAGGCTAAATGCGGAATACTTGCAGTTTATTTTCGAATGATCGTTGATTAAATTTATCTTTATTATCTTCATTCATTACACTTTTGTAATTATAATTTTTATAAATATTGGACTTACTGATATTGATATGGTGTCATGTAGGCTATTTTCAAGTATTCAATGTATTATCAAGAATGCATGTCGGTAACTACTAATCAAATATAATGATGAAATTGAATTTCTTGGATACTGTCCTTGCAGCAGCTGATAGAAACCGTTGAAAATGTGACGATAATTTCATTATTGTTCTAAGTATCCGTCTTATTTGATGACATAAGCCAAATAAGTTGAGAGTTGATTTCTTGTGATGGTTAATAGGTTAAATTCCATTTGTAACTTTAATGGGAATACCCTCCGCCAAAAGCACTGCAATATGAAGGGATTTAACATAGAAAACAATGATATAGCAAACAGTGATAATTCATCAAGTCCAGCTTTCTTCTGTTTTAGACTCAATTTTCATTGTGCCATCTTAGGCTCCTTTCAATAATTTGAATCTAGATTGTATGTTTTCTTTTTCAAGATCTAGTTTATTCTATAGGAAGCCCACAATGATTTCTCAATGGTTCTTTGCTGAGTTCTGTAGTGTGATCATTTCTTGTTTTGTTCTATGATATTTGTGTCTGTGTTTTTGCCTGTAAGTATTATTGTGCTGTCTTGAATAAATAAACTAATAAATGATTAACACGATTGTTTCATACAACGAACTTATAGCTGAGTTATCTATAAATTATAACAAGCTGAGTTTTGTTTTGAATTCAATTATTCTCAAGTTCTATGACTTACAAATTGTCTCCATTCTACTCACCATGTAAGTTTCCATCTCTTGTTCAGCCCCTCCCAAACACACCAATCACGAAACGCCGCCTAATTTAGAAACAGTTTTGTCGGCTGCGAAAATTGGCCAAACAATTTCGTAGCTGGAAAGGATTATTTCCTCTCGGCCGGCTGGGCGATCCTTTGTCCTGAGTCCTCCTTCTCCTTCTCTTTCTCCAACGAGCAGGAGTTTGGATTTTCAAGTTCAGAGAGTGCACAAGAGCCGAAAGTGTCTTTGTCAGGCGCCTCAAATCCTGGGCGTTCACTCATCCGCGAAACTCCCCTCCCCCAGCCACCTCAAGGGTCTTCTTCATCCCCGCCCCTCCATCTACCCCCTTTCCCACTCCGTGTCATCACTAACAAGTCACTTCTTCCATCTAGACCATCTAGATCTGTCGCATACTAGGCCTTTGTTCGCTACAGTTCATGCAAGGCGAAATTCAGCTGGAGCTGCTGACTAAATAGATGTTAAATTTTTTACCAAGACTCTAGGGATCCGAGTAGATGTTCAACTTGAGAGAAAGGGATTCGTTTTTCCACTGCAATATTGGTTTGAATAGATATAGATAATGGGTATAGACAATGAATATAGAGAGATCTCTTGAATATAATATAACCTCTTGAATCTTTTCATCTCTGAGATCTCTTGAGTATTCATTGTCATGAATATGAAAAGATCTCTTTATATTCATTGATAGGCCTACAGGCCTATTGCAATTAACATAAACTTGTTTTGAACTGTGCGGAGTATAAATTAGTGGAGAAGCAATTCAGAGCATATGCCTGTTGCACTTACCCAAACATGTTTTTGAATAAATGATGATTGATTGATCAATAAATGAGTATGACTTTCATTAGTGGGGAGATTCTTATGTTTAGGCTTCACCTAGTCAGCATGTATTTAGTAAAATACTACTGGCCACCCATCCAAGAGCAGTATACTATGAGCATAGTACATAGTACACTATGCTAGTAACTTATTTGCAATCACCAAGCAACCATCCTCACTGAGTGGCTTATACACAATATAATATATGAATTTGCTAAATACATTTTTAGGGTTTTTATTTGCTGTAGTTAATGTATGTTCTTGTGAAAACTATACATTAATAAAAATGTCAAGTGTTTTTTATATCTTTGATCTATATTTTATCTATTAGACGTTAACGAGTTCTTTTGTTTCTTTTGTTACCAGGTCTCGGAGAAAATATTAAGATCAAGAATTACCACAGCAACGGTAGCTAGTGAGTATTTGTGATAAATAGAGTGCTAATATAGTAATTTAAATGAAATTTGTACAGTACTGTTAATTTTAAATTTATGTTGAGGAGATCAATTTATGTGTATGATTTCTGATCTATTTTGTTAAATAGGGTACTTAAGTCTATGTGTAAAGAAGTACGATAAGCGGAATATTTTTCTATAATTCACTCTTTCCTGAAATCTATTAAATGAAATGAACCGATCTGAAGATTTTATAGCCCATGCAATAACTTTATTGATGTATTTAGGAAAAAATTGCTTCTCTGCTGTAGATCATTCATACAGTTTAAAAGCTTCAATAGGTCCAACCATACATTGAGTTTTCCAATAATATTTATGAATGTAGAACTATAATACTTGATAATTGAATTTTTGGTTTTCTAACTGACTATCGAGAATTTGATATAAAATTGAGTGAAAGATATTGTACTATCAGGACGAACGATTGAATATTTTTAGTTTGATTATAAAGATTTAATGTAGGCCTATTAGAATATTAATTCTTCAATAACTGGAAATTGTGTTGATGGTATTGTGAAATCAATTCAATAATCTAGTTTCATGTAAAGCTGTCATAGAATACGAAGATAGGCTTCGATAAATAGGGATACTGTTCCTAAAAGTAATTTCTACTTTATATCCGATACATTGTTGAGAATCATTGATGATATGTAGTTCTCAAATCTGTTATTGGAAATTTGAAGATCAATTCAATATTGAAATAAACTAAACTGCAAATAAATAAATCGAGGAAAACTCAATCTATTTGTCCAGTGAGCAAATGAAAAAAAAATTTTTTAATGAGCCAAATAGTTCGAGTAATTGACCAAAACTTCTTCTAAAAAATCTTATTCTAAAACTGATAGCAGACATGTTTCACATCAGTTTTTTTCGGATTCAAATTTCCATTCATCAATCCTCTATAAGAATTTTTCAATTTTGTTCACATTATAACTGATTTTATAAGAGTAAACTTACAAAATGTAAATCAAATTGGTGAATACCGAATTGTGAATCTCCAATACTCGCATTTTAAAGCAGCTTCTAATAAAAGAAAAACTGTCATTTGTAATGGATATTGTTATTCCATTACACCATTTTGTTCATTTCCTGTTTTGGTTCCAATTTCCAGTCAACAATTGGTTTTGGTACTCAATTTATGAACATGAAATATTTCTTGATAGGCTAACTTGCGACTGTTCAAATTCTCAATTTCTTCCAATCCATTGTTCTTCAAGTTTCATAAATTATATAATTCGAAAATCGAGAATTTTGTTATTCTAAGATTTAGAAATAATACTCCTGCCGACCTCAGTTGTTGATAGTAATAATAATGAATCTTCAATTATTGTTAATAATGTATGATCAAATTTTTATCGTAGACTAAAATATGAACTGAGTAATTCCAATAAGTTTCTCCATGTAAATATCATTACTATTATTAACTTGAAAAAATTTCTAGTATAGATAGTATTCGCACTCATGCTCAATGTTTTGCATTTTCAAGTCAAGTTCAATACAAATATTTTTCCTGTATATCAAAGTGTAAATTTCATAATTTGAGTGAATGATTGTAAATTCTTATTTATTCCAATGTAAAAGTTTCATGTATAAATGTAATTATTGTGGAGATATTCTATTCAAAGTATTTTATTTATCAATCTCAGTTATTAGACCTCAAAATTGTACATCTGTAAATATTTATTCTTAAGAAAAACTATGATCATTATAATAAATATTTGAATAAACTGGATCTATTTCGATTTGTGCTATGCAATCCCGTTTTTCGTTACTTTTACCTTCGTACCTTATCTATGATAATTTTCTATTATCACAGAATATGAAACTTGCACTTATTCTCATTCAATGTGCAATTTTATGAAAATATCAAACTGCACAATTATTTCCATAAGAATTTGAAAGTGTTAAAATTTATTCTTATACAAATATTCTTATTAATATTATGATTTATTGAAATTTAAATATTTTATTCAAGTTCAATTCCAATATTTTAAAATATGGAGATTAAAAAAATAAATGGAGGAGTACCTATTCAGAAACGAATAATACAGTAGTGCATCTTCAGTTCATAATCACTGAGCTGGATGCAATCATGACATGAATAGAAATCGTATGTATGTATACTCATCTCAACTGACATTGCGTCTATTTTCGATTTCAACTTCACCTACTTGATAATTTCCAAGTGAAAATTCACAGTAAGGAATGAGTAAGAAGTTGAATGATTCCATTGCCATTCTATTTTTGGGAAATCAATAAATTTGATCTCATTGTGTGAGACTTATCAACTATTCAAAAAAATCGAATCTTCACATGTTTTACAAAATATTAAAAATTCCTTGGTTACAAGTTTTAAATCCGGTCAAAAAAGATGCTAATTTCAGAATATCTTACGACCATGGTTTTCAAACATGCGTGAGCTTCCTACTACATCCTTTACTTGTAGAAGGATGTGCATTTCTGCTGTTATCTGTTTAGCTTGCGAGGATCGGGCTGGCAGTTATTCTTTGAGGCGTTTGAAGGCAGCACACGCCTAACATTACCTTATCTCTCATCATCATTCACGCCGCTAAAGAGCGCACACATTGGAGTGAGAGCGTGATGTATTCCGTACCTGAGGCGCAAAACAGCGTAGCGCCGCGGGTTTATAAGTTTAGGATGGTATAGGAAGAGTGAGAGGAATATGAGCAAGATTAAAATGAATAGAAAGAGAAACAGATGTAATGGTAAGAAGTAAGGTAAGGTCAAAACAAGAATGTTCCTCTACTCGACCAAGTTCATGCGATATTGTATAATAGACAGCATTAAATTGACTACATTAAATAGAATTATGCTAGACGCCGATTTTAAAGCTAGATAAACGGCAAGTACTTACTGTTAAGAATTATTGATTCAGTCCAAGAGGCGTAAGTTCAGCGACCACATAGCAGCAACTGCAATCGATAACAATCCTGAAGAAAAACCGCTGACCACTGGCCCCACGAATCTTCTTCAGCCATCTTCCTCAACAGTTTCTAGTTTTAATCGTACTCTCAATCAGCTGGCCATTTGTTAGCCACAAGCTGAATTTCAAGAAGGCCCTCAACACTGCAATCAAACATTTTTGGCATGGATACCGTTAGGTGGCATTAAACCAAATCTAGATTGCCGGTCAATGGGTACTGTTTGTTTTGTTCAGGAAGGATAATCAAGTTGGACTGATTCAGTCCGACTGCATATAGAGTTATTGCGTAGAAGGGCAAGTGGCAAAAGTCAGAGAACCGTTGCATACATTGAATAAAGTCACGATTACAGTCTTTACATTTTTGGTAACAAATGAAAATTTACCATGGAACTTTTCAATGCAAAATTCACATTCGTTACCAAGATTCGTTTAGGTGTAACTGTGTTAATGAATACTATCAGTATTTCCAATAGTTAATATCTGATTTCCGTACATTTGTTTTTTATCTGCAGAGAAATACTTATTCATGGAAGAGCATCAAACATGGGTCAAGGCAATTTGATTTAAGGGTAAACTTCAACAGGGATTTTCTTTCTTTTTTATCCATTAACAGAAAAATTAAATCCATTAACACCCACATTATAAGCTATATCTAGTTCACTAGCAATAGTTCTAATTATGATACTGTGACATGATTATTTCGATTACACTCAACACTATCTGGAAATAAAATTCATGAAACATGGTCCGATTAGATCGGTAAACTCTTATGGAGAAGAATAAGGGTCGTTCAACAGTAATCTGTTTCATTTATGCATTTCCAATTATCAACTCCAATGATAGCATAGAACAATTATGACTTTTTATGTAGAGGAAACGAGGCACTTAGAAATTGCAACACACGTCACAGGAGGCTATTAACTAATTAATTAATTTAGCCATTCATCCATTGTGCAATCCCTGAAATCATGATAAAAAGATAATAAATATGATTGTAATAACCAACATCGTAAACATGATTCAATTATGCCCATTCTCGTATGATTTAATTCAGATTTTGGAACAATTAATTTAGAGTGATTACTTGCTTCTAATTATTGGAAAATAATGGATTTCATATTCAAGATATTTGATTAGGTAATGATCTCATTAATAATTTACAAGACGATGATTAGATTTGAAGGACCACTGCATAAGGAATAATGGATAAGTGTACAATGGAAGTGTTAACATAGCCTATTTATAGAACTATAAGGCCAGTATTGGCATATTTCTTTGTCTTGAGAAATCAGATGGAATTATAATTTTGTATTTTCATCTCATTCCTTATGAGATTGACCTTTTACACTACACTGAGCCTATTAACTGAGGCCGCACTACCGATGGGTGTTAGGTGGTTAGCATGGAGGGTGGTTAGACTAGATGGTTTTGATTCAACCACTATCATGTAAATCTCGAAAATAGACAACATAGCCTCAAAAACATTATGGCGTCATATCATTCACATGATGTATCACTATGGATGTTGTATGTTCTAGATAGAACACCCCATCCACCCTCCACCCACCAGTAGTGCGACAGCAGCTTGATAATCCGGCCTGAAATACAGTTCAAATAAATTAATTGTAGAAATGACCATATTATTCTATTCTCAAACTCGATATATTGAGATTCTCAACCAAGAAGTTACGGACAAGAACCAAAAAGACAAAGGATAGGACGTTGTATGTTGTGAAGCTAGACCAGGCCAGGCGGGCGGCCAATAAAATAAATAAGCTGTTATCTTTCTTCGGCTCTTTTTTTAATAGTGATTTATCGCTCAAGGAGAGTTTATCGCTTATAACGAGCTATGAATTATTATTGGGTGTTGCGTGAAGTGGAGCAGTGCTGAGATAGTGAGATTGTGCGAGAGAGAAAAAAGTCTAAATAATAGAGAGAGGGTGAGCGATAGAGAGAGTCAAAGGGAGAGTGAGAGTGATTGTGTAGGAGAGAAAGAGTGATAGAGGGAGAGAAAGATACTGTGTGTGAGAGAGGGTGGTGGGCCAGCGAAGCGTATAAGTGCCCTGTATAAGATAACCTTGGCTATAACACCAGAGTTGTAATAGTTGGACTCCTCTGCCCAACGGGGAATCGAACCTCTAACTGGATAGATAGCAGGATGGCAGACCTTTGAAGACTCGCGCCCCGGGGCCAAGTGGCCGTTTTGGGAAATTGGTGGGGGGTGGGCGAGGGGTTGGCAGAAGTGAGAAGATGAGGGGTAATAGCTAAGGAAGTGGAGGGGTCACAATTAATAATAAACAGCTTGTCAGGATCTCTTCCTCTCCTCTCTCCTTACCACTCTTTATAATCCCTACAACTCTTCTTTTTCTTCTTCTTATTCTTCTCCTATTTCACTACCTCCTCTTCCTTCTCCTGATTCTCCTTCAGCACCATCTTCTTGTTGAATTCAGGCCTCGTGTTTTCCTTCACTTCTTGTTTCACGTATCATTATCTACTATTGTATCTGTTCTTCCTTTTGTTCCAAGTCGTTCGTCAAACAATTTGCGTGTGCAGTGTGCAGTGAAGAATAGATATGAAAATTCATTTTTGTAAGATAATTGTCAGTGTGCAGTGTGCAGTGAGGAATAGATATGAAAATTCATTTTTGTAAGATAATTGTCCGTTTATAAGTATTATATGAAAAATACAAAATATCTTATTGTAATATCTGGAATATAATAATGGTTGAATATATAATAATGTAAAAATTGTTATAACAGGTATTTTTTCAACAGAGGGTGGAAGAGAAATATGACGTATGATCATAAATCTAGAAATAGGGATAAAAGATAACGAGAAGAAATGTTGATAAAGAATTTTGAAGATATCGTAAAAATTGTAAACATCGGAATTGTTAACAGGAAATAAATCTGATAATTAACTCAAATAATAGAAGCACAGTTATAGAGAATACAGTAGATGTGAAGTGGAATAGCATGAGAAAAATGTGAAATGTTTGAACAAGAGAAAAAATGTAAACATGGATGAAATAATAGAATATTCAAGACATAATAATGGCAAGAATTGAACAAGATAGGAAGAAGTTGAATAAATCATAGAGAGAGATGGAGGAATAGAGAGAGAGAGATAGAGTGAGAGAGTGATTGAGTAAGAGGAAAAGAGATGAAATGCTAAATAGTGGTCGAAAATAGTGTCCGACGTCCTGAGAGTTAATAGGCTGTTGAGGTCCTGCACTCACTCAGTCATTTGGCTGTTATTGGCTATGGGATTGGAGGGGTTGCTAGAAGAGTTAGATGGGTGGGGGGGGTTTGAACATCACATTCCAAGTCTGAAGCCAGGCTTGCGCGGTCATTTGATTTGAAAAGGTTGGCCTCTTGTTCAAATCAGCGCTTGATAGACAAGGCTAACAGATAGCCTCTTGTATTAATATTAATCGCTTCGGGTGTCTTCAATCTAGGCGGCGCTAAATTTGATTGCATGGAATGCTCGTGAGTGTGTGTACGAGAATCTGTGTGTTGTGGAGAGATGAACATGATCGTATAATATGTGCTGACGAAACGCTGGAACAGTGGTGTTGTCTGTAAGCTATTATGAATTTGGTTACTCAGTAATTAATCACAATGCAAACACGAAGTTTGGTCAGTTCATTAACCCTTTTGATTGTGGATGGAATTGTTGAAATCATTATAAGCAGACGGATTTGGGAGATATTTGAAAACCGAACAATGTAGCCTATAGCTTAAGTCCAACATCGTTAGGTACAAACTCAATTTGTAATTTTCTCCTACAACATGCAATAAGTACGACTTAAAATCAATGTTGTTTGAGAATACATTTTCCGATCTTATGCTAGAAATTCCAAACCATCGTTCCGATGACGTTACTCTAAATAAAACTATTATGTTCTTACGAGCCTGATACGTTCAAATTAAAATATTGCTGATTTATTTTCATAGAAGAAACTGTTTTGACTTTAAAGTTTATGAGTGATGAAAATACAGTTATTCAATTATACCTTATCAGATTGAGGTAGAAAGTTATCAATCATGATATTTACGTTTCAAGCTGACATTTTTACGATCCACTTATCCCTCGCAAACACCCGCAGGTTTTGAATCGTGAAAAAATGGAAGACTCTCTAGTTTCAAAGGCTGGAACGGTTGAATAATATTGTAAAAAATTTACCTTTCCTAACTCTAGTAGGTACCAAATAATGGTAGATATTTCCAGTTTAGAGGCTGAATGGTTGGTATTCAAGGAAAATAATTGTAAAAACTTATCCTTTCCAAACATCAGCAGTTTTTGAAAAGTAGTAGATGTTTTCAGTTCAAAGAGTGGGATAAGAATTTGATCGAAACGTTTTCAAATGAACAGGTGTTTGCTATCTATATTCTGATCATAGTTTTTGCTTATATTTCACTCGTTCACACAATCCCTTGGGGAGGCATTGAATAAAAGGAGGAGATGCACAAAACCACAACCCCCTAGGCATTTAGGCAACCGTTTCAAACCTTTATAAATTCCTCTGTTCAGCCTATCTGTCCCAGGAGTTTACAGACCCAAGCCGTCAGATTGATTGAAACGGTGACATTTCTTTTGTTCGTCTGCTGGGTTCGTGTTTTGTGAACAGTTCAGTGGAAGAAAGAGACAGAAAGCTGTCATTCTCTCTTGCCAATATCCCTTCAGGAGCTGTACACAGTGCACAGTTTCCAATGGGGTTGAATTCATGATAAACAACCGTTGCCGTTCGTCTGACAACATGGATTGATCAGTTTATAATGCCAGCTATTTATGCAGAAGCATGGAATTGGTAATCTGTGGGGTAACTCAACTGATCATTTCTCTACCTCATTGTAAATTCAACGGAAGTCTCATAATTTTGAATAAGCTTATTAAAATCCTGTTTTTGAATACCTCATTTCAAATTATATTTCCAAAAATAGAATAATCTGAAGTTTGTACTCCGCCAGAGATATGTCAAACAACTTTTTATTGCTACTGAGCTCACTGTTTTATCATTTTACCATACAAATGACCTCAAAGTTCTCCACATTTCTACTGGTATTCGCTTAATCAATCACGTAAGAAATTTTACAAAACAGTAGATCAAAAAGGTCTCAATATTCAGCTGTGTTTTTATTTATCCTTTTCTGTTTGAACTTATAATTAATCAAATAAATCTAATGAAAATGATGAACTAACTATAATTAATTTAACTTTTCAATCAATAATAGCCTACTCTTGCAATGTCGTTCTCAAAACCTTACTAAACTCTTTCTAAACTAATCTGATTTCTTTTCAAATAATTTTGATTATAAGTATTATCATACCTATAAAACAGATTTGGAGGCTTTTCATCTCACCCAAGCAAAATTTGTTACTCTGAACAAATACTGTATAAATTCCGCTTATTCAACTATGCAAACATCTACATTTGAAGAGGAATAGAAAATTTAATATTGTCAACATGAGCCAGTTCCTGGCGAGCTCCTCGCTGAAAAACAAAACTTTTCATCTCGCGCGTGTAACCTATACTCAGTATTCTATACATTCCCCCATTAGCATCCAATATGTTCTCCATTGTATCAAGTTATCCTGCTCCTCGCTTGGGATGGGGCGAGTGCACATCATTATTCCGGCTCTCATGGCTGCCACTGTCTTGAGAAAATAGAGTACGTGATGCAAACGTGAATTGTATTAGAGTGGCGCGTGGAATCACATTGTTTAAAATAAGATTTATCCAGCTGCTCGTTGCTCTTCTCGTGAAAAAAGGCTAACTTGGCTGGGAAAAAAGGAAAAGTTGTATACGGAGAATTGAGAGAGAATGAGGAGGAAGAGGACCAGGGGGAACATACATAGAGACAGAGGAAGATAGAGAGAGTGAGAAAGGATAATGATCATGAGAGTCTACTTGTTTTGACATGCCCAGTCATGCGCTTGCTGCCATCTTGTTTCCTTATTGAATATTGCTTGATTGCCATTGGAAACAGTAAGAGGAATTAAATGGTGACATGTATTCAGTCCTATCTAGAGTGGCGTATCATCTTATGTGTCATGATTTGAATATAATTGTGAATCGTATATGAAGATGCTGCTTGAAATATAGCATACCATACCAAGCATGGCATTTCTTACCAAGGAACATGCCATTCAAATTTTTCTATTCAAACAAAATACAAGACAATGTACATAAATAAAGAAAGTAAGTTATGATGAATAGGTTCCCCGCTTGGATGACAGGTCCGTGTGCGGGGAGGAGTTGCATAGCAAACAAGAGTTAATTTCTTAATATTTATCCTATACCAAAAAATAGAAATACAGAGAAAAATCTAGTTATGAATTAAATTAATTATAAAAATTAAAAATGTAACAGAATTTCTTCAATGTAAGTTTTAGATTCACCAAGTCTAGCTATTACAATGAAACAAATTTATTGATCTGACAGCAATCAGGGGTTATTATGGAATGGAAGGCATTACCGGTATACGGAGAAATTAATGTCAGATGAACAATTTCATTTTTTTGAGGAGTAATTATCACATTATGAACATTCTATAGAGGGTGTATTTGATATAGAGCAATTCAGGCTAATTTTGTAATTTAAAAAAGGAAAATAAAAAGTAGTAGAAGCTGGAATGTAAAAATAAAACTAATCAGTATAGGGTGAGATGAGGAGAATTATCCAATGCTGATTCAGCCCCAATGCAATGGAGCCACCCACAAACTCTCCGCCTGTGAGCTGCTACACTGCAACGCTCATTTGGAGTTAGCTCTGGGGGAATATTTCTGTAAAGCCAGTGAGCTAGGTGAAAAGAATTTGAAAGCTGGAAAGAATTACATAGCCGGGGAAATTAGATATTTGTATTCAATCTATTCCTAGTTGAATAATTGTGATGTATCTCTGTGAAATGTATGTTGTTTTTTCTAATAAAAATTAAAAGGTTTTTTATGAATAATTGTTTCACATTCAATGCAGGGAACTTCTGAAAAAGTGAATAAGTGGGGAATCTCTGGTTTTTATAAGTAAAGCCTTTATCAATGTCTTTGTGCAACTGACACCGGCCTGAGGGCATTGGCAGAGGCCCCTCCCCAAGCCAAAATGCCATATTCAATCAATGATTGAGCCGGTAATAAATAAATAGACCGGCAATGTCTGAGACTCAGCACCTGCCTAAGCTGTCCAAAAGCATGTGTTAACTTTCTAAGTCTTTGTCTAAGAAATTGGACATGAGCTGTTCAACTCAGCTTGTGATCCAGAATAATTCTCAGATATTTGTATTATGTAGCCTGTTGAATACATTTACAGTTGCAGGTAACAGATTTTGGGTTTCCACAGGAATGCATTTCAAGCACATTAACTCAAGGACCACCACGAATATACATTGGGAGGCACTTTGTTTTTCCAATGTTTATTGACAAAACATTGGCTCATTATTCGCCGTTGTTCATCACTTGGTACATACTGAAATAATAATTAATTACTGTATTCTATTCTCAGTCACATCATATAACTTGTAAAATTTCGTAATACAGGGACATTATAATATTGATACAAGTCTCATCTAAAGATAAAGTAATTTATCTACTCAACACAATGTCTTTGAAATCCATTGCTTCAGTTCATAGAGAGAACATTTTATCTATCAAACAATTATTCGCCTAATCTGATCCGAGCTTTTGCCGAACATTAATCTATCAAAAGATGGAACACGAGTTATTGGTCGGAAAAATTGGGCGATCGCCGATGGCAATTGGGAAATATACTGCGTAGGGATTTTGTGGGGATGTGAAAAAGTGTTCCGACACAGGAATGCTTTCAGCCCTGAATTGAAGCGGATCATTCATAAGAGTGCAAGCGAAATAATTCCGCTGTTCCAAGCCTACAAAGGTGGGCCTCCATACTGTTTTTGATAAAGCATTGACGCTGCATTGTTGGCATGCTCACACATTATTTAGTAGAAGAGTATTAGTTTGTCGAGCAAGCTCTTCCTACCAAGCTCGACTTCCATTCACTTCAGTTCACTTGTGATTAGTGCCTCAATTCATCTACAGGGCTTTGAAAGTGGAATATTCTCAGATGAAATGTCAGATACCTGTAACACTTTTCCGGACAGAATGAAATTCCAATAATCACATACATATTACAGTATAATACATGTTTGACAAGCATAATGTATAGTTATATAAGAACCTATTTGTTGGATGTACAGTGAAGTAGAATTTTGGATTATAGTAAGATGGATTTCCTCTGTGTATGAAATATTGAGCCGTTGCCAAACTCAATATTGTTGAGAATTTTCGGAATGGAAAAATCATCCTTATCACCTACAATTTTTGTGTTGCGAGTTACATCTTATACATTGATTATTTGTTTATTTATTAATCTTTGAGGGAGAACTGAACGATTAATTTCGTTTTGCTAGTTCCATCTCGTACATTAAATATCTCGCATTCAGAACATTTTTTAGTAAAAAATGAATGATTATTTCTGTTCTGACTAAGTATCACATTTTATGATATAATTTCTGTTCTGTTCACATTCTGGAGTTGTGAAAAGCTGTACGAGTTTCCATCTCTGCAAGCCTACACGGGATTGTGAACACATGACCAACCAGCAGCGGGTTTCATAGAATCAGGTCTTTCAACTTGAGTTTTGTAGGGAGAATCAGACGGTTTTTAACAATCTCCTTTCATCGGTGTGCCTTTGAGGCGGAACCGCGCGGCGGAATGAAGCAAAGCAAAGCGGAGCAATCTTATTGCGGCCGCAATCCGTTTATCGTTTGTCAGGAACTTTGCTTCCACTGCAGATTCGGCTGCTGGCTTTATCTAATTGCGAGTGTGCTAGGCTACATGAAAGGAGACGCATACACAACTTTTTATACACCCATCTAACTTCCAACTTGGAATACATCGTGTTTCCAACCTTATCCGAGTGTCTCCAAGTCGAAGGTTACATTAATAATTTCCTTTAAACTCTATTTGATGTAACGTCGGACTTAATTTACATCGAGTTCCCTATCTTATATGTGAGACAACAAGTCGAAAGTTACATTAATTAGAGTATAACTCTTCCTCTCGTCTAGAACAGTTTGCAAAAGCAGATCAGAGCAACATATGAAAATAGAAATTTCAGAGACTTTGAAGAGAATGAACAGCAACCACTAGGGTTTACATCACTTTGCCAAATCTCTCCTCTTGCTCTCTTCAATATCCTCTTGCTCTCTTAAATGTTTTTTTTTCGAGGAGCTCTTACTCACTCTCATAATCCAAATATTTCGCATAGAATTAAACGTTAGGGTTTACTCACTCTGCCAAATCTCTTATCTCGGTCTCTTAAATGGTCTCCTACTCTCTTCAAATTCTCTCTTCAGCGTGCTTTGTCTTACTCGTACAATCTATATTTTCCTCATAAGGTTAGAGTTGACGCTTCTCTCTCAAATCTCTCATCTTGCTCTCTTCATTCTCTCTCTTCGTCATGCTCTCACTCTCTCTCACTATCCAAATTTATGGAACTGAAAGCTGAAATTCACTCTTCTTTCCCAAATCTTACTCTCTTTAATTTTTCTCTTTCCACTATAACCACCAAAGTCTTCTATAGCAATGAACTTTGTGGTTCATCTCACTCTCCAAAATCTTTCTTCTAGCCTCATCTCTCTTCAATTATTCCTTCTTCCTACTTTCACTCACTCTCACACTCTACCTAACCCCAATCTTCTAGAGCGAAATTGCACTTTACATACATTCTGATTTCAGTGAATGTGAGAACTGAGCCCAACGGCACTCACTGTTACTGTATGTATGTATTCTGTATCATACATATGTTAAATCACTATAATATAGTGAATGTGAGACTTACAGCACTGAATTTTGATCTCATACATATATAAATGAATGTACTGGTGTGAGATAATTTTCATAGAGCAGCTACCATTATGTTTCCTTTATAAATGAATTGTAGATCTGGTGTGAGATACCACCATGGAGCTGTTTGCCAAAAAGCATTGGATTAGATTTTGTGAAACTTCATATAAGACAGCGAAATCCATTATGCCTCGGAACATGACTGTTTCACTTGGTACAAGAGCCTTTTTGAACACTAGATATTGCTAGTTTGTATAAGCAGGCTTCATTATAAGTAGCTATTTAGTCGGTTATACAATATACGAATCGGAAAACATGTTTTCGGAATCACTTGATAGCCATACTTAAGCGTTCGAATTCTCGTTTTTCATTTTCTGTACTTCAATGGTAAAGCCTACTTACTTACAAACTTATACTTAACAAGCCTAATCCATGATGGATGATGATGACTTTAATGAAGGGTTTAGCTGTATCCGAGAGGAAAAATATGAAATACTGTATTAATAACGATATCTTGTATGCGAACATTGAGTCAAATACCAGTACAGGAGAAATTGAAAAAATCAAAATATTAATTGTTGTAAGCCTATAATATTCATAATTTTTTGAAACTTCAAATAATTACAATCAGAGTACACTTTTTTAGAAATATTTAAAAAAAAAGAGTACTCTGATTGTAATTATTTTACAAATAGTTCTAGTTATAGTAAAGTTTTAAGAAATACAGTAGCCCTGAAAGAAAATAAGTATTCATAATTTTGTATAAATTTCTACACTATTAGGCTACTGTTATTATCTTACTTCTTCAAGATTAAATATTATTCCACATTAATATAGAGTAATTGACTGTAATTTTCTCTTCTCTTTTAAATTAGAAGAAATAAGATGCTTCCATCGTAATCAATTATCTTTGCTCTTTCAAAAGGAAATTATCTGGCCACGAGAGAATGAGGAGATAGAATAGGCTATAATTCATAGCTCTGTCAAGGAGACAGAGTATCAAAAGAAAAATGGAAAATGAAAAGTAATGATATTGGAAGAAAGTGAATAAGGAGACTGGATAAAACTTACTATGAAGAAAATAATTAGTTAACGAAATGCGTTCACAAAGGTGCAAAATTTCAGTTTTTTGTGGATTGTAGCCGAACCAAGCGTCGGACAAAAAAAATTCATGCATGTTTTTTCTTGAGAACAAAATTTGGAAGAGATTGAGACCAATCAGGAATTATTCCGTTAATTTAAAAGTTTGTAACTTTGAATTGGAAACTCTTGCATACGTATTTCAAAATCCCTCTCGGAGAAATACATTTCTATTTAATTTGAGACCAAATTCACCCTTCTATGTTTAGTGGTTCATATGTTACAACGATTTTGAAAAAAACCCTTACATCCCCAAAATCCCCTAAAATTACAATTTTATCGTAAATTTAAAAATTTTCGGATTGGCTCATACTTCTAGATTTTGTTTCTTGAGACCCTAGACTCTCACAAAAATCTTTTACACGACCAAGACTATCATAGGATTCATGGGGGTTGGTCAAAAGCATCCCTTTATTTTTATTCATTTATACTCTACCATAACTTTTGATTGGTACGTCGGATTCTATCATTCAAAAGCCCATCATTTTCTACTCATCACGGCGGTATATATTCATATATTATAATCCAAATTCGGTGAAAAACTCCAGAATTCAGATTTAAATGATACTCTTGAATAATAATACCTGCACATTGAAAATTCCAATTTTTCACATTTCAATGCTCCCAATCGGAAAGTTGTGAACGGAAAAATCTGAAACCACCTCGAAATGTAGAGAAAATCTTCCTCTTTCAAATGGTTACTATGAGAATTGCAAGACCGACATAAGAAGGTACACAGCCGGTTTTAATCACACTTATTCTGATAAATTCGCTCATTTTTTGAACTCTATTGAAATTTCTCTAACAATAAGCATTAAACAAGAAATTTTAATATACCATTTTTTAAAGGATTAATCACTCTTCATTTCTAGACCAAGAGCATAACTCTATCGCCAATAGTTACCGAGTTACAATAGAATGAATTTTGCGTAATTTTTCAACAATTGAAAACGCTGATTTTCCAACAATGTTATCATGAGGAATCAATTGAAGAATCATGATGAATCTTATATGATATTAAAGATTACATTTTTTTCTACAATTTGAGACCAAATTCATATTTTTTGAACATTTATTAAATGAGCTACGTATATTTTTAAAAAAAAAATCGTCGTCTTCCTAAGCTCAACGAAGCGTTTCAATGTATCATTGATAGTGTGTGGAGCGCCTCTCAGAGTGAGTTCTAACTCGACAGTTGGTTTGAAAAATGGATCTAGCTACTTCTGTAATTGTTCAATAAATGTGAATTTGGTGTCAAATTGTAGAGAAAAATGTACTCTTTGATACAATATGATTCACAATATTTCTTTAATAAAACTTTGATGAAAACATTGTTGTAAAATCAGCTATTCCAATTTTTTCTTATTTTTTATAATTTATTCATCTGTAACTTTGTAACTAATGGAGGTGGAGTGGTGTTCTTGGTGTGAAAATGTAGAGAATTTCGCCCTCCATAATGATTATGGGATTATAAGCCAATCCAAAAATTTTTAATTTTTTTCTGTACGATGAAATGTAATTTTAGGGGATTTTGGGGATGTAAGGGTTTTTTAAAATCGCTGTAGCACATGAACCACTAAACATAGAATGGTGAATTTGGTCTCAAATTAAATAGAAATGAATTTCGCCGAGAGGGATTTTGAAATACGGATGCAAGAGTTTCCAATTCAAAGTTACAAACTTTTAAAGTAACGGAATAATTCCTGTGAAAAAAATATGGAGTTTTCAAAAAATTGTAACTTGGAAACAGTTGATGATACAGAGTTGTGGTTGATCTCAATCTCTTGCAAATTTTGTTCTCTAGAAAAAACATGCATGAATTTTTTTGTTCGACGCTTGATTCGGCTACAATTCACAAAAAACTGAAATTTTGTACCTTTCACCCCCCCTCCCCCAAAAACCCGACGTTCATAGTGGTGTAACTTCTTACCAAAGAGTAAAGGGGTTGTATGGAACAAGTTGGCGTAGGAATCGTCCTTTCTCTTTGGATGTTGAGGTTCGGCCTTTTTTTGAACTAATTGCACCGTACTACTCTGACGTGACTTAACGACTGTGACTTAGCTCCTGATCAATTTCAGGGCCTCTGACATGACTTAACGACTGATTTTAGGCAGCCGGGACCGACGGCTTAACGTGTCCATCCGAAACACGGGAAAGTGGCCTGAGAAAAATTTCTGGTCTGACCTGGGTTTGAACCCGGGACGTTTGGGTTGCAGCTTTTAAACAAAAAATAATCAAAGTATTTAACTAGTTATAATTTGAGTCCAGCAATATTTTTAAAACTCTCGTACTCTGTGACGTCTGCAAATCCAGTGAAAAATAGCAAAAATATAAAAGCATTACAGTATTAATATTCATCTTATAGATTTCTAGCGAATAAACAATTATTATCAAAGTGAATGTGCTAAATTAATGCTATCAATACAATACAATACACTAGTTATACTCGCGATTCCAATGCTTCCTTTGAGAGAAAGGAAGCAATGTTCCACATGTATATCATGATTACTGATATTTTAAAGATTATGTCAGTGTGGCATCAAGAAAACGCAAATCTTGAAAATACATTAGCCAATTTCGTGAAAGTTTTAAATTTTTCAGAAGATTTTATTTCGTATGGTAATTGATTCTACCATTGATTTATGGAAATACTTTGGAGCCACATATTGTAAAGATTGTTTTAAAAATTGATTTATTAACTTTTGGTAAACGAAACATTCTTTGTGAAATTCTTCTAGTATTATAAAATAAATTCACTGTACCAGTTTTACCAGCTCTGACATAGAATATTTTCAAAACTTTATATACAGAAAGATGTCGTAGAGGTAATGCTTTTAAATAGACATATAAAGGATAGGAGCTTTCTCTTCTGGTACGGTTGCACATTATACGTACTATATGATTCTGAGAAACTCTTAACTTCTCAATGTGGCTTTTACAAGCACCTCCCCAACTAAGAATCCCATACTGCAGTCTGGAGTGCATTAGCGCAAAATACAACATTCTCAAGAGATTATGGTCACAGAAATTTTTAGTAGAAGGTTTTCACTGATGATTTAATGCTCTTATGCAAATTTATGATATGTTAGTTCCAATTTAAATTTTGATCGAAATTAACACCTAAGTATTTAAAAGTAGTCGTTTTTTCTATAATCTCACATGAGCAATTTATTATGTTACACTGCAAATCATGAAAAATCAAAGGTGATGGAAAATCAAAACTATTTGTTACACTAAAATTTACATATTTTGTTTTACTTATACTTATCTTCATTCTATTATTATCACACCATATTCTCAGACTCTTCAAATCCTCATTAACATTGGCCCATATATATTCTACATTTGTGTGGGAGTGCGAGAGTGCTATATCATCCGCAAAAGCGTTTATATGGCCATTTAAGGGTGACTCAAGTAGATCATTGATAAAAATCAGGAATAGGGTGGCCCATAAGACCGACCCTTGACGCACACCTGATCTGATAACTAGTGGTGAACTTAACTGATCAGTAACTTTTAATTTTTGAATTCTGTTGGTAAGGAAACTATTGAACCATTTGTTTACTATTCCTCTTATGCCCACTGCATCCAGTTTAGCTAATAATATTTCGTGGCAACAATTTGCATCATTGTAATAGAAAAGAGAACTCCAATCTAACTTGGGGAAGCGGCTTGTCCCAGTGGTAGAGAGCGTCTAATCGGTGAGATTAGATAAGCGACGTGCCTCTATCACCGCTGTTGTAACGGTGACCGGCTCCTCTGAATTCAATTCATGAGCCTCAAAAATCGCTTCCCGGTGGTTCGGAACCCACCTAAAGCAGTAGGTTCATTCATCTCTCATCATCATCCTTCCCATTACCCACGCACAGGCCCAAGAGCCCATGTGGGCATCACCCTCAAAAAAAAAAAAAAAAAAAAAAAACTCGATCAATCTTTCAACAGCTAGCTTATAGTCAAAAGAAGGAAGCTCAGATTCTCTATTACTGGTATTCTTATTTTTCCTAAATTTGGAATTATCATTTATTTTTAAACCCAGCAGTTAATGATCGGTAATATTAATATCAAAAATTGCACTCGTAAAGAAATTTATATTTGAGTTACTGATCAAATGATCGAGTGTTGATCTTGAGCACTCTGTAATTCTTGTTGGATCATTAATGAGGGAGGTGAATCCATAGCCACTTATCATACTCACGTGATTTTGTACGTTATTACAGCTATTAACTAAATCTAAATTTATATTTATATCGCCTATGTGTATTATATTATGATTCACGTTTTGCAACTTATTCGTCAATCCATCTGTAAAATCAATCTCTGAGAAACAGTGCAATATATACAGGCAGATCATCTTAAAATAAACCTGATTAACATCTATATTCAATAGTAAAGAATCCGCAGTTCTCATATTAAAACTCATCTGCGATACATTGATATTCTCATTCACATAACACATAACCCCTCCAGCCCTGTAACTGTTATTACAATTTGTAAAAACGTTATATCCTGGGATTTTATATAAGTCAACTTCATCGTCGTTGATCCAGATCTCACTTAAAACAATAAAATGAATCCTACTTCTAATTTGGCTCATTTCAGAAACTAAACTCTTGAAGTTTCTTTTTACGCTTCCTATATTTGCATGTACTCTATTGCAAATAACTACCGTTATATATAGCCTCTGCAAACAGATACGTTACTTATAACACAAATACAGAAGGTATAGGGAGACAATTAATTTACATAAGTTCCTATGTAATAAATCAAATTCCAAATTATTTTCTCACAAACTCGAGATGCAGCGAACAGACTAAACTATATATAAAAAACTGGATTAAGAGTAACTATTTTTTTTTTGACATGTAGGAACTAGAGTTTCGCTATTTGATTTTTTTGCAACTAAATTCCTTGAGCCTTGCCTTTTTTCTCTGTGTCTGCTTTAGTAATGAGTGAAACATTTGATTTTTTATTACTAAAAAAGTATTATTTTTTTCATGAAGTGGACCTTTCCCTTTTCTTCATTTTTTTCAGTTTCATTTTATTTTACCTTCTATCCTTTTTTACCTTCTTCTACCTGCCTATTACATGGGAAACCATAGTTGGTTAGGTATTTCCCCTCCATCTTTTTAAGCACACCCCACCACAGTAACTATTGAATTTGTTAATAATGTATTATTCTGTTATAGTGTTTTACTAATTTTTGTATTATATTATTCATAGTGTCTTTATTTGTGTTTAAATTGAAATAAATTGAATTGAATTGAATATATTAAACAAAGATTAGCATCATCATTAAAAAATACAGTTAAATCATCGTGATAGATTGTTTGGTTCATTTATATCAGAAAAATAGAGAAAAAACTGATTTAGGACAATATTGAACGGAAAAAACTGACTTACAAATCGTGCTGAAACAAAAATCTCACTCATCCAGTATCTCTGAGGTTTCATTGCATGATATAGAAAAAACAAACCTATCGAAGAATTCAGTACATTTATTAAATCAATCATTTCAATTTTTCAATGTCACTGAAGGTATTCACTCTCATAACTTTTTCTCCCGTAGCCTTTCTCACGAAAAACTTCTCTGCACCAAACAAAAGCACATCCGATATCTTGACATTTCTTTTTCAGTTTTGAAAGGAATTGTTTGATCTCCTGTGATAATTGTTCATTTACATACACTCTGCTTGGTATGAAGTTCTTGTTGATTGAGTTGGCGGTTAGATGATTTTTTTCTCTTGTTCCTCGAAATTTCTTTAGAATTTCTTCTTTGATGTCTCGATTATAGAAATTCACTATAATGGCAGGCGGGCGCTCCTTGTTGTATGACGGTACCCTGTGAGCTGCTGCAATGTGAGATACCTGCATGTCACATCCCAGTGCCGTCCCAACATCATTCACTATGTGACGGACGTCTTCTTGTGGTGTTACCGGAATACCACTTATCTACAAATTATTTTTCCGGCTATACTGCTCGATGTTTCTCCTCTCTCTTAAATCCTCTACTAAATCGTTGAGATCCTTAGTTTTTGCACGTAATTCAGCATTTTCCTTTCTGATTTCAGCCAGTTCTTCTTTTGTTTTTTCATTATAGCGTTAGATTCGTCCACTTTTTCTGACAGGAACGCCGTAGAGTTTCTAAGATCAGTCGATCTTAGCTTATCCATTATAAGCCAGTTTGTTTCTTGGCTAGTGCTAGAGTATCTTGTGACTTTGGGTACCAGCACTCAAAAGCTTCACTTACGCTTATGCAATACTTCACTCTGCACCCAATCACTCAATGATTTCTTTACTATTTATACTCAAATTAATATTTTTCTCTTCTCTGTTCTCTGTTTTCTTTTCTCTGATCTCTGTTCTCTGTTCTTTGTTATCTCTGTTACCTATTATTTCTTCTTTCCATTCATTACACTCTCTATACTGATGTAAAATCAGGATAATGATTTCATTTCTCCTGAGAATTAATAAAATGCGATAATTTTTCTCCTTATACTGTACACGTGTACAGTACTGTAAATACTGTCCAGTACTTCAGAGATTATGCTTCTCCCCATCTTCCCATCACCTCTAATTCTTAATTAAAGGATGTAAAATTTCATCCACAAAATCTAGTTGGTGTGAACAATAATTCTCCCAATAGAAAATTTAATTGAAGCTGATGAATCCATTCACAATAACTGGTTAATACGAACTATATTTTCCCAACTGGGAATTTGATAATAATTTAAGTTTTCGTCTGATTTTCTTTTCACTTATTGACTTTGAGCTTTTCCCATCCCTCTATTTACCATCTTTCTCGTCTAGAAGCGAGGATCACAGTCAAAAATCAGAACGGCACCAAAGCAAACAGCAAACTGCACGTAGGGACGGAGCGATATCTGGTACTACTCATCTCATAAATTCAGAAATATCCAATCCTCCTTCTTTATATTATCTCTGTTCCACTTTCAAATAGATATTCGTTGGTTGTTTGTGTTTTGCTTGAATTGCATTCGGCCGGCGTACACTAGGCAGATCAGCGCGATAAAATACACAATTTATTATTGGTGGAACTGTTGGTTAGGGCTCGATTGTATCTGGCCCGGTCTAGCTCCATTAGTCACGATGCTGTCTACATTCTTCTGCTGCCATCTCTTTTTCTTTCTCCTTCCTGTTCTTCTTCGCTCAGCTAACAGCTTCATGATTGTGGCGAACTATCAATGACAGGGAAGTTTTAACTTAGAATGATTTTAAAAATTCAACAAAATGGAGAAAAAACTTATCAAATCAAGCTGGTTGATTAGTTAACAAGAGGGAAAAATAGTAGTTCAGTGATTGAAACGTATACAAGAATTTCAAAACTGAATTTTAAAACTTAGGACTGTTTAAAATAACTGAAAAATAAATGAAAATCAAACATCCTTTTAATAGTTATTTATGTATTAAAAAAAGTAACTAATATTAAATATTTGGGAATTATAATTGATGATAACCTTAAATGGGATGTTCGTATTAAATGCATCTGTAAAAGAATTAGATATCTCTCTTTCAAATTTTACCATGTAAACAAAATTCTAAATAGGAACCATCTGAAAATGATATATCATGCTTTGGTTAAATCAATTCTACAGTATGGCATAGTTGTATGGGGTGGCTGTTTCAACTGTCATATTAATGAATTATTTGTAGCACAGAAACTGATTATCAAAATTATTCTTTGCAAACCTAGGTTGTACCCAACTGATATGGTTTTTAGTGATTTTGGGGTCATGACAATAAGACAATTATACATAAAAACCGTGATAGAATACTTAATGAAATATAAATCTGATTTTCCTCTAACATTGAACTCTTTACTCAATAATTATAATCTGAGGAATACTGCTAACAAATATGTAACATATAATACTAATATTGAATGTATAAGGAGGCAGTTGATTTACATAAGTACTAAAGTATTAAACCTTATTCCAAATCACTTTCTCATAAACTCTAAGATCAGTGGAAAAACTAAACTAGATATAAAAAACTGGACCAATAGTAGTTTTTTCTTCAATTTAGATTTATGAGACTCAAGATTTCTGCGCGAACTTTTTTTTTGCATTTTTTTTAGTTATGATTTTTTTTTCTCTCGGTTAAAAGTGGACTCGCTCACCATTCTTTTTGCTTGTTTTTTCTTCTGTATTCTTTCTTCCTCACTTTTTTTTCTCAACGTCTTACCCCTTCCCATTCCTTCCTATCTCTTCATCCTACCTGCCTATTACATGGGAAACCATAGTTGGTTAGGTATTATTTCTTCTCTCTTTTGTTCCCAGCACACCCAACCATGAAGCCTGTGTTTTGTTTAATGTGTCATTGTTATGAATATTTGTTTTTGAAATTTATTGTATTTATTTTGTCTTTTGTGTGTTTTAATAAATTGAAATTGAAATTGAAATTAAGAGCGTAAAGCGTGACTTTATCGCTTGTGCAAAACTGTTATCAATATGTAAAATCTTGTTGTACGGGCAGTTGTAGAAAAAAAAGTTGAAGAAAAAGTTCTTTTTCTACAACTGCGCGTAAAACAAGATTTTACGAGCTGAATAATTCTCCTTGTAAAGAAGCCCATTTCTGAGGAGAATCTCCATTACGCTCGCTAACCATCTGCGCATGCGCAGTAGAATTACTTTACGCTCGCTAAGCAACTGCGCATGAGCAGTAGAGTTACTTGGATGTCATAACATAACCTAACAAAAGTCGACAATGTCTGACTGTACCTGTACCGGTAATTACACAAGAGTAATTTAATAGTTCGCAGTATTTGAGGACTGAAAAAACTGTAGATTAACAGGTTCGTGCAGTTGTAGAAAAAATATTGTATGTAATTCGCGCGTAAAGCTTCTTTATCGCTCTTGCAAAATTATCAATATTCGCAAAAGAGCTTGGTGAACAGTAGACAAGAGTATTTGAATTCAAAGTTTGCCCGATTTTTGAGCTCTATTCACAACAACGAAGATTGCACGCTGAACTTGAAGCTGTGAATGAGTGGTGTGAAACGCCAAGTACTGAGTCAAGACAACGAACTTGGCCCAAAAGCACCTCGGGCCGTGTAAGCGCAAAGCCCTGCTCATAAGCACCAGAGTTAGGAGTATGGTATAGTCTGTCCAAACAAAGAAGTTCTGGAAAGATGGAAAGAAGACTCCAGCTTGATCAAAATTGTTATGAAAATTATAAGTTTGATTTCAAATTGTAGATCATAATGTTTCCTACAATTTGAGACCTTATTAATAATTTTTTAACAAATTTTGACCGAGCTGGAGTAGTTTTCCCACTTTGCCAGAATGTCTTCTCTGCTTGAACAGACTATAGTTCTGCTACTGCCTTCGGTGAAATATGAGAGGTCTTTTCACAGACTTCTTTTTGTTCAAGGTCTGCCTTTCCATCCTCAGCTCTGCTGGATAACACTTGCAACGTTGGGAAATAGCGTATTTTCCCAATTACGCGCGTTTGTAGGCTCTTTTTCACTGCGCCTCCCGCTGTCTCGCAGAAAGTGAGAGTAATTGGTGATTCCAGTCATTCCTCTTGACAACATAAATCTCATTTTGTGTTGTGTGCATTTATTGATGATACTCAAGCCTACCAAAATTAGATTATCTGGAGTTTCATAATCCACAAGGTTATAACATGATAAAAATATGATTCTGTTGTACGTGAGTTTGTATATCCTTTCTTTCATTCTTTGACATCATCTTCTATTGTGTATCTTTTGATAATACTTGTGATTTCTAAAAATTGATTATTTATTCATTTCCTAGTACCTAGGAAAGGTACTCCTATAGGTATAAAAGCGAAATGGCACTGACTAACTGACTGACTGACTGATTCATTCATTCATCACCAGAACTAAAAATCCACTGAACCGAATACGTTCAAATTTGGCAGGCATGTTCAGTTGGACGTTTAGACGCGCGCTAAGAAAGAATTTTAGAAATTTCATAAGGATAAGCCAAATATTCGAGATTTTCTCGAATAAAGTTATGTAATGGTTTTCTCGAATAAGGTTAGTAAAGGAATATATCTCTTATACCTAATATAGGAGACTATCAATTATCTAAAGGTACTCCTATAGATATAAAAGAATATATCTTCTATACCAAGTACATGCATACAAAAAACCAAACCGATATGGTTCTGGTGAAAAATAACTCACACATCATTGCTGTCTCTCAAATTTACACTTTTTTTGTCGTGAATACAGTGTTGTTGATAAATTTCGATATCTGGACGTGATCAATGCATAATAAAAAAGGATATTTGATTAATTATTCTTACCTAATACCTTATACGCAGGTTTCTACAGCCTTTGTGGCCGTTTCCCGCACTCAACACGCCATCTGCCTCTATCTGTCCATGAATCCTGCTGGATGCCTCTGCTCGCCATGGCCTCTTCTACATTTTGCTGCCAAACCGCTCGTGGCCGTCCTCGCTTCCTCCTCTCAGCCGGAATCCATTCGTACACCTTCTTTGGTATGCGACTGGGGCTCATTCTTCTCATATGTCCGTACCACTGGAGTTGTTTCACCTCCACCTCATCCTCCACTGTCCCATCCACTTTCATTCTACCCCTTATAATCTCATTTCTCACCCTATCTCTCAAGGTCAACCTGCAACATCTCCTCCAGTAATTCATCTCCATGGCCAATAATCTTTGCTTCATTCTTTTAGTTAGCGTCCATACTTCTGCCCCATATGTCACGCAGCTCATCACAATTGATTTAAAAATCTGTTTCTTTACCATTTCCGATATATCCTTCGTCCAAAGTATTGAATGTAACTTCCTGGTTAAAGCTCTTCCTTTTGCCATCCTACAGCCAATCTCTCTCTCTCTCATCCCGTCCATCATCTGTCATTGTCACACCCAAGTACCGGCATTCCTTGACATTTGCAATTTCTGAGGTATCATCAATTTTCAATGAATTTCCTCCTCCTCCCACCACCATATACTGCGATTTCTCTTCACTGATTTCTAGGCCCCATTCTTTATACTCTTCTATGAGGTGCCTTGCCATATAGGACATGTCTTCTTCATCTTCTGCTAGGAGAACCTGGTCATCTGCAAATAGCAGAGTATATATATTTTCTTCATTCTTAATTATTCTACTCGATGAAATAAATTAAATTACAAAGAAGCTCTTCTATAGAACAATTACATTATGAACATCTATAGTGTATTTAGTTTTAAGTTCAATGTTAAAATAATTTCGTATTTCAGTAGAAACGGAGAATAATGTAGCAAGTAGCATGATGTTTTTCGTTACAATACCGCATATAGTTGTTTCATTACAAGCATTGGTTGCCATTCACCTCCCCACTGCATTAGGATTGCAACATCCAGAATGGAGGGAGAATGATAATGCCGAGCAATGAAATCAGCGAGAGACAAAAAGTGAAACAGTTGGAGGTTAGTTTGGGGGAGAAAGGGGATGCGAGACGGTCGTTTCACTAGGCGGTTAGACCGCTCACCCGCTGTTTTATTAAATATTATATCGTACGTTTTATTTACCCTTTATGGTAATTGAATTGGGCGGCCGTGAAAGTGTATTAAAAAAGAAGTTGGCGAAACCTTTTATGTCGGTTGACATTTTCGATTGAAAGCAGTCGGGGAGAGGCGAGCGCCGCCCGCTGTAATGAGCATGGAGCTTATCCCCTTTGTCAAAAGCATTTGTATAATCAACGAAATACCACAATAACTTTATTTGGGGGCCGTTCTCTCGTTACATTCACGGATTCAACTCCCCCACGTGTCTGTTTACTGTCTCTTACTAAACCTCCTTCAACACTGTACAGTGTACTGTAGGCCTGTGTAGTGTATGGATTTCGAGCAAGAAGGTACAATACCAACCTAACTGCCCCGAGTAATCCTCATCCCAGTGTCCACAGCCACCTCGATTAAATTTACACATTGACGACGATATTTCGTCGAGAATCATCCACATGTTCACTTTCGACCCTCGCAAAGCCTTCGGGTGCCTTGGCCCGACGATCGAAGCACGGTGAATTTCTCATTCGGGTACTGCTTGCTACTGCTAGCACAGAGCCTTGTGCAACCTCGTTTTATAGCCGACTCGCCCCCTGTTAGCGTCACGTTTTCGAGGGTGCGCCTTCTCCCTTTCGTGTCTTTTGTAGTTGCGATTCTATTCTTCACTTTCTCTTTCTCCCTCTCTTTCTTTCTCACTCTCACACACTATTTCTCCGCCGTTCTCCTCTCTGACTTACAATAATATAATCTCTCTCTATCATCTATATAGTGTGTCTCTCTATATCCTTTCTCTGTTTTCTTCACTCTCTCTTTCAATACAACCTTACTCCTCTTTCTTCTTCCCTGAACTGAATTGAATAAAATTTTTCTCTCACTCTCTCTCTCTCTCTCTTCCTTTCTCTCTCAATACAGCCTGGCCAAGTGTCCTCTCCGAAAATGATCTTGCACCAAGAATGTCAATTTGCTAGAACGTTTTCTGGCCGGACGAACGGACACGCACAATCCGAAGGGTTCCAAACTTGATAATATATACATGTGGTGTTCACTGTGTAGTATACCTATAGGGTACCAAACATAGTAATATGTGGTCTACACAAGAATAGTAGTGGTTGTACGGTACCTAGCCACTGACCATCTTCGAATAATCAGGCTTCCTGCTTTTCTGAATCGAATTAGTTTTCACCACACTAAACATCGTCAAATGCTTTCTCATTGAAAGTAGTTTTCACCGCAATGGACATCAATGGAGTTGATGTGAATGACTGGGGATGCAATATAGTGACTAATGTGCCTACTGCAAAAAAATTTAAGCTAGGTGTCCTTGCTTCCAGGTGTCTGTCTAAGCTGCCTATAAATTGCAGTTTGGTGATATAAATCGTTCCAATTTGAATCAATCCGGTTATTCCACGTCAAATCACTGGAGAACAGGTTGAAGCTGTTACATCTTAGATTTCATGAATTCTAATAGAAAATTTCAACCCACATGAAATTTCTAATTGAATTTTTGAAATAAATAATCACTTCTCTGTTATCTCATGCATTATTATAAATTGAGTCTGTACTCAGAAATTCTTAGCCATTTTATTCTAAATCCCTACAATCATATTTTTAAGTTGAAATCTCAATTGGTTTATTGCTAAGAAATATCATAACAACCAACTATCCCCATGTTGCATTAACGAACCAATGAACTGATATAGGCTTTCTATTTTAATAGGCTCTCTGTCTCCAATAAATAGCTTAAAAAAATTTCAAGATTCAAAGTATCTATTGATGATGTATCTTATCAATTGGTTAGAGCAGCAAATATTTTTTTCGCTAACAGAATGGCGATACTACAATATTGAAATCATAAAACATTTGTTGTTGGGCGAATGAAGAACTTACGTTTTTGCACTGGCGGCTCGTGCCCACAAAACAGGTGAAGTGTTCGTATTTACTGTACATCACTTCACCTAATTCGTGGGCACGAGCCGCCAGTGGTCTTTAATTGCCCATTCAGATTTGATTTGTGTGTGTTGTTTGTGAATATTATAGATTAACATGGAGAAGTTACCTACCAAAATAGAGAAAACATGATATTATAGATGAACTAGGAAAGGACATACATAGCTGTATAGAAAATATAATTTCAATCAGTCTTTACCTGTTGTATGATCAATATAAACCACTTTCTACACACACCACGATCATTTGTCACGAAACAAACTATACACAAACGAAGAAAGGAAATCCTGTGGGTAATCCGTCATTGTGGTTGATACATTTTCGGTGATAATGATCTGGCGGGTATTTTGAAAGTGATCCAGGGACAAAACCATGGTCTGAAAAGCACCGACTGTCAAAAAACGGAGTACAAACCCGCCTAATGGCAGTCGCTGATTAATAACCAGGAATTAGTGAGGATCCCGCGTGTCATTTTCGTCTCACAGAGCCTCTAATAGCTGGGTTAGTATTTTTTGAATCTAAAAGACCCTGGTGATTATACCTGCTAACTAGAACAGGAAGCAGTTATTTGAAGCCTAACATTTCCTGTTTATAATAATCCATTCTCATTTCCATTGCCACGTATCGGCTACTCCTCCTTATTCTTACTTTTTTTCGGTGCCTATTAACCGGGAGCTTGAATAGAAACTAAAACGGATAGGAACTTTAACGTTTATGGGCGGCAACCATCAAAAAGGACCAGATAATGGGAATGAATTCAATGAGGCTTCTTGCTCATTAGAAGGCATACATTGGGGAGAAGGGCACCTGCATGTACGGATAAACATACTGATATGCTTCAGCATTCATTCAATTCATACTTTTGTGGGCTTGCAACCATTATGTAATAATTGATCTTTTATACGCGTTCAAGGGAGCAGTGGTGGGGAAATCGATGAGACAATATTTGCATAACGTATCATACTTATATTTGTGATTCGATTGAAATCACAATTATCTCCTTCAATAATAATCAACGATTCACATTAAAAATTTTGACATTACTTCTGAGTAAGAAAAATAAAAACTCCAAAAATAAAACTATATCTTGACCCAATTCTTTAGAAACATGTCCAACCATCAAGATATCAATCACGCAATACAGGTTAATTGATTGAAGCATCCGTAGCAACATTCACAAAGCATTGTTCAATGAGCACACACGACAATAGTAACGTATTTACCAACATGTTCTCAGATTTAGCATACGTCTAAAGATTCAACATTGTCAACGGTGAGCAAGTGATTCATCAACAGGTAGGTTCATCATCTTCATCATCATCTAGTGTCGTCAAGGAGATATAGTTATATAAAATACATAACATGGGTATAGTGATCACATAAATAGAAATAATATATAGATATATGATGGATAAATAAATATTTAGATACAGAAGTTACATCACATAAGTATAGTCACGTTACAAACGTATCTAGATAGATTGTTATACAGTTTGTACATCACACAGATATAGTGACGTCACAAACGTACATAGATAGATGTACAGTT
Source organism: Sogatella furcifera (assembly GCA_017141385.1). Classification (NCBI taxonomy): domain Eukaryota; kingdom Metazoa; phylum Arthropoda; class Insecta; order Hemiptera; family Delphacidae; genus Sogatella; species Sogatella furcifera. The sequence continues at coordinate 22,825,762 of CM029552.1, read as the reverse complement.
CGTACATAATACAGATATAGTGAGGGTACAAACGTCTTTGTCCAGAATCAGCATCTCACGCCTTTGTGTTGTAGATGAATGGACACAGACAGAGCTGGCTCACTGTTCGTTCCGTTTCAGTAATTCAAGTGCGCTCGACCTTTTGAAGCGGAGAAGCGTCAGCGCTGCGTCAGAGTAGTTGCAAACTATCACCAACTGTCTCAAATAGCATTGGACCGGGCTCGTCAATGCTTGTAGTCTCCTGGCTGACAAACACGTTTTGATAGGAGTTGTGAACTATGTTTGCTTCCTTAGTGAAACAGTTAGATGGGGATTAGACTTGAAGTTGCTGGAAAACAAAATTATTAGAAAATATTAAAAAGTTGTTCTAGCAACAAAATGATATTATTTTACCTAATAGAAATTATGTTATTATTCTTCTGTTACAATTCAAATGGAAGAGATTTCCTCATGAGTCATGGAATATAGTTTTGAAAATTAATTATATTTAAGCTGTGTGTTCACTTATTGGTTAAATTTTCTTTTCAAAACATTTCTGCATCAAATCTAACTCTCCAGTAATTGATTATTCCATTTGATACATTTCCGATAACAAATTATATTTTGTATTCCATTAAATTTATCTTATTGAATTGAAAGGGAACTTTAAGACACAGCATGATACGAATTAGTAACAGTAAAAAGGTTTTAGTTACACTGTTATTCATGTGATAATTTTTATCAATCGGGAAAAATAGTAGAACAAACAAATGGGTGTTTCAAAACTCAGGATGTAGGCCTATGTCATACAAGAACAATAACTTTCCCAGAGACAATTATAGTTGAATGTATAGTTAAATAGTGAAAAGCGATTAAAAAGAGTATTGGAGTGTAGACCTAGTATAATATTTTATGTTATTTCAATACATTTGATAGAATCTTATATTATTGTTTCTGTTTTTTCTGGATCACATAATAAGCCAATAAAATCGAGTCTACTGTGTAGCCTAGTATCAAGAATTATTTATACCTTTGGCTGGTCGATAAAATCTGTATCATTAAAAAATTAACCAAATTCAAATCCAATTATTATTCCTATCAAAAATTCTATTCAGAAGAGAAATTCAGTTTGCCACTACTTTAATTGATGATGGTTTAACTGTGAAAAATTTTATTTTCTGAAAGACTGTCTGTATCTCCATGAACTATCTTATTGATATGGAGGTAGTTTCCCTGGAACCCAAGTTTTAATGTTCGGTTTCACAGTGCACTCTAACTGCACTTGTTCCGTTTCACTATGACTGCACTTGTGCAAGCAGTGGAACCCGGTTCACACATGCCGGCACAAGTGCATCTCAAGTGAGTCATCAAGCGGTGTTTGAGGTTGTAGCGCGCACAACTAATAGCTCAATAAGCACTCGAAACGGATGCTGGCCATCTACAATCCATCCAACATCACTGCAGCGCAGATCATAACAATAATTACAATCGATTGAGCAGGGCACATTACTTTGGGTCGGAAGTGGTTCGCGGCAGTTGATAAGCAGAGCAGAGAGTAAGTGATTGGGTTTATGAGAGAGAAGAGAGAAGAAAGAAGGAGTGGGTGTGTGTGTGAGTGAGAGAGTGTGAATAGATAGGGGGATGAGCGTAAGGGGTTGAGAGAAGAGGAGAGAGAGAGAGAGCTGACCAAAGGTTGTCTTTTGCAGGATGTACTGCGAACAGATAGTCCGTCCAAGCAAAGAAGACATTCTGCCGTGATGGTAAAATGACTCTAGCTCGATCAATATTGTTTAAAAGTTATTAATCTGCTCATAAATTGAAGGAAAAATCCTGTTCCACAATTTTAGACTAAATTTATAATTTTCAACCAATATTGACCAAGCTGGAATCATTTTTCAATCTTGCCCGAATGTCTTCTTTGCTTGGACAGACTATACTCACCAGATTCATTCAGCAGGTAAATGCTGTTCAGCCTCCATTAATGTCCTACCGGTAAATTGCACAACTACAGAGGGTGGAGGAAGAAAGGAGAGCCGTTAATATTATCCATACCACTTTTTTATCGTAACCTCCTCCAACGCAGCCGCCATTAAAGGCTCCATTATCATCATTAGAATCAAGCCGATCGTCATCGTAATATTATACGCCAACCACTATTAAAGCTGGCAATTTCTCAGCAATAACTGCCTACCTACAATAATTCAAAAAAGATATTCAGATCGCTGCTGAAGATATTTGCGGACAAATCGCTTGCCATAAATGTATCTGCATGTTTGATCACGTTCTCATCAGCTGTAAGTATCAAGTGGGCAGCAATGTATCAAAATGATTGTAATGGTGCACAAACTGAAATGTATGTAGGGAATTTATGAGGGCGATTTACAAAGTAATCTACTCCATAAGTACATGTGCCACAACTGATCATTGAGCAACTTTCCTTAAAAGTACTTAAGATTGAAATAGTATTATTTTATGAATATGATGTACTTAAGAAGCGACAACGTTTGAAATATTGGATTGATTTTTGGTACAAATAGTTTGGTTAAACGTTTTGCCTCATCAATAATATTATTATTCTTTGTTGAAATAAATTCTTATAGCCTACAGTTCACAGTGAATTTATCAATTTTGAACAAAATATTACTTTTCACAAATAATTAATATTTTTAACATAATAATCTCTTCCTCACATTCACTGTACTCCAACTACAACTTTGAACATAAAAACCTCAAACTAACACAACAAATAGCAAATTCCCGTTGTTATACTGGTTCCGATTCGATGTCCTGGGATTATTCATTCATTCCCAATCACCTACAGCACTTCGCTTCGAGGTGTCTCCTATCCGTGTGTATTGGTCAATGCAAAATGATTACGCAGCGACAGACGGCAACAGCGGTCGTAAAACCACCGACAGCAATCATCGATGGCGACCGCGATTCCATAGTCGCTGTCGCCGCAGTCGCTGGCGACTGACACGAAAACAGCGGGCGAAATAATTCGCATGTCGGAGCATGTCGCAGAGCACACATGTCTTTGACATCGGTTGATGGCAGCTGACATTTTTGATTGACGTCACCCCCAAATATCTCCCAGCTCCGCAAACTATCAAATTACGTCTGTCAAAATGCGGCTGCGTGTCCATTAGAGATGCGCATATTCATATCGAATATCCTGGTGCAAACTGAGAATCCATTCAGATACCATTCCGACAATGGTATCAGGGTGCAAATCACAATATTGACTAGGTTCCTTGATTGATGTTTTTCTAAAAATGATACTTAAGAATTTGGAACTTGGAGTGAAAATCTATGAAAACATGAGTTAATATAGTAACATAACCTTTTTGTTTGTTTATATAGGCTTAATATTGTAAGAGGAACAGTTCCAGGCTTTCCTGTTGTACTCTTCGATGTCAACTACTCAATAAAGGTTATTATTATCATGTCCACATTTATGTAGGAATGAATAGAGTAAGCGGGGAAGCACGTAGCACATATATAGATTATTATTAGCGAGTAAAATGAAAATACAAATGGACAAAGGAGAAGATGTGTAAGAAGCTGTAAAAACTAAAGGGACTGAAATATAGGTAGAACAATGTATATGTGAATGACTTCCTTTGGTAAGGAGGTCTTCAAGGATGGGTTCATCCTCATCAATATGAATTTGGTTGACTACTCGTCAAAAAATTTAAGAAATTTAGTTGGTCATGATGTATGTATGGGAATTCAAATGAACATCAGGAATTGAAATTAACTTAGAAAAGTGTTCAATTTTTGAGATGGAGCCATCCTAGTGTATACTCAAATCCCTTAGTTAGTTTTGATTGTAATACTCTAGGAATATTAATACGACCGACGCATCTAGTGATATCTAGCCAAGTAAGAACAACATCAATATGCAAGGCAGTTCACATGAGTGATGGAGTTTAGGCAGGCTGTGATGTATACGAGTGTTGGGGTTTTGAGGCAATAATTTCGGCCAAGTTATTACAACTGTTTGGACTAATACAGCCACCACAGAATAGAAATATATAGAACATATTCCGTGGTTGCTCCCTATAATATATCAGCGTTCTTCTTTGGATGCGGTGTGGCTATTAGTTGAGCCGAAACTATCCGCCAAGACAATGAAATACTCGTGATAAATAACAGGCTAAAACCAGCACAGCAGCGGCAATGACCCCAGCTATTGTCTTTGGCATAAGATGCACACTTAACATCCGCTTCCATGATTGCCTCTCGTAATTCATACCACGAAATATTGTCGTTTCTCAACTGCTTTATTTTCTGGCCGAGTAATAATTGCTTTGAGCCGACTAGTTATGATCGTCTGCCACTGATAGCGTACAAATCACCATGCCCTAATTATCAAGGCTTTACATCCAGAATGGCATCCCAATTAACTACAGTAGATGTTGATGTCCTGAAGTTTTGTCAATGGTCTGATTGTTGGAATAGTAATGAAATTGTTAATGGGTCCGAAACCTACTTTATCACGGAATGAGCTTCAATAAAGATTCATTTTGTTCTATATGGCAACCATTGATGTTATTCTAATGAATTGAAAATCCTTGTACTATTTTTTATTCTCAGATATGGAAGTTTTCTTAGATACACGAATATTTAATCATAATATGATTCAGTGTTAGCAGACTGGAGAAGTTTTGGAACTCTATTCAAGTGATACCGGAGTAGAAGACATTTTATAACGTGAAGATTTGGTATTTAACTGAGAGCTGAGTATGAGTAGAGAAATGATCAAGTAATATTCAATTGACCAATAATTGATCAAAATATTAATCCTATAATGATTTGATATTATCAAAATTATTACCATTATTAGGACTATGTCATACACTTTCACGCAAATATCAAGCTATATCTAAATTCGTTGATTTAGTTCATGATTCGAAAAAAAATATTTTGAAAAATCCACTGAACGATTGGAATTTATCATTTAGTTGTATACTCAAGAAAACATAAATTTCAACAATATGTGATTGAAAATCTTGAATTGTAGGTGAAGCCGCCGGCGAACCCATGGAAAAGGATGTAAAAAATATACCGATGTAGTTGGTTTATGCGTCACGAGGAACGTAGCCTATTAAGGTTATAAGTTAGGTGATAAAATATTTGAGAAAAATAAATAGAAGGCTCAATAATCTATATCTATGAAAGCAAAATGGCACTGACTGACTGACTGATTCATTCATTCATCACCAGAACTAAAAAACCACTGAACCGAATGCGTTCAAATTTGGCAGGCATGTTCAGTTGGACGTTTAGACGCGCGCTAAGAACGGATTTAAAGAAATTTTCAAGGATACGCCAAATATTTAAGTTTTTCTATAGTTTTTCAGCGTTTTCTCAATTTTTTCGAGAACCAATCGGTAGAAAATGTTGATATTTGGTAGGTAGGTTCAGATAAGGTCTAGAAATGTTGTGTTAAGATATTTTTGAACTCCGTTCAAGATTACGCCAGTAATCAGGTTTTCGAAATTGTAGATGTATTGCGGGTTGCATATCTTCCGCCTTGATACGACCAGTCCTTACTGTAAATTCAATGGCTCAGCGAGATTATAGATGAACTAATTTACAAGATATTGAATCAAGTTTCAAATAATGTCCGATATACTTCCAAAGGTTCCGCTCAATATTAGTTTTACTATTTTTCGGAATTTTTCTTAGATTTTCCGAGAACAAATCGGCAGAAAATGTTGAAATTTGGTAAACAGGTCTAGATTAGGTCAATAAATGCTGTGTTCAATAAATTTCGAACCCCTTCTGAACGGAATTTGCAGGCGAGCGAAGCGAGCCTGTTTGTCTCAGCTGACACTGGCAGAGGTTTTGCAGGCGAGCGAAGCGAGCCTGTTTGACTCACTTACACTGCCGATACTGGCGGGGGTCCAGGGCGGAGCCCCCTAGGCGGAGAAGGCGAGCGAAGCGAGCTCTATAGAGCGATTCAACTGACTTCAAGTTACTGTACATGAGTTCTTCTCAAAAACACTATCAACATTTTCTTATCTTTTGTAATTTATTGTCAGCTATCAATATCCAGCCATGAATTCTCTTTTCAATGACCGCTTTATTACAAATTCTAACCTTTCCAACATAATCATCATTAGGTAACTAATATTTATTACATACTCTTCGATAAACTCTTGAACTTTATTCCGGAATCTTATCACTTCTTAATGAACACAACTGTGCAACATCGGTACTAGACTAATAGTTCCAGAAGATAATGAGGTTGAAACTTCCAATCCAGAATTAGTTCTAATTGATGATGGTGACATTTGTGAACCCCGTATCAGGGATAACAAGTGTTAACGCATAGGGTGGAAGTTACCATGATAGTCTTTCCAAGCAGAGAAGACATTCTGGCCAGTTGGGAAAATGACTTCAGCTCGGTTAACATTGGTTCAACAATCATGAATTTGGTCTCAAATTGTAGATCAAAATGTTTTCTACAATTAGATACCAAATTCATAATTTTTTAACCAATATCAACCGTGCTGGAGTCATTTCTCCATCTTGCCAGTATGTCTTCTTTGCTTGGACAGACCATAGCCTATAGTTACTGTATCTCTCATGCATGCTCTACTATATTTCCCCAACTATGTACGAGTAATAATGAGCTTCAAATATATAATATAGTTAGTGGGCTTCACTGTGATGACTGTTCCCAACTTGCTTATCGCTAGTTGATGGAAGGAGCTGGCTAACCTAACCTACAAACTGTCGTTTGGGTTAGGTTAGGTTGAGCATCGCACAAAACTTGTCGCAAATCTCTCCAACAATAGCAACAGTTGAGTGTGATATCACTCTTGACAAACTTCGATTCCAATACGAGCATTTAATAGACAATAGTTGCAGACTCTAACCGCGCTATGTAACGATTGCTGACTATACTCTGATTTGATCTCAAATTGTGAGGAACAATTTGATATAGTATTTAAACCACATTTATAATTCTTGGACAAATATTGACCAAGCTGGAGTCATTTTCCCATCTTCCCAGAGGCTCTTCTTTGCTTGGACAGAATATACATCTTCTCTAGTTATTCTCTATGGTTTGTGCTATAATCAACTGTGAACTTGAAGCATTCACTTTGTCCATTGAAGTGTTAACAACTACTTCAGCTCCTACTATCTATCACAATAGGAATAATCTTTAATATAAGACGTCCAATATAGTCTGTCCAAGAAGAAAAGAGATTCTGGCAAGATTGCCAAAACGCTCCAGCGAGGTTCGTTTAAAAAATTGATTTTAATTTGAAGGAAACATTGTGATCTACTATTTGAGACAACATTTTTGATTTTTGAACAAATATTGAACAAGCTGGAGTAATTTTCCTAACCATCTTCCAGTGCGTTTAGGTTTTCTCATTGTGGAATCTATCCAAATAAAAACCTAATTCGATTCTATAGTATTGTGTAGTCTGATAGACTGTAGACTGACTTCGCTCAAATTGACATTGAAATTTGTATGATTTTTTATTGGAAAATAATAATTTTAGGGTGGTAATGCAGAATTACCAAACAGTATTAAAGATGTGGTAGGCTACCAATGAAGGGTGACAGCAAATTTCCTCTCATCCAACCTCTAAGCTATCATTTCCTCTATGCTGTGTATTTGCAGCGGTGGCAAGAGTTGATTAGGCTTCCACCGTAGCAATCCACCTAAAGAGGGAGTAAATATTTTTCTAAGCCGTTATACATCCTTCCTTATACATATTCATAATTATTCTCACAAAAGTTCCCCTTTCTCGTTACCTTGTACAGCTTATAGAAGTTTAGCAGATTACATGGTACTTCCTGTTTCAGTACTAGGGTCGAGACACGGATGTTTGAATATATACTCGTAATATTTAGCGGGATCACTTTCCCCCCCCCTTCTCACACTTTAATTATATTTCTCTCTCTCTTTCCCTCACCTCTGAACGTCTTCCCTTGCACTTCCTATGTGTTTTCCTCCCCTGAAATTCGCTTCATTCCCTTGTGATATGACTTGAAATCATCTAAACTCAAACTTCCTTTTCCACCCTTGTTTGCTCACAAGGTCAAGACAAAGACAGAAACCCGGCGCCCCAATATTTTCGAAAAGTCTGTTGATATTTCCATTTTAACGTAACGTGTAATTAAAAAGGGGTGTTCGAAAGTTACGCACACATACACACCCCCAAGTAATTGCCGATTACTTGGTAGAAAGCTAGTTAACGCAGCCTGTTGTTTTTCAGGGCTCCCATGGGCTGAACGTCTGTAGTCTGTTCTGCCTACTCTGCTCATATTATTATCTCCCTGTGCAGTTAGCCCACCTTACCCACCTTACCCACCTTACCCACCTTACCTACTAACACAACAGACCGATTCGATATCCGCATTTTCAGGATCTTTGTGTAGTGCCCTCAAAGACCATTCTACCCTCGCATGGGGCCTAATGAGATCATAAAATTACCTGGCTCCCCGATTAAACGCTGTTTGATTCAAGCGATCACTCTAATGAGTAGTTTTCGCTTCTGCTTTCATGAGAGCATTGACTATATTCTAAGTGAGAGCATATTCATTGAGTGAATATTTCTAAAGTTGAATATGAAATAGAATATACATTTGTTAATACATTATACTTTGTTATACAGTGTTTCCATTTGTATACATTTCTTAAAATGTATACATTTTCATTTATTTATTTTCAATTTGAAGGTTCTCTGCTCATGTTGTTTGAATCATGAATTGAAATAATCAGGAATTGAGAATAATTTGAATTTTTTTTTTAAATTGTTATTATTGTGATTTAATTCATTATTACTCAATCATGCCATCCTATAATATGCTGAACTATCGATCAACTTCATCTGTGTATGATTTCAATGAATTTTCTCTTCGGAAAATATTTAATAAGTTCTATATTATTGACACTTCGTTTTCACTTACCTTAATTCTTAATTTTTTGAATTGGTTAGAATAATTTTGTTGAAATACTCGCACTGGTTTGTTGTCAAGTCTCTAACTAGAAGCATAGACTGCTGGATAGTATACCAGAGAAAATAAAAAGGATAGCCGAAAGAATAGAGAAAAGTACAAAAAATAGAGTACAGCATAGAGAGAATAAAGAATCACACAGAGAGATTAGAGAGTGATATGAAGAGAACAGACATCAACAAAGAGAGAATGTAGAATAGTTAGCGCACATCATAATCCTCCGATTATATTATAAGTAAACGAATTGTTTGGACAGTTTTTCCTATAAGTGCTTCTATAAATATTATTTTCATTCTAAACCTCGTTAAATTTGAAACTCCAAGTTATCAATCTGGCTTACTCCAACTCAAGAGTTGCCTTCATATAGGAAGTTTCGTTTCCCTTCGTTATTGTTAGAAAACATTCAGGAAAGTTTGCATGTAGGAGCTCTTGGCGCATTAGAAATTCATACTTGAGCTCAGAGTTTTGATAGCAGGAGATAACTTGATAAATTAGTGTTACTTAAATCTTCTAATGTTGTAAATCCGTAGCCAGTTGTATATGAAATCATGTAGGAAAAGTAGTGAAAATTGGAATGTCAATTTGTGAACAATATTCACTGACGAACGTAATTTCTGTGGAATATTAAGAAGAAGGACCAAAAATTCTAATAATGAAACTTTATTCTTCAATTTATAACAGGAAAATTCTCCAACAATTTTCCACAATTCTCATTCTGGTTATCTCAAAAAGAGAAAAAATGGGTTCATGTTTGACATATTAGTTAGTCTATCACCTATAATTATTATCATATTGTAAAAACTATACAACCTATATTATCCATCAGGAAAATATTATTGACTAGCCTGGGGAATTCGATTAATACTCTTGTTTGGAGTTTCCTGAAAGAATATGCTTTATTACTTTATTACATGTCAGCTTGAGCAGTATCCAGGAATATTGAGGATTCGATGTTTATACAGAACAAAGGGAGAAGAAGAAGGTGAGTAAGAGGGAAAAGAGAGTAATGCAAGAGTAATAATAATGGCGCTAGTTTCTATAAGACATTTGCCACGCGCGCGAAACGACGCTGAATTTGCGCGCGAAAAGTGGCAAAAGCGACAGTCGTTATTTATTTAAATTGCATTGCAGAGCGCCTCTCGAATATTTTTTTAATAGCTTTTCTTACTCGTATATATTTGCAGAGCGACTCTCAACGTCACGACGCTTCTGTTTCTTATTAATGGCGGACATTTTGTTATAAAGTTGCATTCGGGAGCCGCCATATTGCCAGTTTTCCGCCGCAATCCACATTATCAGCTCTCAACTCTCAGCTAACAACACTCTCAGCTCTCTACTCTCACTTCCCAACTCTCAGCTCTCAGCACGTTTAATTATTATCAGCAGTCAGCAGTAATATGCCCGTTACACTAATACATTACCCGACTCACTTTTAACATTCAACTTTTATAGCGTCAATAAATCCGTGGGGAAGTTTGTGATATTCCACCTGGATTGGAGTTTAAATGAGATGGCTGTTAAGATATCCCAGATAACCCACGGTTGGGTAATGTGGGGGATGTTGAATTATTGTTATTGTTGTTACTAAGAAACTTATTATGATCTTCCTATACCTATGACTTACTGTTATTCTCAATTACACTGATAATGATAGATAGATTATGGTTTAAAACGTTCGATTTCATGAAGTGTTTTTTCCTGTAGATTGAGAGAGAGAGAGAAAGTGTGAAGTGAAAAGTTTGGATAGATTTAATAGAGCTTTGGAATATGATGCTGGAAAATGAGGGATATTTTGGGAAGGTGAATATGAGTAGTTAATTCGTGGTTAAAGTTGTATAAATATGAGAAGTTTCTTAATTAATGTTCATGAAAATGTAAGAAACAATAATATTATTGTCTATTCGAAGCTTATGTTCAAGTTCATGATAGTTTTTGCATCTCCGCAACTAAGAAAAGTTGAAGGGAAGCTTGACTCATTTATTTATCTCTTTAAAACCAGAAAGAGTGAAGTTGCCATTCGAAGGTCCAGGCACAAATCCCTGTATACTGTATGGAGATTGGTGTTTTTTTTTAACTACTGATTCCTAAGGGAGCAAGGAGGTAAAAATATCTCATTTATAATGGCTATAGAATTATCACTATTGCTCGAAAGAAAATGAATGATTCAAAGGAGAAGTTGGAGGTAGAGGAGATTAAATTATAATTATAAATGAAGATTGAAGTTCGAATTGACTTCAATGCCATTGTGACTGTAGGTAAATAAAGTAATTATTACTTTATTACTTTAGAAAATGAGTGGAAAAGGAGGAGTGAAGATTGTGTGTGCAAGATAGAGAGAGAGAATGAAATGAAAAGATACAGCCAAGGAAAGATACAGCAGAATCTTCAACCAATAACTTAGAGCAACAGTTATAGTGTATTTGTTCTGAGGCGGGGGTGAGAGTGCATTTCTCTAGGAAGCAAAAGTGTGTTCCTATTTCAAATCTTTCTCTCTTAGCCATAGGACAGAAAGAGATAACAGATACTGGAAAAGTGAAAGAATTGCAACATACTTTTGCGGTTGAATTTCTCACCCCTTAGCCAGAAACATTTTTATGAGTTATTTTCTCACGTACAAAAGCCGTTCCCGGTTAAAGACTTGGGCACAGAATCGTAAAATAAGGAATTTCACTTCCTTTCACGCCATTTTGATGGTATATTTTCTATAGAATAGAAACACTAAACTACTATTAAGAATCATTGTTGCTCTATTTTAGTAGTTCATAGCTGCAGACAATGGGATTGTTGATTGATATGAACTATAAAATGAGAGGAATAATGGTGATAAATATAAAAGATAAAGATAATTGGAAACTGAGGAAGTTCATAATATTCTAGAAATTTCCAGTTATGAAGGTTATTGAGCATAAAAGCCGCAATGTTTTTATTAAATCTCTTATTCAGTTTACTGTAGCAATATAATAGATGAATGAGGAATATTGAGCTATACGCTGCAGAACCATTGGTTTTAATGAAAATGCCCTATTGCATGTTGAAATATACAAATATACCATTTATATTCCCTAGCCTAGGGTATATAGGATTCCAGATTATCAGTGTCTATAACTTTTGAATCGTCATCCACTCATAGTTTTCAAACGAAGTTTTAAAAATGAGAAAACTTATGTCTTGTACAAGGTGTGATTCAAGTTGTATAAGTTGTGAGCCTTCCATCTAGATGAACATTATCATTATCATGATTATTATCTATAAAATTCTCTGTTATATAATTAAACAACTGGAGGTATAAATGTTTCTTTGAGTCCGTCCACACCTTGGATTTCTATGCTTCAATATATGAAACCGTATGACTGAATATTTTTAATTGCAATACATTGGACTTCACAAATTCACTTAAATTTTTACAATTTTTTTCTATCTAAGGTCCATAACTCAACTCCATAGCTTACCTCTATCGATCAGCTTGCATTACTCCCTCAAAAATCTAGATAATATTACGATATTATTCCAAAAAATTATTAAAAATAAAATTTTTGATACTCTCATTATCGAACGTACAAGATGTATTTTCCTCCAAAAACACCAATCTGAATCAATCCTTCGTAATCCATTGCCAAATAGGGTGTCAGTAAATGAAGCGAATTTCGAAAATTACAATGTTAATACAAAGTTTGTCAATCAGCCAATCGTCATTCGTGTGTATAATATTCGTGCGATACATAGCACACCCTCCGCCTGGCTTTATACGATACAGGGCAGATTCCGCGAATATAAATCTCACCCTATTTATTGTTTCCCCTATAATTTGGGCCCGTTGTGTATCGTGTGACATACCCCCATATGCGCACGGTACTTCCAGCCCATTGGCCTGCAACCCAGTTCATAGTTTATCCCGTCATGGTGATGGGGAGTAGCTCCCAATTAATTAGCTCACATGAAATATGTATAAAGCTGGTAAGCAATTACTGTAGCAGCGGCAGTGAAATTTGTTAGATAACTAATGTTATCAGTCATTTCCGATACTGGTTTCTGTCATTCCGCATGATTTCACAAACATACAGAAGTATTCCACGCGTAATGAAAAACGATCATTTTCGATATTAATTTGCACAGTTTGGTTTCAGTTTCACTTTCAGATTCAATGTGACAGTAAACGGTACAGTCAACCGTTCTCCCTAACTTTCATCTTCATTCGTGATTATTGGCACAATAATAGAATATTTTGTTTCTATTCAATTGAGCTTATCTGCTTATGGAGAATGTTTCATTTATTTATAAATATGTCATGAAAGGATTATCAAATCGATCGCTTGAGATTCCCAATTCATTCGAATTAATATTGCAGGAGAACTGTAATGTAGCTTGGGTACTAGTCATAGAGCACTTTCATAGATTTTTTCGATAACCTAATTGACTAAGTAATGAGCACAATGTAACATTATTCTGGTGATTCTGTAATATCAATAGGCCTATTGTTCCATAATGTGAGGGGAACCAATGATCAAGACAAATATGCTTTTCCTGTAGCAAATAGGCCTAAACATACGTTTATCAATTCTGAAAACATCTTTACTTAATATTCCAAGGTCAATCATTCACAAATTCCTATAATAAAATGGACCTTACGCTTCAAATTTCCAAGAATAAAATTCACGCTAGATTTCTATGTTTCCACTTATATTTAATGTAGCCTATCTATACATTTTGTACAAACATAGACTTCTATGTATTTCCGATATATATGCTATTTGGAATTCCATTCCTCCTTCCAATGGAAGGCTTTCATTCCCATATTGAGAAAACACTTGCCTGGAATATGAAATTCATTGAATTTTTTTCTTTAAGAGAATCTGGCTCAGAATTGGAATGCATCAACTAAATCAACAGTTTAAAGCGTGAATATCCAACGACCCTGTGCAGTGTGCAACTTGGGGGACTAGATGATTTTTGAATGTAAAACAGAGCGTATCATTTGAGCCGTCATTCCGACAGACAACTAATTTCATATTCCAAGGTAGCAGTGGAAACCTACTAATGGAAATTTCATCAACGTATAATAAATATCCAAGGCCTTGAAAGTATTTCGTTGTGGAGTGCTCGGGGTGGGGGTGAATAAGTCCTTGCAAAGCTGCACCCTCCTTACCGCAGGGATTCATCAAGCCTTAGTACTTGGGCAATTGTCAGTGAGATGCTGACACAAGAAAAATAAGATCATAAATTGCGACAGGCTGCGAAGAATGCAGATTAGAGCAGACACCGTTATTATCATTCCACGTAGTGGTACTCAGCTTCATCCTTCTTTCTCTACTCTTCTTCCTATTCTATCTCATTCCATTTCCAACAACTTTCAATCGTCTCCTCTCACACCACCCTTCTTCACACCTCATCATCAACAAATCCTTTTTTCCCCTTCTCCCAACCTCCTTTTCCAGCTGCATCTCCTAGCACAATTAATTATTGTGAGCTCTTCATAATATTCATGACGACGACCCTTGCTAGCTTGAATAGAACACCACTAAACTCACCCGGGCTTATCGTAGTGCAAGTTTAATCTACGATTATTTTTTATTCGTCCTGAGAATTCTCTTCAGACAGTTCTGCTGCTTCCAAAGTGATAGTTTTTTCACTAGAAATAATTTATTCCACATTCACGTACTCTTATATAAAAAGTATGAATAAGTATGTATATAAGTAAGTATATATTCGTTTTGCGCTGAGTGATAATATGATCACAAGGATTTGAAAATTCAGTTGCCAATTATTAAGATGTAAAGTCCTTCACAATTTATATTCATATGTTGAGTTCAACCTTAAATAAATTTATCAACCAGTTTCTCCTATTGAAAATAGCCTCAATTTATCGTGATTCATTAGAATTTACTATGAGAATTACGATATATTTTACCTAGTCGATATATTTTACCTACTAGTTCAACTATTATTTCAATCAGTTCTGATGTCAATCGTTTCAGGGATGATACATGAATTGGATCAGCAAGGTTTAAAATTCATGAAGATTTCATTTCTCCGAAGGTGTAATATTAAGTAATTTGTATCATTCATGTTCATGGCTCATTCATTGTGTTCAATAACAATTTATCTGTATCATTCTACAGCCTATTAAACCAAACATGAGCTTAGCAGGGAGAAATAAATTACCAACACTCAACCCGAAATGTACAAGTGGCGTATATCTGTGTTATAACAATATTTTGTACCAGGTATAATTTATCAGTATACAAGTATGTTAATGTATACTCGTATTACATGTTACATGATGTCATTGTCTAGTGTTTGACAACTCAAGAATGAAGGATGAAGAACTCCTGGCTCGTTTTAATAACTAGCCTACTTGATTGTATGTTAATTACTGGGTCTGATAAAATCTCAGCCCAGAAGGAAGTGACCTGAATGCTGTTATGAATGTTCTTGTAATTTACTTTGCTGTCGTTCTTCCAGCCATCTATATTCTTTTCCCTTTGTCAAACAAAACTTCCTCTGACCTTGGGTTATTGTTTCAAAATTCTCTTATTCTGGGGTTTCCCTATTTTAGTAATTATATTCAGAAAATAGTACCAATTTAGAATGAAAATTTACATTCAATCCTAGATCTGCAGTCTCAGAAAGAGAAGAGCAACAAAGTAGTAAAGATAATGAGCCATACTTTTCTATTTCCTGAATTAATTTCCCTCATAGAAAAATTTTATTCAAGAAGAATCTATTTCTACTGAGTTCAATCCCAAAAAAAATATTTATTTTTAAATATTTACTTGTTAAAAAAAGATAGTATGTAAAATATGAATGATATAATTATAAACAATACATAAAGACATGATAAAATATAGTTTTTTCCTTGTCTAGAAACTGAGTAGAAGAACTGAAATCTGGTTCTTAAATGGAAAGACAAGATGTTGTCAAACCACTGATTCATTAAAAAATCGAAATACCGGTTTCGGTTGTTACACCATAATGAATGAAAAATATTTTAAATACTTTTCCTGGATCGAAAAT
The DNA here is from genome assembly GCA_017141385.1 of Sogatella furcifera. NCBI lineage: Eukaryota > Metazoa > Arthropoda > Insecta > Hemiptera > Delphacidae > Sogatella > Sogatella furcifera. Next base: position 22,809,784 of record CM029552.1, on the reverse strand, counting down.
TATGTGTTTAAACAGTGATGATTCATAACCTCATTTGGACAATATGAACACTTTTTCATAAATTTGGGAGAGAAATGGTACAGGCCTAGCCTAGTTTTTCCTTCCTGGTCATAATAATTATTATGATTACAGTATATAGTACAATAAATGAATAAAATAAATCTCTGGTGAACTCTATATGTTTTTTGTATAGCCTATAGTTCTTCTTATTTCATGTATGTTTATAACATTTTCGTGGAATTTTGTGAAGTTGATCTTCTATTTGAACGAACAATCAGCGTATAACACTTAAATCATTCATTATCTATTATGCTCTCATAATCATGATGTATTGGAATGAAAACTTTTATATGAAATCGGAATTTGAAAGGTAGAAGAATACTTGATGTGATTAAACTGGAACAAAACATTGAAATTTCTCCTACTCAGCCATTGTAATGGAGAGGAGATTGTGTAGCTCATTTGCCAACTTCTTGTTAGTGGAAACAGGAGCTTTGTTGTTTTGTCTGAGCTCTGGATACCAGTTAGCGCGCCATGAATGGTCGGACCGGACTTTAAATCCCGCTTTGTGGTAGCGCCGGAAGTAAGTAGGCCTCAGCGAGTCTGGTGGGTCATATAAAAACACACGTGTAAAAATATGGAAAGCAATCTCCTCTGCGATGAAAGAATTTCCTTGAAAAAATTTTTCAAAATGTTGCTGGCTCGGTCTGGACCCCGAATGTTGTTGCAAAACAAACCGAAATATGTTTGGATTTGTGAAGGCTATTATTTTATTGAAATTGCCCAAAAATGATTTTATTTGTTGTGCTCATCTGTAAAACTCAACACCAGAATAGTTTGCTATCATGTGCTGGTATTTCAATCAAAGATTGAATTTCTTCCGACTGCTCAACGGAGATTCCTGGATTGAACTATTATAATACAGTGATAAATTTTAAATCCAATAGCACTTCAACTGATAAATTTCTGGATTAGTTCCAATCTGGTTTCATAGAAATCAATATGCTTTCAGTCTATATGTCCCAGTGGAAGAGAGCGTCTAATCGGTGAGATAAGATAAGCGACGTGCCTCGCCAGCCAGCACCGTTGTACTGGTGACCGGTTCCTCTGAATTCAATTTATGAGCCTAAAAAATCGCTTCCCGGTGGTTCGGAACCCACCTAAAGCAGTAGGTCCATTCATCTCTCATCATCATCCTTCCCATTACCCACGCACAGGCCCAAGAGCCCATGTGGGCATCACCCTCAAAAAAAAAAAAAAAATATATATATATATATATTTGAGTATAGCCTAAAGACAATAATGTATGTAGAGGCTGTGAATATTGAAATTAATGTACTGCAATCTTCTTTTGATTCTCTAGAGGAGACAGGAGTATTCCATCTGAATTGATGGTTTTGTCATGTTAGCTCAATCATACCCAGCAGAGAGTATGGAATGTATATTAAACAATACATAGAATCAAATCTCATTCACATAAAAGGTATTTTCATTAAAAATGTTATTCATTCATGAATGAAAATAATTGAAAAAGGGTACTGAGATTAAAATTTTAAATAAAAAACAGTAATAAAGTAGCCCTAAGATAAAGGAAATATAATAAGATATGATCAATAATAGCTCAATTTTTTTAAACTCAATGACCGTCGATTTTGATGAACTGTTGAGTGGAACAATCAAGTCTCTATTCCTTCAAATTGAAACCCAAATCCATCAAATTAAACTATCCATTCAAACTAACCCAATGAATGAAATTTCTAATTAATATAACCAGAAAATTTGGATGATTCCAATGGATATTACATAGATATCCATATTTACATAGATGAGAAGAAAATAAGAGTTGAAACTTACAATATTCTGTAATCCAGGCAAATGTTAACGCGGAACAACACTTTCACACACTCCATTCGCCTCTGCGAATAATATCCAATCAATTTTAAATCGATTCAATGTGGAACCATGAATGAGAGATTATTGCAAGATGACATGCAAATTATTGTGCTCGCACTCATATTTTTCATTTCAATGGAGGTTGGTTCATCAAATATACTTCAATTGTCAAAGCATATCATGTAAAATTATTTTCAATACACCAATATTTTATGCTCTTATAGAAATGAGATTACCGGTAAAATGAAAATGACCATGAATTTCCAGCAATCCTGGTTGCATTGGAATGATTGACATCGACCACAATAGCAGGGCCTCATGGGATCGAGCGGATTAGAAATTTTGTTGGCTTCCAACCATAATGGTGTGTTAATAATGGAAAATCACCTTTTAGTGAGAGGGTCTCAACCCTTTTCCAACGACAAAGGGCGGATCAGGGGTGCTTCTGGTTGGATCAGGGTAGCGCAGAATATTCATTCCAAAAATTAAGGCGTTTTGCGAATGACTTTTATTGACTCTTAGCTCTGTAAGGACAGTCGGTGAGCTGTCTGTGAGAGTATATTAGAATAAGAGCGACTACAGTAATACTTATTCGTTGTTAAAGACAGCTTCCGACTGATTTGATAGAGCAGAGCATAAATAACAGTCATTCGCCAACCGCCCAAATTTTCGTCACCAGCTGTACCAAAATCTATTTTTAATTGTACCACGACTCCATTAACTCGGTTTTTGCCGGGTGAACGTGATTCAATTGTAGTGCATTGTTTTATACTTCATCATACTAGGGAATTGTTTGGAGTGAGATAATTATTATGAGGGTAGTCTCGTTGGTTGTAATGCATTTTCAAGTTGAATCTTATCTGGATCAATAAACGAGTTATCACATGTATATTAACAATAGATGTTAATCATAAGTGTTACAATTATATTATAAATTTTATTAATCGAGTAATTTAATTTTATTGATCGATGAATGAAATAAGGCATATCAACACCTTTTACCTATAGGATGACTCAAATAATCAAAGAGCTGTGAACTCCTTCTACATGAGGCTCACCTTCGTCATCTATTTGAATAATTCTATTTTATGAGAATTAATGAGGCTAAAGGGATAAGTTGATTGATTCTATAGAAGAATGAATTTCAGTTTCATTAAGGCAAACTTTTTTGTATCTAATTCAGCTGAAAGTTATTTCAATTTATTTGAATTACACTGGTTGGAAGTATCACAAATTAACTAAGAAGTGTCAATTACTAAGAGAACTGTAGAAGATAATAATGTAATGTTCTTTTTTTCTTCCATTTGAAACTTTCTGCAAAATTGAACCAAAAATTATCACATTGATTATAGATGGGTAAAGAAAACAAAGAATTGATTTGAAGGTAGGATCTCTCAATGAATTATTAGAATTTGATCTTCGTAATTATTTTTCACTGTATTTGATTGAGATTCTACTTCTGACTCTTCAATGGACTCCATGTCTATAGTCTGTCCAAGCAGAGACAGGTATCTGTCTCTTATCTTATCTTATCTCTGGTAAGATGGGAAAATAACTCCAGCTTGGTCAATATTTGTTCAAAAATAATACATGAGATCTTAATAGTATATCAAATTGTTTCCTACAATTTGAGATCAAATTTATAATTTTTGAACCAATATTGTCCGAGCTTGAGTTATTCTCTCATCATGCCAGAGGGTCTTCTTTGCTTGGACAGACTATAGTATTATGACTCGAAGCAATGCTATTCCAAGGCAAGATACGTCTGACAGTAGGACAGCTGTGAACTCATCCCAAATACCATTCATGTACTTCCAAACTGCTCCTTCTCCTTGACCTAGTCATTTTCATCATCTCCTTACTTTCATTCTAATCCTTTTTGTTCCTCTTCCTCTTCTTTTTCCCCTTCCTTTTTTACTTCCGTTTCTTATTCTTCATCTCCTCATTTCATTCCATATCCTATTATTTTTCATTCGTTGGTCTCCTCTTTTCATCACGTTTCCTTCATTCTTTTTTCACAAATTCAGATTTATCTCACTTTACATCGTTCCAAGAACACACCTTATGGAAAGACAGAATCTCAGAACAACTGAACGTAAGTTTCATCTGTTTGTGAGCTTTATTGAAAAAAATTAAGTAACAAGACACAAAAAAGTTTAATAAAAGAGAATAATTGAGTAGAACAGACTTCAAAATCGAATAAACAATTTTTATCTCCTTCTGTCTCCTTAATTTTTTCCTTATTTCCTTCTTTGCAACATGCCATTCAATGCGATAGGTAGCCTACTCGTTTCTTATTAAACTATTAAAGTTGATGGAGAGAAAGCGTAGAAAAACAAGAACAAAGGGAGTAGGTGGGAGAGATTGAATAAGAGGACGGTAACTAGGTAGAAAAAACGGAACATCAATTATTGTGATAGGCGAGATGATCTGGTATCGTACACGAACGGACCTATGTCTACCTGTAACCCGCATCTTAAGAATTTGATGTTTGACTATATGAGAATAATGTACTATTTTTGCACCATTTTGTACCACCAAATGAAAATTTTGTTAACGTTCCAGAACCAAGATATTTGAAAAATAAAGTGCGGGTTACAGGTGGACACCCCTACCCGCATTTGTGATTTTTCAAAATTTGAAGATGCCATAATAATGTACTATTTTTGCACCTTTTTGTACCACCAATTAAAAATTTTTTTAACGTACCAGAACCGAGATATTTGGAAAATAAAGTGCGGGTTACAGGTGGACACCCCTACCCGCATATGGAATTTCTCCAATCTAATTAAACCAAATTAATGTACTATTTTTGCACCTTTTTGTACCACCGATTAAAAATTTTGTTAACTTACCAGAACCGAGATATTTGGAAAATAAAGTGCGGGTTACAGGTGGACACCCCTACCCGCATATTGAATTTCTCAAATCTAATTATACCAAATTAATGTACTATTTTTGCACCTTTTTGTACCACCAATTAAAAATTTTGTTAACGTACCAGAACCGAGATATTTGGAAAATAAAGTGCGGGTTACAGGTGGACACCCCTACCCGCATATGGAATTTCTCCAATCTAATTATACCAAATTAATTTACTATTTTTGCACCTTTTTGTACCACCGATTAAAAATTTTGTTAACCTACCAGAACCGAGATATTTGGGAATAAAGTGTTGGTGAGGGGGGTGGAGAAAAAAGGAAATTCTCAATAACATCTCCATTATAGATTTTAAATCAAATCTGACTGGAGCATTATTTTCTACGACCTTTGTAGCATGAGAAACGGATGTTAGATGAAGATTTATTACGACAAGAGGTAAGGAAGATGCGTAATTAGAAAATGGTGATTAGAGGTGGATATTTGTAGGCCTATAACAACTTACCCTTGAATAAATATTGGATTATTTCAATGCCAGAATGTTACACTACTTCCCTACTATCGATAAGCATCGAGAATGATTTTTGTTACCACCTTAATCCAGAGATATATGCAAATTTCTTATATCTATGGATGAGGTAAAAACATTCATCGAAAATCTTCTATAACTTTATGAATTTTAAATTTTTTTCGAATCTGTCAATGCCAGACTGTAACACTACTTTTCTACTATCGTAAAGCATCAATAATGATTTTTGTTACCACCTTAATCCAGAGATATATGCAAAATAGTTATATAGCAGGACGGGGGGGTAGGTGAAACATCGAAAATCTTCTATAACTTTATGAATTTTAAATTTTTTTTCGAATCTGTCAATGCCAGAATGTTACACTACTTCCCTACTATCGATAAGCATCAAGAATGATTTTTGTTACCACCTTAATCCAGAGATATATGCAAAATAGTTATATAACTGGTCAAGGGGGGTAGGTGAAACATCGAAAATCTTCTATAACTTTATCAATTTTCGATTTTTTTTCAAATCTGTCGATGCCAGAATGTTGACCTCCGTCTCTACTATCGAGAGGCATCGAGAAAGAATTTTGTTACCAGTTTAATCCAGAGATATATGCAAAATCTTGACATTACTTGGCGGGGGGTAGGTGAAACATCGAAAATCTTCTATAACTTTATGAATTTTGAATTTTTTTCGAATCTGTCAACGCCAGAATGTTACACTACTTCCCTACTATCGATAAGCATCGAGAATTATTTTTGTTACCACCTTAATCCAGAGATATATGCAAATTTCTTATATGTATGGATGAGGGGGTAGGTAAAACATCGAAAATCTTCTATAACTTTATAAATTTTAAATTTTTTTTTGAATCTGTCAATGCCAGACTGTAACACTACTCATCTACTATCGTAAAGCATCAAGAATGATTTTTGTTACCACCTTAATCCAGAGATATATGCAAAATATTTATATAATAGGATGGGGGGGTAGGTGAAACATCGAAAATCTTCTATAACTTTATCAATTTTTGATTTTTTTCAAATCTGTCGATGCCAGAATGTTGACCTCCGTCTCTACTATCGAGAGGCATCGAGAAAGAATTTTGTTACCAGCTTAATCCAGAGATATATGCAAAATCTTGACATTACTGGGCGGGGGGTAGGTGAAACATCAAAAATCTTCTATAACTTTATGAATTTAAAATTTTTTTTGAATCTGTCAATGCCAGAATGTTACACTACTTCCCTACTATCGATAAGCATCGAGAATGATTTTTGTTACCACCTTAATCCAGAGATATATGCAAATTTCTTATATCTATTGATGGGGGGGTAGGTAAAACATCGAAAATATTCTATAACTTTATGAATTTTAAATTTTTTTTGAATCTGTCAATGCCAGAATGTTACACTACTTCCCTACTATCGATAAGCATCGAGAATGATTTTTGTTACCACCTTAATCCAGAGATATATGCAAATTTCTTATATCTATGGATGGGGGGGTAGGTAAAACATCAAAAATCTTCTATAACTTTATGAATTTTGAATTTTTTTTTAATCTTTCAATGCCAGAATATTACACTACTTTCCTACTATCGATAAGCATCGAGAATGATTTTTGTTACCACCTTAATCCAGAGATATATGCAAAATAGTTATATAATAGGACGGGGGGGTAGGTGAAACATCGAAAATCTTCTATAACTTCATGAATATTAAATTTTTTTCGAACTTGTCAATGCCAGAATGTTACACTACTTCCCTACTATCGATCATCATCAAGAATGATTTTTGTTACCACCTTGATCCAGAGATATATGCAAAATAGTTATATAACTGGTCAAGGGGGGTAGGTGAAACATCGAAAATCTTCTATAACTTTATCAATTCTCGATTTTTTTCAAATCTGTCGATGCCAGAATGTTGACCTCCGTCTCTACTATCAAGAGGCATCGAGAAAGAATTTTGTTACCAGCTTAATCCAGAGATATATGCAAAATCTTGACATTACTGGGCGGGGGGTAGGTGAAACATCAAAAATCTTCTATAACTTTATGAATTTAAAATTTTTTTTGAATCTGTCAATGCCAGAATGTTACACTACTTCCCTACTATCGATAAGCATCGAGAATGATTTTTGTTACCACCTTAATCCAGAGATATATGCAAATTTCTTATATCTATTGATGGGGGGGTAGGTAAAACATCGAAAATATTCTATAACTTTATGAATTTTAAATTTTTTTTGAATCTGTCAATGCCAGAATGTTACACTACTTCCCTACTATCGATAAGCATCGAGAATGATTTTTGTTACCACCTTAATCCAGAGATATATGCAAATTTCTAATATCTATTGATGGTGGGTAGGTAAAACATCGAAAATATTCTATAACTTTATGAATTTTAAATTTTTTTTGAATCTGTCAATGCCAGAATGTTACACTACTTCCCTACTATCGATAAGCATCGAGAATGATTTTTGTTACCACCTTAATCCAGAGATATATGCAAATTTCTTATATCTATAGTTGGGGGGGTAGGTAAAACATCGAAAATATTCTATAACTTTATGAATTTTAAATTTTTTTTGAATCTGTCAATGCCAGAATGTTACACTACTTCCCTACTATCGATAAGCATCGAGAATGATTCTTGTTACCACCTTAATCCAGAGATATATGCAAATTTCTTATATCTATGGATGGGGGGGTAGGTAAAACATCGAAAATCTTCTATAACTTTATGAATTTTAAATTTTTTTGGAATCTGTCAATGCCAGACTGTAACACTACTTCTCTACTATCGTAAAGCATCAAGAATGATTTCTGTTACCACCTTAATCCAGAGATATATGCAAAATAGTTATATAACATAACGGGGGGGTAGGTGAAACATCGAAAATCTTCTATAACTTTATGAATTTTAAATTTTTTTCGAATCTGTCAATGCCAGAATGTCACACTACTTCCCTACTATCGATAAGCATCGATAATGATTTTTGTTACCACCTTAATCCAGAGATATATGCAAAATAGTTATATAACAAGACGGGGGGTAGGTAAAACATCGAAAATCTTCTATAAGTTTATGAATTTTAAATTTTTTTTGAATCTGTCAATGCCAGAATGTTACACTACTTTCCTACTATCGATAAGCATCGAGAATGATTTTTGTTACCACCTTAATCTAGAGATATATGCAAATTTCTTATATCTATGGATGGGGGGGTAGGTAAAACATTGAAAATCTTCTATAACTTTATGAATTTTAAATTTTTTTCGAATCTGTCAATGCCAGAATGTTAACCTCCGTCTCTACTATCGAGAGGCATCAAGAATGATTTTTGTTATCACCTTTATCCAGAGATATATGCAGAGTTAATATACCACCGGGCAGGGGGTTGGTCAAAATTTTCTATATTTTTTTCAATCTCACATTTCTTTCAAATCCGACTACTCCATGATGATCTACGATTTGTACCATCAGAAATGATGATTAGCTAAAGTTTTACCACAATCATCAGTAATACTTTTGGGATTTGCGGGTTACAGGTGCACACAGGTAAAGCAAGTCACCCTTCAATTAAAATCGAAATCTTTTCATATCAGAACATTTTATCGTTCCTGCAATGTGTAGTTTCATGTTCCATATCTAAATAAAATAATATAAATATTGGTAGGCTATAATTGCGACTTCACAAAAAAGATACGGTAGTAATCTTATCACTTTAAACAGTTGAAAATATTAAGATCTGGAAATGTGTCTGCATAAGTATTAAGCCAGTGCGTAGAGAACATATTGATGGAATGCGCAGTTAATGGCCTAATTTTTAGTCTAGTATATCATACAATGTATACACAAATTTAAAAATATAAGGAACTAGATTTGGGGATGTGGTTATCAAATCATGTAAATAATTTCTCAGGTATGTATTTGAGTAGTAACCAAGAATTGGTTCAAATCAAGGAACAACAAAAGAGCGTAGGCTTCAATAAATATTATATACAGAACTATATATGCTGTTTTTGATTACATGAATATCGTAATCTAATGCTTCTGTGTACAAATAATTATAAATATTATTCAAATACTATGTCTATCATTCATACATATTTAACAAGATTGAAGTGGAACTGAACGTATAATTCAAATAGAGTAGTTAAATCTATTAGGCTCAGTTCAACCTGGAGAGATTTTAACAGAGTGTTCTCTCTCAGAGGGCTCTCTTTATTCTCAGAAACAAGTCCTGACGTATACTAAATCGTATAATACAGTATTCTGAATACAATAGACAATGGTAGATATCAACAGCTATCAATAAATATGATACTCTAAGAAATCTAAATGACAATAGAGAATAATGACAGAAAGAATAAGAACATAGGCTACAATGAACAAAGTATGAGTTAACGATTGGTTCAAAATACATCATGCACAATTAGCTTGTTGGAGATTGAAATTTAAATTATTCACAGACCATGGAATGAGGATCAAACTGGTATTGAAATTTTTAGCGAATGCTGTTGTAGACAACACTATTGTTATAGATAACTCATGATGTTAATTGTTTTGAAGGCACTGAAGAGTGGAGGCATTAATTCTTTTCCTCTTTATATTTTTCAAAAATTTGTTGATTCCAGACTATGTTATAATGATATAATTATGCCTTACCCAGCCTCACCATACCAGAGGCTGTAATAAAGCTGTATCCAATCATAATTTCTGATGGTAATTATTATTAATTATTCTAGTTAAATTATACATGTTCAGTTGTTCAGTACCACTTTGATTTTGTATAACATGTATGTTTGATAGACATAGTATTTGAATAATAATTATTTGTACCCAAAAGCCGTAGAACATCATGGCGTAGCAAGAATTGAACAACGATTGATAATGAAAAAGTTATAGAAGATTTTTGATGTTTCACTTACCCCCCGACCGGTAATGTCAAGATTTTGCATATATCTCTGGATTAAGCTGGTAACAAAATTCTTTCTCGATGCCTCTCGATAGTAGAGACGGAGGTTAACATTCTGGCATTGACAGATTCGAAAAAAATTTAAAATTGATAAAGTTATAGAAGATTTTCGATGTTTCACCTACCCCCCCATCCTTTTATATAACTATTTTGCATATATCTCTGGATTAAGGTGGTAACAAAAATCATTCTTGATGCTTATTGATAGTAGGGAAGTAGTGTGACATTCTGGCATTGACAGATTCAAAAAAAATTTTTAAATTGATAAAGTTATAGAAGATTTTTGATGTTTTACCTACCCCCCCATCCATAGATATAAGAAATTTGCATATATCTCTGGATTAAGGTGGTAACAAAAATCATTCTCGATGCTTATCGATAGTAGGGAAGTAGTGTAACATTCTGGCATTGACAGATTCAAAAAAATTTAAAATTCATAAAGTTATAGAAGATTTTTGATGTTTTACCTACCCCCCCATCCAAAGATATAAGAAATTTGCATATATCTCTGGATTAAGGTGGTAACAGAAATCATTCTCGATGCTTATCGATAGTAGGGAAGTAGTGTAACATTCTGGCGTTGACAGATTCGAAAAAAATTCAAAATTCATAAAGTTATAGAAGATTTTCGATGTTTCACCTACCCCCCCGTCATTTTATATAACTATTTTGCATATATCTCTGGATTAAGGTGGTAACAAAAATCATTATCGATGCTTATCGATAGTAGGGAAGTAGTGTGACATTCTGGCATTGACAGATTCGAAGAAAATTTAAAATTCATAAAGTTATAGAAGATTTTCGATGTTTCACCTACCCCCCCGTCATGTTATATAACTATTTTGCATATATCTCTGGATTAAGGTGGTAACAAAAATCATTCTTGATGCTTTACGATAGTAGAGAAGTAGTGTTACAGTCTGGCATTGACAGATTCGAAAAAAATTTAAAATTGATAAAGTTATAGAAGATTTTCGATGTTTTACCTACCCCCCCATCCAAAGATATAAGAAATTTGCATATATCTCTGGATTAAGGTGGTAACAAAAATCATTCTCGATGCTTATCGATAGTAGGGAAGTAGTGTAACATTCTGGAATTGACAGATTCAAAAGAAATCTAAAATTCATAAAGTTATAGAAGATTTTCGATGTTTTACCTACCCCCCCATCCTTAGATATAAGAAATTTGCATATATCTCTGGATTAAGGCTCGGTGCACATATGCGATAGCGGCTCAGCTTGACGCCAGCGGGGGCTCTGAGAAACCCCGTCAGCGGTTTGGCAGTACTAGCAATCAAATGGAGCGGTGCACAGTTCAGCGGTGCGATCATCGAGCGATGGCTGGATCGCGGCGGGGCCAAAACTGTCGCCGAGTACTGCCTCACCGCATTTCGGTCGCCGTTGTTTTCCAAGAAATTCACTTCTCTACAAAAATTTGAAATGCGTAAAAATAGAGATAGGAAAATTTTGATTCCAGATTTGGATTCAGTGCCATCTAATTAGTAAGAACTCACGTAATTGCTCAAAAATAATGAAAAATAAGGAAGTTATTTTTTCAATTTTATACAGTAATCTACTTGGGTTATTTCTAATCAATATCATAGTCATCATTAACATATATTACATTATCATGTTGGCCTATTATTTAAACTATGAGCTATCATTATAACAACTATTACTATGAAAAATATTATATACGGTATGTTTCTATGTATTATATTGATATAATATAATAGTTTAATATTCTGGTTTATAATAAAAGTTTCAACAAGATTATTTTCCCTGAGTTGAACAAGGAGTAATAAATTTCATTTCTTAGTTCAGCCCTTACTTAATACAAACTTCAGTCTCCTCTTCCCTGATATCTTATATTTTTGTCTGGTTTAATAATTTTGTCTAGTAAGTACAGTAGTGTGCGGATACAATGGATTCTTGAAAGTTATGTGTACTTTAATGGGAAATAGATTCATTTCATCCTATCTATAGGCATTGTCACTGGGGGACCTGGCCTTGTTAAAAATATTCGCTGTATATCATATATACTATCAGCTACCCCAAGACTCTGATGCCCGGTTTTTCCAAGCACACTGAACGTTGAGGGGCCCTCAAATTTTGATAAACAGCTGACATTTTCCATGATAAGTATAGGAAATCTAGTAAACTTGAGGGTCCCTCAATTTTGAGTGTGCTTGGTAAAACCGGGCACTAGACTCCCACATGGGTGGTAAACTCTGCCCGAGTTTTTATCCAATAACTCTATTATTCGAAGTTTTATCTTTTGAAAGATTCAATAGTGGAAAAAGTTTTATGTCAATGAATTTTGCGTGTGAGACCAGATCAAGTAGACTACATAGTACTGTATAGTTAATTCACAGAAGTCGCTGAACATCTTGGAAACAGTAACATTATTATAATTAAATGCAATACATGACTTTGCGTATTTAGACCTATGATCAATCAATTGGAAAATGAAACTAGAGAAATTAGAACCTTGAGATCAGCAGTTCAATAGGAAATCATCATTTCAATGCAATATCAAAAATTCAAAGATGTAGGCCTATGTGACATCACTATTATTTTACAAAAAACTGCAAACTGTTTTGACTTTACAGTATCTTGATTCCCTGGGACAGTAGGTTAGTTAAAATAGAATTCCTAGTATTGGCTAAGCTAAAAAAAAACATTGAGCATTGTCAAAGAAACTGTCATGATCAGAAGTTCAGGGAATGGACCAGAGAGAGGTAATGAGGTTTAATTTTGAGAATAAAAGTTGATATTGAAAATATGCAGTGTTTTGAATTTATAAATAAACTCCTCTGGATGTGTCGTCTAAGATTCAACATTATTATTGTTATAGAATAAGTATTTTTTATATAATTTTTTCTAGGACTTTGGTCTATATCAGAAATTTTCTGCGCATCTGTTTGCGCATGCACTTACACTTTGTAGTCAGTTTATGCTAGGCACTTAGAAAAGAAACATTGTCAGTTCGTGATGGAAACGTTCGAAACTAATTTATTTATTAGCGCCATTCACGTGCAATCAGCTATTTGGGATACTGCTTCCGAGTCCTATCACGATAGGAATAGGAAGAGAGCAGCTTGGGAGGCAGAATGTGAGGAGGTTATTTGCGGAAAAATCGGATGCATCGATGAAAAAATGACTCCAGCTCGGTAAATGTTGGTTCAAGAATTATCAATTTGGTAGATCAGAATGTTTCCTACAATCTGAGACCAAATCAATAATTTTTGAACCAATATTGACCGAGCTGAAGTCATTTTCTCATCTTGCCAGAGGCTCTTCTTTGCTTGGACAGACTATAAGTGGCTGATCTTTTACCATCTTGTAATTCTATAAGGCTAAAATTTTATTATCAGTTGTTTATTTTTTTATGTTGTTGTTGTTAGCAAAAAAGTCGTAGCTTGTTGGAAACTAATTACAAAGTGCTCTTTCACTAGTCCATTCTGTTCAAATGATCAGCATAGACTAAATAATTTAATATGCATTGAGTCTCAAAAATATGTGTGGCTTTGAATCCGTTGGTGGGGAGCCGCTAGACAAAGAAAATATAGGCAACCTAAAGATCAAAGTAATATTAACACAAATAAAATAAAATGATATACACACTTTAAATTAGAATGGCATTTCCTCGAATGAAATTCACAAGAATTATTATTATTATTTCCTTCAATTTTACAAAACAAGACTTTCTGGACAGACACAACGATTGCTTACTCATCAATACACATCAATGCACAGTTTCAAATCCTTAATTTGATGCCTAACTTATTATGATTGTATTCAACTGAGTTCAGCAAATTTCCACTCTAGCAATATTGTCTTATCTTACTGGAACGTTTCTTTTGGAACAGCAACTGAATTGAATTCAGAACCTCTGATTATAAGACCGGCGCATTCTCAATTGTTACACCAATGAGTCACACAAGTTGAAATTGGCACTTTGATGTCTGATTCAATCAATCTACAAAGCAAACATTTCTGCTTGAAACTATTATTTTTTAAAAAATACAAGAACTTCCAAATATTCTTATTCGAGAGAAAATAAATTGAATTTTCATTTAATAAAAGGAGGAAATGAGTAGACTGCTATTATAAAACGACTTTCATAATGAAAAAAATTACTAAATTATTATTATTTCTGAACTCATGTGGGGAATATTACTAATTCGGGGGGCGCTGATTCCGAATCTGAAATCAAAATTCTTCTACTCCCATTTTTTTAGATATAACTTTCTGTAGAGAGCATTTATCCATTGGACCCGCTAGAGACTCGCAATCGAGAGCCGCTGAACTGTGCATTGAACAAACTAACGCTGAATCTTGATTTTTTTTTAATCCAGCAGCGACCAAGCTGAGCCGCTATCGCATGTGTGCACCGAGCCTAAGGTGGTAACAAAAATCATTCTCGATGCTTATCGATAGTAGGGAAGTAGTGTAACATTCTGGCATTGACAGATTCAAAAAAAATTTAAAATTTATAAAGTTATAGAAGATTTTCGATGTTTCACCTACCCCCCGCCAAGTAATGTCAAGATTTTGCATATATCACTGGATTAAGCTGGTAACAAAATTCTTTCTCGATGCCTCACGATAGTAGAGACGGAGGTCAACATTCTGGCATCGACAGATTTGAAAAAAATCGAAAATTGATAAAGTTATAGAAGATTTTCGATGTTTCACCTACCCCCTTTGTCCAGTTATATAACTATTTTGCATATATCTCTGGATTAAGGTGGTAACAAAAATCTATTTCGATGCTCATCGATAGTAGAGATTGAGTTTAATATTCTGGCATTGACAGATTCGAAAAAAATCCAATATTGAGAAAGTTATAGAAGATTTTCGATGTTTCACCTACCCCCCGCCCATCCATTCCACGATTTTGCATATATCTCTGGTATAAGCTGGTAACAAAAATCTTTTTCGATGCTTCTTGATAGTTGAGAAGGGGTATGACATTCTAGCATCGAAATAATCCAATATTTATTCAAGGGTAAGTTGTTATAGGCCTACAAATATCCACCTCTAATCACCATTTTCTAATTACGCATCTTCCTTACCTCTTGTCGTAATAAATCTTCATCTAACATCCGTTTCTCATGCTACAAAGGTCGTAGAAAATAATGCTTCAGTCAGATTTGAATTAAAATCTATAATGGAGATGTTATTGAGAATTTCCTTTTTTTCTCCACCCCCCTCACCCACACTTTATTCCCAAATATCTCGGTTCTGGTAGGTTAACAAAATTTTTAATCGGTGGTACAAAAAGGTGCAAAAATAGTAAATTAATTTGGTATAATTAGACTGAAGAAATTCCATATGCGGGTAGGGGTGTCCACCTGTAACCCGCATTTTATTTTCCAAATATCTCGGTTCTGGTATGTTAACAAAATTTTTAATTGGTGGTACAAAAAGGTGCAAAAGTAGTACATTATTATGGCATCTTCAAATTTTGAAAAATCACAAATGCGGGTAGGGGTGTCCACCTGTAACCCGCACTTTATTTTTCAAATATCTTGGTTCTGGAACGTTGGCAAAATTTTCATTTGGTGGTACAAAATGGTGCAAAAATAGTACATTAATTTGGTATAATTAGATTGGAGAAATTCCATATGCGGGTAGGGGTGTCCACCTGTAACCCGCACTTTATTTTCCAAATATCTCGGTTCTGGTACGTTAACAAAATTTTTAATTGGTGGTACAAAAAGGTGCAAAAATAGTACATTATTATGGCATCTTCAAATTTTGAAAAATCACAAATGCGGGTAGGGGTGTCCACCTGTAACCCGCACTTTATTTTT
Source organism: Sogatella furcifera (assembly GCA_017141385.1). Taxonomy (NCBI): domain Eukaryota; kingdom Metazoa; phylum Arthropoda; class Insecta; order Hemiptera; family Delphacidae; genus Sogatella; species Sogatella furcifera. The sequence continues at coordinate 22,793,680 of CM029552.1, read as the reverse complement.
CAAATATCTTGGTTCTGGAACGTTAACAAAATTTTCATTTGGTGGTACAAAATGGTGCAAAAATAGTACATTATTCTCATATAGTCAAACATCAAATTCTTAAGATGCGGGTTACAGGTAGACATAGGTCACGAACGGCTTGTTAACGTTTACTGCACCGTTATTTATTCAAAAGAGAGATGAAATCAGATCTTGACACTTGCACGAAAGTCTTCACTGAAATGGCTGTCAGACAGGCGTGTTTTATACGTTAAATCTGAATAAAGTAACGTTCTATTCTTTGACAACGTATTGAACAATATCAATAAGAAGGAAAATGATTCTGTTCACTATAAATAGAACTTTAATGGCTTGCCATCATCCCACAACACGCCAAACCGTGTATTGACTGAACATCAAATACGGAAAATACGCTTTACTCAATAGTTGGAGCGTGAATGATGCTTCGATATTCTATTTTAAAATGGATCGGCAACCAATCATCCGGAACGGCAATCTATAGAAAAATATGTGGAATGACGAATGTTCCTTCGACTGAATGACGGATTGGAATGTCAGATGAAATCCATTCATCCTCGGTAAGTACAAGTTTACAATCTCTGCGGGGGAAAGATTTCTTTTCAATGCTTTTCCACCAGAATTATTCGAAAGTATTTTCTATCTAAGCTTGAGAAAGCTGTGTTTGATGCAGTTTTCCACCGAAGAAAACCGTTCTGGTGTACTTATTTTCACAGGGAAAATACGGTTCGAAGTGTTTAGGTTTTGTGATCCATCTTTGAAAGAAATTTGTAGAATGAAGTTTTCAAAATAGAATTAATTTGCTGATTAAAAGATCGTTTGATAATTTTATTATTTTTGATTTCCTCTTCGCCAAAATTTACTTGGAAATTAAGATTTCTCACAAACTCAAGAATATGTTAACTTAACTTTTTCTAAAGTTAAAATTAACTTTTTCTAAAGTCAAATACTCCTGAATCAGTAGATTTATATCAACTTGACTGCTTGGGGACAGTTCAATAGAATAATACCATGAGCTTAGAAATTGAATTTAATAGAAAAAAACAATTATTGATAATGTATAAACTCTCTCCGATTTCATGATTGTTCTTCACACTCATAGAAATGAAAATAAGCTTATAAGCTCAAATTCAATTGACGAAAAGCTATTGAATCCAATGATAATATAATTAAAACTAGTTCAATAGGCTACTCATTTCCTTAAGTTTCTTTGCCTTAGAAAATCCTCTACCAAGACTGAAAGCAATTGAAAAGGAAGAAATTGAAAAGGAAGCGTATGGATCAACTGCCGTACTCTGAAAAACGTTACAATGACTTTTATTACGGAGAGAACTTTGGTTTTACTTAAAACTATGTTAGAATGAGTTTTGAAACAAATTTCTCTGCTACTTCTCTCGATACAAGCAGTTCTTGAGGATGTTCTACATATTCTGAGCCTCTCTGATGATAGTGGATGTTCTTATAGAATTGTTCAAGAGGAATAGTATGGTCTGAATAGTCTTTTCAGATTAGCAGTGGATTAGAACGGAAAATGATTGAAAAGATGAAGTTTTAAGACTCAATACTCAACAGTACTTTCGAGAGGCGTGATAAATATTAATAATAAATTGTAACCAGCATGAATAATATCATTCCTTCTCAACTCTGTTAATTTTTTCTCAAAACAAGTACTCGTATTGCAGAATTCTAATCTGAAAACTTCAGCTATGGATTAGAATACTCCTCATTGAGAAAAACATATTTAAGGTCTTGAAAGTAGCTGAGAAAGTCATTATAAACAAAAAAATTAAATTATTCTTATCTGGAAAGGGGTCATGTGTGAAGATTTAAAAGTTATTTTAAAATGATTACATCATGCTTATTATAAAGAATTTGAGAGATATGATCAATATACGAATGAAAATATGTATTTTATTCTAATATTCTACTCAAATAGGG